>VWZG01006969.1:392412-414932 GCA_013396735.1 Grallaria varia
CCCCGCGCCTGCAGCCGCGCACGCCGCTCGCCCCCGCGCCTCGGGACATAACTTGGCTCTCGCTCGCCGCTCTGTAAGTTGCACTTCAGTCTTTTCCACCACTCTCCCCCCCCTCTTTACTTTTTATAGCCGGCGAGGGTGTAGCGGGGCTGGTTTTGTTCTGAGCCGGTGCTGAGACCGCAATAATGATAACAATTAGGTGATTTGGAGGCAGTGCCAGTGGGGGTGTTCTGAATGCTCAGCTCACGAGAGAGAGTTGGAGGCACAAAATGTTTGCGGGTGGTTGATTCCTTAACCGGGAGCCTGGAAAAGTGGGAAAACAGGGAATGTCTTTGAACGGGATCTTACGGGGAGGGAGAGGGAAGTGGAGAAGCAAGAAAAGGTAGATGAGAAGGCGATAACCCTGCTAAGCTGAGTTTGTTTGCTCTTTCCCCCGTTTTAAATTGCATGAAGTCCTAATGTTAGCGTCCTTGTGCTGTATTTAAAAATAACTGTCTTATTTGCACTGGATAGCTGTGATGCAGCCTTAGTTCATTTAATGAGGAATGCACTCGCTCATGTCTGGTAAAGCAGCAGTACAAAATGGGAATTGCTGAACTTAATGAAGATCTCCTTGTGTAACCTTGGCCACAGCATCTGTATATTTTAGACCGACGAGGCACGTTTTTATCCGTAGGATACTATAGGGGCATTTTTTTGGGGTAATACCGTTTACCAAATCGTGTTTAAAAATGTTGCCTGCAAAATGCCTTCAAAAAATGTTAGTGATGCTGCTTTAATGAACCCATTACTGCATGCTGAATGAAGTGCATTTGCGAGCACGGAGCCTTAGTTGATAATACAATGCAAATTTGTCTGCAGAGTAAAGGTGTCAGATTTCATTAGGTTCCAGATCTGTATGGATGGACCAAGATTTCTGTTTTCTTTAGAAAGCAACCCTTTCATGATGGAATTTCAATTGACTGTTTTTTTTTTTTTTTCCCCCTCGTCATTAACTATGGGGATTAAGCATTTGTTTAATTTAAGGCGTAAACCAGTTTTGTAAAAGGGATAACAGTGTTTTACTGTAAGTACGAACTGGATAACAGTTAGCTGTGTTTTCTCTGGTGGAGAGTTTTGTGGTTATTTATTTGGAATCTCTTACTGGACTAGACTCCGTTCCCCTTTAGCTGGAGTGGTGGGAGAGAGACATGCGAAAGTACTAAGGTAGAAGTTTGTGGCAGTTGTAATCGCAGGGAGAGATCTGTAAGTTGTGTTTCACTGTCAAGGCTTTTATGCCTTAGGCCATCAAATGCCATACCAGTTATTAATGCAGAAGCAATATGAGAACTTAAGAATAATTTTTTTCTTGGTTTCAAAAAAACATGTTCTGTTTAGGTAAACCTAAAAAGAAAACTTTCATGATTGAACATTTTATGTATGTACAAGTGTCCTTTTTATTGATAGGTAACAGAAGATTTTTTTCACCATTTTAACTGTGTATTTATGAACAGTTGATTAAAGGTTGTGCACTTAGTTGCTCAACCTTGTATTAAGAAGCTATTACTGATGCTAATAAAATGCTTAGTTTCAACATTGCTACTTGGGATAGGCATACTTAGCTCTCAGTTGTGGTTTGTAGAACCTCTTAGATCATGAAGTCAGAAGCAAAATGGAACATCAGCCCTACCTATTGTAGGGCTGCAAACATTTGCTTGATGAAAAAGGCTAGCAGGTGTAGAGGCAGGCAGTGACACAGAACTGTGAAAGCATGGACCTGCAGCCAGGAGTGAAGACTTAATATGGCGACATGTAATTCATAATCTGTTTCTTTTTAATAATAAAACCTGGGACATCATTTCACTGGTGCATTGTTGGTTCTAGGTTTAAAGGGCTCCATCCACCCCCCCCTTCCCCGCCCCCGTGGATGTCTGAAATATTAAGGTTTGGGATTAACTTTTGGATAGCTGTTGTTTTAAAAATCATGTCCAAATGTGGCCTCTTTCACCTACCACAAGTGTTCAAGGCGGGTTTTTTCCACCATGCTTATAAGCATTCTGCAGCCACTTTGAGAGTGTTTTGTTCTTATGTAGCTCTTACTGTCCTTGGTTTTGTAAATCTGTCTCAAATATTTCCTTTCGAATGTCTGTTTCAGAATTACTGGTTTTACTACGAAGCATTTTTTTTAATAGGTAAGAGAGCAAAACTTAAAATATTCCTACCAGTTATTTTGAATTTCACCAGGGTCATGTTTAAAGAGGATGGTATTGGGAAAAATGCAAGGTAGACTGGTAAGAGAAAGGGTTGAGGTCCAGTTGAATTCCTTTTCTATTCTTCTGGTTTGTCCTACAGCATGTCTGTTGTAGAGAAGAAAAAGGAATAGTTTTCTCCATGTCACTAGTTTTAATCCCTTCAACAAGGAGATTGCTGCAAGGTATTGAGTTCTTACTGCTACTGGTTAGAAATCCTGGATGCCCTACTGGGATAAAGAAGCAGAGCTTCTGCCTTCATCAAAATTTCAGTCACACAAGTTGGTTTCCCTAACGCTGACGTTCCCAGAGGTTGAAATTTATTCTCATTGACCCTAAGTGTTGGCTAGTTGGCAAATGTTTTTAATCTGTTGTTTCCTTGGCTGTCTTGGTTTTAGGCAGATCCTTTTATTTCTCAGCAGGTCTCTAACTTAAATACTTAAAAAGTAAGGCACAATTTAATTATCTTTATATAATTTTTATATCTTTGCTTTGTTTGCTTCATTATCCATATTTTAGGTTTTTATTTTATTCATTTATTCTGAAAGCCATTTGTTTAACATGTTAACAAGTTATGACAGAAATACAGCCCTAGGAAGTATGGTTATTGCTTTTATCAGTGTAAGTACATGTATTTTAAAAACTGCTAGGTGAGGCTTTTGTTGATTTGGCATGTAAAATTAATCATGTTCAATATCTCTGTGAACGAAAAAGATGCGATCTTGTTCTGTGTTTCCAGGGAGATTTGACTTCAGTGACTTGCACTTTAGGGGATTTTAGAAATCAACTTTTAAGCAGTCTAAGACTTCTATTTCACTGAGTGCAGCTTAGTGTTTGAGAACTTTGAAGCTGGAAGTTTATAAAAGTGGCATCTGATGGCTCTGTGAGACTTGAGATATTGTCTAATAGAAGGCAATTGGTGTTTTTTTGGGAGTACAACCTTACCAGTTTGTAAACCTACAGATTGTGGCTGCTGGTGAGGCTGAGTGACAGTAATTCTGTGGGTTTGACTAATTTTAATTTTTAGTTCCTGTGCAACTGGCAGCGCAAGACTAACGCTGTAGCAGTTTTGGTGTTAGCTTTGGTAGTAGTTTTGCACTCTGAACTTTAGGAAACCCTTTTGGAGTTGGAAACACTAGAATAGCTTTGTTTTTTAACTGTATTTCAACATGAATCAGCAGATAAAATTATTTTAAATCTCTGACTTTGCATATGTGAAGCTAAATTATGTCATTGTCTCAGTCTTATTTTGAATTCTGTGGCTCCAGTTTGCTGGGTGAGTTATTTGACTTAGGTTCTGCCACATGTCTTTTATGTTCAGTGATGCCAAGCATTTACAAGTATTTGTTTTCTTTATGGAAACATGTTTTAAATAGCACTTCCTTTCAATGCAGCAACAGAACACTTTTCATAATCTTGGTAGCTTTAATTGTATGATTGCTGAGTATTTGTCATGGTTGTTTCAAAGGTCTGAGCCTGTAAGTGGATCCTTCTCTTACAAAGCTTCATCTTCGTGCTGCTTGAGCCCACATTGGCTGCTGCAGTGCATAGCTCTTTTTCCCTGCACAGTGGATGGATGCTTACTTTCAAGAGAGAGATCAAGTTCCTGAAAAATGCATGACTGTAGAGAACAACTTTTTTGAATGTGTATAATACAGACGAAGGGTTGTTACCTGGGGTAGTGATCAGGCTTGAGACACACTTGGAATTTTTTGTTGATGTTTTAATACACTTTTGATTTTGGTCTTAGGTTCTATAGAAAGGGAAGAACACTTTCCTCAGATGGATTTTAGAGATTAGTGGAGTGCTTTTGAAGACCAAATTTTATTTCATAAAGTTGTCAGCAAGTGTAAAAGTTTGGGTTGGCTCCCAGCCAAACCCTCAGCAGCCCGGGACAGCCTTCCCCCCCCCCCACCAGAAAAAAACGGAGAAAGGGGGAAAAAGTANGCCCTCTGACCTCAGCCCACAAAGATAAGCGAGGCCTGAGAGCTGCTGTCACAGAGCTGTGACAGGGAGGAGCGCTGGAGCCCAAGAGAGAGAACCTCCCTCCCGTCACCTATCTTATATGCACCTGATTACGTGAGGGAAATAGGATGGAATACTGCCTTAGTTTTTGACCCCAGTTGTTAAGGAAGGCCTAAAGAACAACAAACCTCACCAAAGCCTAAAATTTAAACTACCACAGCAAGTTATGTCAGAAGTTAAATAAGCTACTGACATGTTTTAAAGTGGATTGTTCTTCATGATTCCTTCAGTGCTCAAAAAACTTTTGGTGGTGCTTAAATGTAGTGTTGTTTACTGTTTGAAGTAACATGTTTTTTACCTCAAAATACTCATGTAGACCTTGTTACTGCAATACCGAGGAACATGTTGACTTTGAACTTGTGCACTTTTATCTTAGTGAAAGCTTTTTAAGTTAACCCTGAAATTTGTCTTATTTTTCCTAATTGGTGATGTTATAGTGGATTAATAAACTTCAGCTAGCCAAAATTGGCAGGAAACAAGTTCTGCTTCCAGGTTGCTAGAAAGTATGGTTAGAAGTTGAGTGTAATTTGAAGAGAAGTTGCATGTTGAGCCTGCTTGTGAGACTTAGTTATGTTTAATATACTTGTCTGGTATTATTTTATGAATTTTAGTGCTTGCTTTTCTACGTAGGAGAAATTGCCAAGCACCTTCCTTTGCTGTGTAGCCTGCCGTGCTGCCTATCTCTGTGCCGCGGATGGTGGGGTTCCAGGAGGTGCCAAGGGCTGCTTTTGTAGTGTGGCTCTGTTCTCAGAGTTTCTCGAGTCATGATGGATTTTACAGCACCATCAGCTAAATCAATGGTCTTCTGACTTTTGAATAAATAATGACAGGCTTATTGTTTGCTGATGTGATGTGAAATAGGATTAATACAGAGCATTTTTTAAGAATAGCAGATAATATCGGTAAAATGATTGCTGTGGTAGCAGAACTTTCTCTATGTTTGTTGTTCACATCAGCAGCTCTGATAAATATCTTGGGTTTTCTTGTTGGTGGTAATACCAACAGCTCTCTCTAGAGAGTTACAGATGTTTTTAAGGCATGCATTTGTTGTTTGACCAAAAGTTCCTGTCATACTTTAACCCCAGAGAGCAACTAAGCACCACACAGCTTAGCCCCAGGAACATTTTCCTGTTGTTCTTGGAACTTTTTCAAATGATTGCGATTTTATTTTGGTACTGTCTTTTTTTTTAATTTTTTTTTTTTTTTATTTGGTCTTATTATAAGCTACTGCTCTTACTTGCTCCCTCAAAATCAATTCACACTGTCATAAGAAGTATTTGGTACAGATCCGTTATGATTGCTGTTTAGAGAAGAGGTTATTTCCCGGCTTATAACTTTTTTTTTCCTCCTTTCTTTTTGTTTCAATGAGTGCTTCTTTCCTTCATTTGATTTCAAAATTGATGCATATATACTTGGCTTTGTCACTTGGTCTTACAGTAGCAAATAATTTGGGAGAGAAGTGGTTCTCTTGCTGAAGGTGGGGACTATCGAGCCTCCCAGATTGACACTCTCCGTGTTTGAATAATTTTACTTCAGACAGAATTTAGTCTGGTCTCCTAAATTGGATGTTCCCGGCGGAGATGTGGTTTGTTGCCTCGGTGACCACTAAGGGCCTCCTTTGGTGAACTTCCGAGGAGGGATTTTTAACTTTGTTTCCTCTAGGAGAATTCTGGTTTATGCACACCGGAACAGCTATAGAAATTAATTGTTCTGAAAGTGGTTAAGCATTTAGTAGACTGCCCCCCCCAGGGAGTGACTGATGAATCTTTGGAGACTTTTAGGGCTTGACAGGACAAAGCCATGAGCCACTTGGAGCAATGTGGAAGCCAGCCCTGCTCCAGAGGGAAGTTGGGCTCCTCGGTGGAACAGCTGTGGGCTCTGCAGACTGCTCGCTGGTGAGAACTGGAGGGCTCCTCGAGGGGCACAGCTCTTGGAAGTGCTGTTGTAGGTGCAATTTAAACAACTTTTAAAAATGACGACTGCCTTTGTAGCATTTTTCTTTTTTATTTATTTAACTAATGTGAAACGCTTTTGGTTTGGTGTCCAGCCCGTTTCATGTCTCTTGCAGGGGTAGCAGCACTGCCGCTGGTGTCAGTTTGGCGCGGCTTCCTAGTGCTGGCTCTCAGGTTGCAAACCTGCAACCGGAAACCCCATTTCCTTTATCTGTGGGCACGCAAGGAGCGGGGGCTGGGGGGTGGGAGTACTTAATTATTTATTTTCCATCAAGAGGATCGTGTAAGCGGAAACATACACGTCTTGAATGTTTGTCTTTTGGCAGGGCCCGGGCACAAATTTGAAGAAACTGTGGGAAAGATCAGACTTTATTTTTTAGTTTTTCACATTTCTGAAATGTAACGTAACTTTTTCTACGTGTTTAAAAAAAATCATAACAGTGGGTGATGGAACTGAAACTGCAGGCTTAAACATGTTACTGCTACACAAGTCATTACAGTTCTTATCTCTGAACTATTTAAAGATCTCTTTTTTTTTGTGGACATTGCTTCTTTCCTCACTTTCTGAATTACCAATCTGATTTTTAAAAAAATTTTAAAAGCTGAAATGCTTGATACTGTTTTTGGAATATTGCTGCATGTGTAAAATAGAAGACAATACTAGACCCCAACAAATAAATCCTGAAGGGCCTTCCCTGCTTCTGCTGCATACAGTTGAGATTTCTACTACTATTTTTCTTTTTGAATTGGAAGGACTGAAATTAGATTTCATGCATTCAGTCCATGCAGAAGAACTCCATAATTGTGCAGAAGAGAGTTACGGGTTAGCGTTCTCATGCCTCAAAAATAAACATATCTTCAAGAACCACATGATACTGGCACTGATCTCTACTTTCCAAATGTATTTAACAGCTTGTTGTATGAATCAGTATAAAATATTTCAACAGACTGTATTGTATTGATTATACCCTAGCTGGAATCAACAATGAAACCAAAGGCTTTCCCCAAACCTTTGCTAAAGCAAACGTTTAGAAGTGAGGAAAAAAAGGAGATACTTATGTAAAAGCTGTTAATAGTTTGTCCTTTCCTTGGATATTTTTTTCTTGACTATTTCTCTTCTTCTTTTGCAGTCTTTGAAGCAGAAAGTGTTGACAGAAGGTCAGTTTTAGAGATTGGTTTTTTTTTCCAGTCTGTTCCCCCCCCTCCAACTTGTACTTGACATGGCTGTGGAAATTCCCATGATGTCCTGAATCTAATAGTATTTATTGCATTGCTATACAGAGAAATACTAGGAGAATCTTTGCTAGGATGTCTCTGCTAATATAAATCAAGGGAAAATGCTAGCATAATCTTAAAACATGCCATCCATTTGAAATTGAGAAGGTGTTTGTTTGTTTTATTATTTATTAAGTTCTGTGAGTTTTTAGGGCTTGCCTGTGCAGTGACGTGAATGGTTCTGGTAGTCTGGAGTATTACTTGCCACAGACACTGCACTGCCACTGCTATTTGAACTGTGGAATACATACCATGGAATAATTTGAGAGCCTTAAGTTAATTCTTGTCTTACTGTACAGTTGCCTCCCTATCGAGGCAAAGCTAGAAGATCTGCAGAACTTCATAGGGTCTTTTATCACTTACTAAAATCGTCAGACCTTTTTTTATTTTAATCCTGTACTATTGTATTTCTATTTTCAGACAGAAAATTTTTGAAGTTAATTAATATGCTAGGTAACATTTGAGAACAGAAGATACTACTTGTCTCCAAACAACAGTATTTGAATTGGCTGTGAACATGCAACAGTGTGCTGTGTATTCCAGATTTAATCACATGTATATGTAGTGTTGATGCAGTAAAGACTTTCAAATTTGTTGGTAATTTAAAGCACATCTCCCATAAAACAAAGGTGTGATAATAAGCAGTAATGAAATGTTGTGAAGGGATGCTCATCGTTGTTTTTTTAACGGAAGTTAGTCATTATATACTGATTGCTGGCATCACTAAATATGATTTGAGTATGTAAGTTGGTGCTTACATACCTGAACAGCTGTATCGAGTTTTTCCTTTCTTGCATTGTAGAAGTATCTTTTCATTTGTGGATCTTAAGCGTAATGGCCTACTTCAACTGCCAACAACTTTATGCCTGCCAAGGGCAAGAGGGCACATGTTGTGAATGTGCTGTTTAACTAAGATGTAATGCATCCATTCTGAAAATAGGGGCAGGTGGAGGAATCAGTTTAACTCAGGACCACTTTGTAGGGCTGGCTGCATGAAAAATAATCACATGCAAGGTAGACATTGCCTCTTGTCGAAATACAGAGTTCTCAGAGACAGAAAATGTCTGAAGTGCTGGGTGAGGGAAGAGACCCTTACTGTTCCTTATTTTTTGTAAACCTGCATTTAACTTATAAATTACTTTGAGGGTTTTTAGTAGTTGCCAAATATTCGTAAGTATGATGCAGTCTAACTTCAGATGACAGATGTCTTCAGGTTCTTGAAGCAGGGCATTAACTGACTTGGGGCTAAATAGACCTCCCAAACTGACATAAGTACAAAAACTACGGAACAGTTGAAAGAATTCATAGATGAAATCCTCATTTAATCTTTCAGTTACAAGTAATAGGAAGTAATTAAAATTAGCAAGGGTCAAACTTGAAAAAGTAGTGGATGAAATGGAGAGCTGGTGGACAGATTGAAAATAAAGTAGTCCTTTGATCACTTATTTGTTTGGAACATATTGGAAGGTAGTGTGAACATTGGGGAAGATGGAGAGGATAATAATTGCAATAAAAATTGTTTGGTCATTGGCTATTTAGACAGAAGAGTTGGGGTCATATGAGGAGGAATTGTGTTTGTAGTGTTGTTTGCCATTAGAGCTGCCGGTGTTTCTAATGTGGAAGATTAAAAGATTTTTAGCAGAACAGTGAGCTTCCATCTGATATGGTGTTACAGCAACCAGAGTTAGCAAGACTAGTACTTTCTGGTAGAGAATAGTACTGAAAAAGTGATTTGTTGAATTGCGTTTCAATATTGTAGCTGAAACTGTACGAACAAGGGAATCATACTGTGTTTCTGTCCCTCCCTTCCTCTTTATCTCTTTTTTTCCTGAGTGTTATAATTTAGAAAAGAAGGATCCAGAGATCTCTGATTTTCCTGGCTTTAAAAGTGAGAGAAGAATTGAAGATCGGTTTGAAGGGAGGTGGGAGAAGAATCAGCACAACTTCATAGAAGTTATGTTAAATGCTTAAAATTCTGATTAGTTTGTTAAGTTTAAATCCAGCTTTCCTCCAGACTGCTTAGCTTTTTTCCACTTATTGTCAGAAAACACAACTAAAGTCTTGCTTGAAACATATCTAGAAGTTAGAAATTTATTCCTTGTAACAGAGAAGTTACATGAGGATAGTGTAGACAACATACCTGATTGCATGGGGAAAGAAAAGGACTTGGGCAACAGTGCTCTCTATTTCATTAGCGTTTTACAAGTTTCAATAAAAACCTGTCTCTGCAGCAGTATGTGGGTGTTGTGCTTGCAGGTAAAATAGTGTAATGTTAGTGTTTAACACTACTTTTGAAAATGAAGTAATGGTATGTGTAGTATAATGCAAATACTTCAAAATAGTGGTGGTTTCTGCATTACAGTATTTTCTTCTTGCTGATGAAGGAGTTACAAAAACTTTTTTGTACCAGAGGTTCAAAGCTATTTTGCCAGGTAGAAAACTTGTCTTTCTGAAGGTGGTTGGTTTTTTCTTTTTGGGTCTTGTGTTAGTGCTGAGTGACTGTTCTGTTGGCTTAAAGATGTTAATAGCAGCAGCTATCTTGTTTGCTGTAACCCTTCTTTGTTATCACCTTAACACTTAGCTGAGGTGCCAAAAGCTCTTGAAATACATGGCAACTTCAGGCAGGTTAGATGCTTGAATACTGGCAGCCTGGGTTGCAAGTCAGTGTGTCTTGGTGCTCAAAATTTTGAGCCAAAGACGTGGCATACTATTGAAGTACTGCTGCTGTTCAGTTTATAACAGTGTTAATTAGTGCTGAATGTCATTAAGATGAACATATGCAGAGTTAATAAAACTACTTGTGAAATAGAGCCATTTTCATTATCTCACTGAGTGGCTGTACTGTAAAGTTGCTTGACTTTTCCTCAGAAGTAAAATAATTGAGAAGGGCTTACAGTGTGCCCCTTGAGGTGCATAGTTGAATTTATCATCTGGTCTTGGTCACCTCTTCTGAGACATTAGATGGTCAGAGACTTGGCTGCAGTGGGAGGGACTGTTTCAATAGCAATATTGAATACAACTTTGAGTGTACTCTCTTTTCTCGTCTTGTGAACGCAAATGAGTTGTCCAGTCCCATGATTACATGTGAGGAGCAGGCTGTTGCTTCTTATAAGGTTAATATCATCTGATCTGCTCCTTTTGTGCATCTGAAAGGCTGCTGGGACAGAGGGGGTTTGTGTGGGGAAGGTTCTGTAAATGGTTTCTACTGGTGGCAGAAACACTTTTGGGATGAAGTTTGATTTCCTTACACGTCCACTCTTCCTCTGTGCTTAGTTTTAGACTATTCTGCCTGAGTTGATTAAAAAAATTAAAATTATGGGAAATTAATCAAGCAAGATAATTACAACATTGGCAACAGGTAAGTATTTTGTACTTGTGTCTGTACTTCCATGGACTGGAAAGGGTCCAGAGCCCTAATCGGACGTCTTAGGCAAAATACAGTCATCTACATAGCTAATGTGATGCAGCGTAGTTGCATGATAATTATGCTGCTCTGCAGTGCATGCACTCTACCTCATTTATTTATTTATAGGTACTAATGAGATTGTATTTTGATGTGACATTACTGTAATATCAGTGGCTTGAATTCATTCATTAGTTTACCTCATTGACTGTGTGAAGTAAGGAAATGCAGGTGCCCTTGAGCAAGTTTTTCTAACATGCACATGAGAAATCTGTAAAGCATTCAGAGCACAGGCTGCCTTGGGCTTTAGATTTCATCCTACTATGGACAAAATTATTTATAACTAGCTGTAAAGCTGTGCTGGAGACTCTTGAGCCAGCTCAGAGGAAGGTAATCACTGCATCTGCACTTGTCTGAAGTCTGCTTTCTGCTCTGGAGTGGCTCTGGTCTGCTCAGACTCCTGCTGTATACTGAGAACAGTCCCCAGCCCCATGGGATCTCATGTTTATCAGTGGCCCTTAGTGAACTTGTACAAAACCATGACAGTTAGGGATTAGTGCTCAAACCTGTGCTCTGGACTTACTTTATTTATTTTTATAGTTTTAGCTCTCAGTGCCTACGTGGCACAATGTAACACGGCTGAGTTTGTAGTTGCACGTGGATAGCATTTAATAGCAGTAGCATAGCCCTGTGTGTGAGCTAACCAGCCTTCCCCTTCAAGGTAAGGAGCAGTGTTGTGGTAATGTGGCTGTTGCATTTCAGGTTCTGGTGGTAGTCCAGTGCTTTTAGCTCAAAGGTCAGATGGTAAATGGTACCAGCATAGTAGCTGTCATGCTACAAATTAAAGTAATGCTGGAATAGACTGCCTCTGATTTTAATCGACTGCTGAACATCCCTATTTTAGTGAGATCTTGTGCATCTTGATCTGTAGCAGTAGAGAATAATGAGGTCTATAATCCTGCAAAAATAATAAAACAGATTGCATCCAAAATGTGTAAACAAAATGTATAGAAATTGTTAAATTTAAGGCCATTAAAATGTATTTTAAAGTATTCCTTTAAATCTGGATTAATATCTGGTGTAAGCTCTCAAGACATGTTCTGGAAGAATTATGGTCAAAAGTTACATGTGAAGTACTGCCAGGCTGTATTTCAGAGAACGTCCTTGCTGCTCCATGCTCTATGAGAGTCAGCCAATGTGCCTCACATGGTCACTCCTGCAGTTTTTCCATTTTTGTTTTTGTCTGTTTCTAGCCAGTGTGGGGATAGTGTTCTTCCGCTCAGTGCTAGCTCGGGTATCTGTGCTGCATGGCACTCATTGCTGACATTGCAGTTACTGTATCCTCGGTTTCTGCTATCAGCTTTGAGGCAAGGTAGTCCTCAAAGTTCCTGGTTTACTACGGAAACCAGCTTGTGTGGTTAAGCTCCATGTATGGCTGCCAGTTTGTCTTTCTCCTTAAAACGTCCTTCTTCTCCCCAACTTCCTACGTATTTTGAATTTTTTTGTTTTTGTTTTAGCCCCTTATGGGCGCATAGAGGTGTCTAACAGGCCTTGTAAAAGCAGGCCAGTGGCTGGGTAAGATTGAGTTTGAGCAGTGGCAAGAGCTGCAGTGCACACAGTGTTAGTGCATGCCAGAGGAGCTGTGTGATGGATGCAATTGCATGAGAGGAACTTCAGCAGGAGTGTGTGTATTCTTATATAACAAATCCAGTCAAATATGAGAGAAGCATTTGAAAGTACCAAGGCTTTGTTAGTTCATGTAACTGATTATTCTATACAGATTTCTGTCAAGTCTTCCTTCTGGAAAAATGCAGAAGACAAAATGTAATAAAGCCAGTAGTGATATCTGTATTTAGTTTGCATAACAGTTTCTGTCATTAGTGTACTGTGAGATTTCTCTTTCTTCCCCTCCCTCTTTCCAGGATAGTTAACACTACCATTGCGTGAGCAGCTTTTGTGTTTTTTTTTTTTTTTTTTTTTTTTTTTTTTTTTTTTTTTTTTTTTTTTTTTTTTTTTTTTTTTTTTTTTTGAAAAAAATCCTTTTTTTTTTTTGTGTTTTTGTTTGTTTGTTTGTTTGTTTGTTTTGTTTGTTTGTAGAAGAAATCACTTTTTATTGTGGAAATGTCGTCTTCCAAAGTATTTTGAAATACCACCCCCCTGGTGTTACTGTTGAAAAATGGAATATTGGTTACCAGAAGTTTTCTCGTACTGTCTTTTCTCAAGAGGAATCTTTTTATTGTGCTGCTGAGATGTATGAATATTTCAAGGCTCAACCAGCAAACTTCTGCAAATCCCTGGGGTCCAGCAGAGGAGCACAAATGGGACCCTGCTGTCTTGTTGCCTTCCCAATTCACTGTGTCCAGGCACTGCTGCCTTCCTTCTGACTGCCTGTGCTTTCCAGCAAGTGTGTTGTAAGACATGATCGAAAAGATATGTGATGAGTGTGAAAGACAGTTTTGTTCTTGCTTTTGCTTATCTGACCTGTTAAAACTTTAGCATTTTTTTCCTTCAAATTTTTTTTCTTTTGTTTGGGAAGCCAATCAGGTTCGTTTTGTACCTGTGTAAGGGATGCAGGGACTAATTGTTTGGGTCTCATTGGGCAACTGGTAGGAGACACCATCCAAAAAGAGCATCATGGCTTTGAGAAAAGGTTGAATCTTCTGCACTGGTAATGTGCTTGATTGTTGGGACAGTAAGGCTTCAGGTAGAACAGAACTTGTAATTACTTATTTTTAAACTTGAGATTGCACCCTACAACACTGTAATCAGTATGAGATCTTTCCCTTCCTAGAGAGGCGAAACTAAGTGTTTATGTCCACCTGAGAAGGGAAGATGTTTGAACAAACTGGTATTGACTTTGGTTGCACCATGTGAAGAATTAACTGGGCCAGATTCCTTTCTTCCTCTCTTCGTCTCTCAGCAGCTGCCATATGATGTGCAGTCTGGGCTCAGTGGGCTCTTGCCTTCCTTCCCATTGCTCCTGAGAGTGGACATCTTTGATTACCCTTTCCTTCAGGAGAGGAGGATACTGGTTTCTTCACCTTGCAAGTGAAGAGTATTTGACTATTGGCAGGGCCTAATACTAGGTGATAATGATTCATGAATCTTCTAGGATAGCAACTTTTTGTTTGGGCTGCCATGACGTGGTTTTGCGGTGTAGACAGTAATCTGTCACCTTTTTCAGCCATTCAACATCAATCAACATTGGAGTGTTGGGTTGCAGAGCTGCTGCAACACAGTGCTTTTAACTTTCCTCTCGGTAAAATGAGAGAGCAATAGCACAGAAAGCCATGTAAATTGGTGTGAAGTGTATGTAATAGTATATATCCAACCTTATCTTAAGGTGACAAAGTTAGAACACTGGTTCAGTGTTGCTGCAAGCAGGGCTTTAGGACTCACAGTACTCGGTCAAAAGTAGTGTAATCATATGTAAATTATCAATATCATAAATTCTTCTGTTGGTTTTAATTCAATCAAAATGAAAATACTTACCAGGTAGAAGCATGGCTTATTTGCATTAAGCATTAATTATTTAGACCACTAGGATTTTATAATGGATTAGATATTATGCACTTTCCTACCACCGATACCACTTTGGTATCGTCTCCTGCCATGCTTGATAAAATTTGTACATGTGCCTGAGTCTCATTTGGATCAAATTTGTCATGATCAGTGATAGTGCAGAGATTTGCTGTTAGTGCTTGGGAAACCAGCATTTTGTCTCCTGTAACTTCCTGGCCAATTTATCTCTACAAATGTTTGAGAAAGTTTACTTTTCAAGTGTATTTGTACCTAACAATACCTGTTTTTGTTCAGTGTTTGAATGGTTAAAGAAGGATTGGTCTTTGTATGCATTGTAGAAACATGGTTGTTTTAAGTTAAGCATGCTTTGAGTGGTAAACACTGATCTTCATTACATTTATCTTTTTGTTCATTATCCATTGTTAGTGTTATGCCAAACCCAAAGCCTACTTCTAATTTTATGAAAGAGAAAAATAATTCAGTTTTCATGAAGCAGATTCTTTCTTGAATTCTCTTTAATCTTTTTGATAGATATAAAACCACAAATCTTTTTATCTGGAGAATGTTTGGAAAAAAAGAGTAAAGGGGCCATTAGAGGAAAAGATTTTAATGGCATCATAAGTGTTCTATTTGGTTCTGTCTTGTTAGACATAGCTTGGAAATTGAATCTCCTTCTGAAGGCATTTACATATTCCAAGTTCTCAGTATTTGATCTGATTCCATTATGAGCTATTTGTGTTTCAAGATATGAATTGGGCTCTTTTAAAATCTTTTGACCTTTCTTTGGAAGAGGGGAAAACATACTCTTCTCAGCTTGTGACTAAGTGTATTTTTTAAAATGAGGTTTGTAAGTAATGTCATGGGTGCTACAGAGTGTGTCTGAATCTATGGTGTCCCAAAGCGCAGGGTGAAGAGATTCAACTGTGATAATGCTGGGAAACTTTTGACAAAATATATATTAATGATAAGGCTTCAGATTTATTTTTATTTTGAACTATGGCAGGTTTAAAAAATTTCTAATTGTTAACAGAGATTCCATTTAAATGTTTTATTTTTTCCCCCCTCAATAATATCACTTATCAACAATGTTTACAAAGAGGAAGAGATATTTCTCTTTCTTTTAGTGTTTCGTGTGCCATGAAACAGAAGTGTCTTCTGTTTACGTCTCCTGCAACTGAGGAGTCCTCCTTTGGCTGGATTATTGGATTTCTGTAACATACATTTACAGTATGGTCATGGCTAGAGGCATCAAACAAAGTATATAGAGTACTACGCACGTACAGCTCAGATTTTGGAGATGAATGTGTGTGTAGGGACCCTCCTGTTTTTATGGAGACTAGCTTTCACTGACTGCAGATGCCCTGTGTTAGTTGGCAGGGACCTCTGGAGCTCCTCTAGTCCAGCCCTGCTACTCAAAGGAGGGTCAGCCAGAGCTGTTGCTGGGGTCAATGTCCAGTTAGATTTTTAATATCTCTGAGGATGGAAACTCCAGAGTCTCTCTGTGTGACCCATTTTAGTGTACAGTCATCCTTAAAATAAACTTTTTTGATGTCAACAGGATATTTCTGATCAACGTGTTGCAGTGCCTGTCGTGAGTAAAGGGAAAAGATTCTCCTGGATACTATTCAGAAATTGTTTCATTGTTTGATTTCTGAGCTCTTTGTGAGTTACATAGAAACTGCAAGCTAGAGCTGCTCATTGGGTCTCTCTGTTAGATGAGGAACAGCATGACAAAGTTTTTGATCCACTAGTCAGATACAACTCCTACCTTATGTGTCAGGCTTTCTGAAAAGCTTCTCAAGAATGTTATCCGTATAAGTCATGTTTTGCTGTCCTGTAGAAGCAGGTGACATGATCCTTCTGTAGGTATGCACAGAAGTGTCCAGTCTTTCTGTAGAAGGTTGACACATGCTTTAGATTTGAAACTTGCATTTGAAGAGTTAGTTTTGATGCATACCTGTGAGTAAGAGTATGCTAGAGGTCTGTTCTTCTATTTTCTGGAAATGCAGTATCTTTTTTATATGAAAATGGGGAAAAATGCATAGAAAACAGTTTACTACTTCATTTTTGTACCTCCAGAGAAGCTTGGTACCATAGTGTGGGTTATACGTCAAAGAAAGTGCTGTTTTGTCTGGCTTGCTGTTAATTCATTTATTTGCCACACTTGGAACTATTGCTAAAAGCACAGCTTGGAGTTAAAGCAAAATTTACTGCTTATTTTTAGGTGGCGGTTGTTTTGTATCAAATATGGTGCTGCGCAGGTGGTTTTGGAAACCTCAGTCATTCCACATGAAGCTATTCTTTGAACGCATCTTTCCCTGTTCTGCTGTAGTAATGCAGTAACTTGAGTAATCAGAGAACTGCATCAAAAATTGGGATGAAAACTTCTGTGGGTCATCTCAGAGCTGTAGACTTACTTAGGCTGAAAGGGGCCTCTGGAGGTCATCTGCTGCAACCTGCCCTCCTGAAAGCTTGAACAGTGTCAATTTGGGTGTATGATGATAGTTTAGTTTAGTGTTTGCTATTATTTCCCATTAGGTAGGTGTAGAAAGCAGGATGATCCTCTGAGTCTTCTCCAGGGTAACAAACCGAAGTGTCTCAGGCTGTCCTTGTTCCTCATGTACTTCAGCCCCTGAACTGCTTGATGGTCTCTGATGAACTTTCTTTAGTCCATCTTTCTCATACTGAGCAGTCTAAAACAGAGCATGGTCGTTTGGCTGAGATCTCACTAGTGCTAAGTAAAAGTCGATGTCACTTACTGGGTTTAGACAGAGCACCAACAGGCAGATATTCTTAACTTAATCTTACCTTGAGCTTGAGGTTTTGCATTTTAAGAAATGTCTATTTTTATTCCTAGATGCATGAGGAACCTTTGATTGAATAATTTTTTACTGTATCACTGTTCCCAGAAAGGGTTATTTACATTGTTTAACTTGAAATAGACTTTCTAATTTATGGCCAAACTTGTTTCACACAGCTGCAGATTTAATCAATATATTTCTCTTCTCTTTGAAGTTTTTTTCTGTCTATATTGAAGCAGTAATAGTTACATATCATTTTATTATCCTACTGATGTATTTTGCTTTGTGTGGCATGTAATATTGGTTTATGTTGCATTTCTTCAAGCCTGCCGTCAAGCAAACTGTTGTGGTTGTCTGACTTTGAGTGGAAAAGTAGTTTTCTGCCGGTTTTATTCTTGATGCTAGCTTTCAATTTATAAATTACTTTTTGTTTGATCTGCATGCAGGGATGCTCTTTGCACCATACTCCAGTATGTCATAGTCAAAGTCAATAAAAGTCATGCCAGAATAAATGCTTATGGGAGAAATATGACAGTGGACATTCTCGGTAACAGTGAGCAGAGAAATGAAGCAGCAACAGGGAACAGAGAAGAGACAGTAAAGATATTTTTGTCTGATGCAAATCAGTCTTTCACATGAACCAGTGAGAAAAGACACTTTGCCCTTGCTACTCATATCTTTTACCATATAGCTTGGGACATCAAACAGGCTGCATGGTGCTGCCAGAGCAGGAGTGAGCTGCAATAAAGCTGTCTTGGTGAGCAGTCACGGTCATCCAGAAATTGGACCCTTGGCTTAGGTTCAGACCTCTCATACAGTAACATTTTCGGTCGTATGACTTTGACTTTTGCCAAAGACTAACTTTAGCTAAAACTTGCTGGCAGTTGCACAACATTATTTTTTGGCAACTGCAAGTCTTGTGCCATGGGCTGTTGGCAGGTTGGATCGCTTGCTTCATTTATAAGATACTGTGTAGTGTTTCAGGATGCAAGGACAAATCAGCTTTCAGCCTATGCTTGTCACAGCTGTCTTGCCTTACACCTCATGGGAAAAGATTTATCAGGCATAATTATACCTAATTGAGCCACTCTTGCTATCTTGGCAATGTAATTTTTTTCATTTCATTTGAGTGGACACAGATGAGATAAAAATGTAAACAGTGCCTATTTGAATGGCTTCCTGCGTCTTGGATTATTTAAATGATTAATTTAATCTTCCATGGAATTATGTGAGTTGTCACGCAGAGGGAGATTCAGTTAACTTGAGTTTTCTATCTCTCAGAATTTTATTTCTGCAAGGAAAGTTCAATTTTTGCTTTCATGACTTGTACAGGATGAATTTACTTTGTAATGCACCTGCAACTTGCTTTCTGTAGTCACAAGTGTGGGCTTTCTAAACTACAATTTGTTCTTTGTAAAACAATTTTTAAAACATCCACAGTGTTCATGGTTATAAGCTTTTTCAGCCATACTGTTGTAGTAGGTGTAGGTCAACTGAACCTCACTAAACTTGTAGCCACATATGTTTTGGTTTATACATGTAATTCATGAACATTTCGGGAGAAAACAAGGCTGTATTTAACTTAGGTAAAATATAGGTGGCTTATATATGGGAAGCTGTAGAGGTGTGTTTGTTTCTAGCTGAAGATTGATCTGTCTGGTGTCCTGGAAATGCAAATCTTGAAATACGAATGCTGAGGAATTGGGAATGAAAATAAAAAAAAGGGGGATACAACTGTTGTTACTTCTCATAGAAACTCAAGCCTGAACTGTTCTGTGTGTGGAACTGCTTGAAGGATGGATAAGCTGAGGAAAATTGCAGTGTAGTAAATATGGATTAACTTTTCGTTCTTTGCTATTAAGTATTAAGCATCTTTTCTATTAAAAACTTATCTTTTAAGTAGTAAAACATTAAAATTGCTGGAAATATTTATGACTTATAGCCTAAGCTAATCTTTAATTGGAAAGGGAGGTTTGCCTGTGTGTGATAATTATTCTGAGACTTCTTTCTGTCATCGTTTTCTTTTAGGACGGTTGTCTACCCCAGGTAAACATTTAGGCTATGTCTTGATTGGAATATGTGAGTTGAGTTGGCTCATTTTTTTCTTTTACTAAGAAAGTTGAATATGAAGACCTTGCTATCTGTACTTGGCTTTCAGTATATGCCAAATGTAGGTTTAATTATGGGAACTAGACCTGCTTTAAAGCAGTAGCAGCCAAGGCGAATGCAGTTCTGTTTTTCTTTAGTCTTTGTCTTGCAAACCGGTGAATTCAAAGAAATAATCTCACACATGCAAATATGTTTTAGTTATTGATTTCCATGTCTTTAAAAAAAGCCTCACAAAACACTGCCCTCTCCCAAAACACTGACAGGAAAAAAGAGAAATGCCTAGTAAAATGCCTTTCCTGTCTTGGCAATCATACAGAGGGGTAGTGCTGCTCTTCCCATGCCCACAGTGTTTCTTGCTGTGACAGTGTGTGTGATGCTGTATCATGGAGTGCCCAGGTAGTGATACGCCTTTCACAAAAAGTAGTACACCAGCCTGGGTTGAACTGAATGCCTTCCCTCTGCATTATGCATGAAACTGTAAGGGATGCCTGTGTTTCAAGTTTCTTACGTTTGCTCATAAATTGGTATTCTTAGTTGCTTGTGACTGATCTGACTTTGCTTGAGCAAATGGGAGAGTTTGTAGCACTGAGGAGCAGGAGATACTGGTGGGGCATGAATATTTATCTGCAAAGGCAGCTTAATGCTCAGTGGGCAAATAGTCAGCACTGCCGATTTTTTTTTTTTCTTTTTTTCTTCTCAGCTGATGTATTTGAAAAGCTACATAAGAATTGCTTCAATTAAGGAGTTTCATCTTTTTGAGAAGTCTTTCCTTTTCAGTGATGAGAGAATAAGTGATACAGAGTTCTATCTTGATTAGTCTTTGTTTTCATGTGTTTTAGTAGATAAAATGGAGACTGTTTTTAAAAGCTAAACTCCACTTCTCATAATTGCATCCACATTAAGCAATAGATCAAACAGTAATTAGCTGAACAACTGGCTAATGACCACTGGAGCAGGAAAGAAAATGGGCAGGCGTGTGCTGCTGTTGAATTTGGACCAGGTTTTATTTTGGTTGAGAACCTTTACTAGTAAAAAGTGCTACTGATTTGACATACTGCTTTTTAGTGTGACTGTACTGATCACTGTGCCTCCTGAAAGGTGACTGTTAACTCCAGCCTACAAAAAGGAGTAAAAGCTGATACTAAAACATGTGTTCCAGGTATAATCAGGTTTACATATTTTTAAATTGAGGCTAATAAAAACCTTAATAATGTTTTAAGTTTTGTACTTTTTTATGATAATAATGACTTTCAGTGACGTTGTATGTAAGAAGCTTCTTGAACGTATACATTTGTTGAGACATAATCATTTCATTTTTAGAATTTATTGTTTTGTGGTTCTGTCCATGTGTAAAGTAAGAGGTAAATTGAGTTACAACACTTGAAGTAGGTCTTACATCCAGGGCTATTGCTGTACACTGCTGAGAGACTTTGGTGAAGGTCACCTTAAGTATCAGAGGAAGGTTAATTGGGGAATAAAAGTCAACACCAAACAAATACCCTTTGTTATTTCTGCTAATAAACATATGAATTTGGCAAATTCCCTTGCCATTCTAATGTGTCTGCTCCTTTTGCAGAACCAAGTGATTAGAGCCATGTTAACTCCTGTGCTTTTTAAGTTACTGTTACTACTGTGTTCAGTGAACTGGTGATGTTTTCAGCAGGCAAGTGTTCAAACTGATGGTTCAGCTGAAGGATGATCTTGCCAAAAGGGCTTTTTGTGTTTGAACAAATTGCACAAATTGATTCCTTTTGTATACCTAAAGGATTATTGAGGCATATGGTGCATCCATAATTGAACTTGCCGTGTAGTCTTACTCAGTTTATCAGTTGGCTCTGTGAATTGCTTATATAGTTTGTGATTGTGACTAAAATTTTGCTTCAAAAGGTTTATACAAAAGAGGAGAACAGGTTTAAAATACTTACTTTGCAGCAAAAGGAATTTTTTTTGGGGGGTGTGTATGTGTCTATATGATGCTGTTGCCAATAAATCAAATCTCCAGTGTTTGATACATTTTTGATGAAAATTGTTCTTTGGACTTGACCAGATGTTAACTCTGATAGAAATAAAAATATGAATCGATGAGCAGGATAAGAATTCATTTTGCATAAACTTTACTTTTGTGGGTATCTGCCTACTGTAATACAGAATGTGCCACTTCTTGCTACGTAAGTGGAAAGAACAAAAGGAGGTTATGAAGGATAAGGACAGCAGTCAAAGTCAGTTTCAGCATAAGGTGTGATATCATCTTTCTAAATAGCTACACCTGGAAAATGGTAGTGGCAGACACAAGTGCTTTCCAAAGTACAGATGATAGCAGAATGCTAAGTTTGTTGAGGAGGTGAATATTTTTGGTGTCTGTTTTGAAATGTAAGAAAAAACCTGAAGTGCCATGTTGGCTATGAAGCTTGGAGGAAGCAGAGCATTTTTTTAAAAATGAGGTTTAGTATATCAAGGTCATGACTGTTACTGAGGAATAACTTCCAAGAGTTGCTTCTGTTTTGAAATTGGTTAGCTCATAGTGCTAATAACACCAAGGTTGTGGGTTTGATCCCTGTATAGTCCATTCACTTAGGGTTGGACTTGATGATCCTTCTGGGTCCTTTCCAACTCAGAATGTGGTTCTGAGTCATTCTGAAATATCCTAAAATGCATTTAACTTGAGTTTGAAAAGCTTTTTTTTCTTGCCAGGTACTAAAGTTTTGCCTGATAATTTTTTGGCATGGAGTAGAAAGCTTGCATTATGATGAGGATTGAACAGAAGTGGGCTGAGAATGAAACCTTCTGTTTCTTTTGATGGTCTATTCCACAGTGTATTGTTAAATGCTATCTGGATTTTTCTGTGTTAATTTCTCTTTAATCCTTTATCTGTACAGCAATAGACTATTAATTGTAACAGTTTTTGGCCTTTTGTTATCATTGTTAATGGACTCGGAACTAGAATGACTTTTTAAAAAATGTGTTGTAGGAATTTAGAAGGGTTTTGATGGACAGGAAGAATCATCCTGTGGAAAATTGACTTAATACAGTGGCTTTACAGTTTGAAGCTCTTTTATTTCTAGCAAAGAAAATGTAATTTCTGCAATGCAGTGCTAGCATGGATTTGGCTCCATTTTTCTTTTTAAATATGAAGAGTTGCTGTGCTTAACATGATGGAGTAAGGGAAAGTAATTTGCCTGTGTGCAGGTAGATTTTTTTTTTTTTT
>VWZG01006969.1:414941-474730 GCA_013396735.1 Grallaria varia
TTTTTTTTTTTTTTTGCCCCCCTCATGTTTTCTGAAACAAGGACAGCTGAGGGAAGGGTAAAGGTGATTTAAACATACTGTGGTGTAACAGATAAGCTAACAATAGTTTATATACTGTTTGCTCCTTGAAGATGAGAACTATTGAAAACATTAACTACTTTTTTCCTTAGTGCCTTCTTTTGAGGAGTACTTAGGAAGGCTCTTCAGTGTGATGAATTTAATTATTCTTCCCTAAAATGGTTTATACTTTATTTCCAGTTTGGACTGTTTTTGATAGAAGTCGATTCTGTGAATTTTCAAAGCTTCTTACATAATTCCTACCTAAGCTAAACTGTACAGAGATATTGCTTGTTATGGCTGTATGCCAAATGACCCTCTTTTTCTGAATTTTGGTGAGCCGTTCTAATGTGCCCAAAGGAGCAATGTGTTGTTAAGACAGAATATAGTGAGGAGAGGGCTTTTGTTTCTCTGGGTTTTTTTTGTGGGGTTTTTTTGCTTGTTTTGTTTGTTTGTTTTTTTGTGTTTGGTGGGATTTGGTTGGTTGGTTTTTTTTGTGTGGTGTGGGTTTTTTTTTTTGTTTGTTTGTTTATTTTCCCGAGTTTGAAAGCTCTAAGCTTAATCAAGCACCTAAGACTGAAATGTGCTTAAGTGCAGGTTTTGGAGGCCAGGATATCACTCACTTTCCTTTGCAGTTCTGACATTGAAAGATGTCTCTCAAAACTGTTTGACAGCCTAGGAAAGGGACTTGCAATTTAACATAATATACTTAATGATGAACTAGGATACCTTCTGTGTCAGGTCTACACCTGAAACTGCATTATGACTGGCTTCTTTTACTGCTAGATTTTGCTTCTGGGCCCCCCCTCCCAGATACTTCAGTGCTGCACAAGTCATTGAGTCATTTTGCGGTCTCGGTTCTCATCCCCCTCATACATACTTGCACAATTGAGAAGGCATTAGAGAGGCAAGAAGCTGCACTGAAAAATTTGCTCATCAAATTACATCCTAAAAGTAGTGCGGTAACTTTAGGGGTTTCTGGGTGTTTATATGTTGCCTTCTCCGAAGGCCAGCAAAGCTAGTAAAAGTTATACCAGCTCTTTAAAAAAGTATTTATCTGTAAACGAAGAAGAGCACAGGTTGTAACAAGTGCAACTTTGTGGGTATAGTGCAGCTGCAGTGTCGTTCTGAGAGGCTTCACAGTCATAGCAATTCTTCTGTAACTCTTGGTTTTATATCCTTCTGTAATGAGGATATTAATTGAGACTGTTGTGGCTTGCTTTGGACCCTAGAAACTGAGATGAGACAAAGTGTCTTTCTTTACATAATATGCAGCTGTTGGATGAGAATGATCTAGTTATGTTTTAAACTGTACTTGGAATCTGT
This sequence comes from Grallaria varia, assembly GCA_013396735.1. Classification (NCBI taxonomy): domain Eukaryota; kingdom Metazoa; phylum Chordata; class Aves; order Passeriformes; family Formicariidae; genus Grallaria; species Grallaria varia. The sequence continues at coordinate 416,325 of VWZG01006969.1, forward strand.
GGATGACAGATCCCTTGGTTCTCTTTTTTCCCTTTTTTTTTTTCCCCCTTCTGTTGGTAGTGGATCACTCCTTTCGTTTCTCAGTGCAGTTCCCCCCTTAACAATGTCAGTGTTCTGAGGTATTTATGAATTCTCTGTGTGTTCCTGTTATGAAACTTCCTGTGTGTTTTTCTCTCCTCTTTCAAATCTATATTACAGGGTATTACTGCCAGCTCTGTGCATGGCAGATTTGCTTCTGTGAATGCATTCCAACAGGTGTGTTATTTTTGTTTTCCTGGCATTTGTTTTGCAATTTAGTATGAACATATTTTACATCTATATTTCAGTCTAGTTCAAACAAGTTTAGTTCAAGTAGTGGTTGAGTCGTGGTTTTGATGGAATGACTGTTTGGCAAGCATTGTCTGTAAATGCACTTTGGTGCTTTCAGCACGTAATATTTTGGGACTACCATAATGCAATTGCATAATCTTAAATTATGTGCTTTATGAACAAGAGATGTTTTTAAGGATTGACAACAAGCCTTGAGCAGTTGAAAATTTGGTGTATGAAAAAGAATTTAACTTTTTGTCAGTATCTTAGGCTTTATTTTGAAAACTTCTGGGTTTTGTTTTTTTCGTTATGTGCATATTTCAACCTAATATAAATCTTCTCCTTTTACACAGATGTGTGGGGTTTGTTTCATTCTTTAACAAAGCAAGTTGTTCAGCTCTGTTAGTCTGTAGTTCCAAGTGACTCACTTGTGACCATTGTGACATTCCACCCTCTCCACTTCTCCCAATGGTGTCTAGAACACTTTGGTTTGATAAGAGAAAATTTGGTAGCAATCAGGGAACACATATAATATGTACTGAAAAATGAGAGAACACCAATTCTTTTGTTCATTTCAGAGTGACTTAGATACATATTAATCAATACTGTTTTATGTGTATCAGCTCTGAGGACTGTTAAGTCTAAGTCTTCTAAATCTAAGCACTGCTAAGAGTGCTAAAAGCACCTAATGTGCCCCTTACTTTTTTTGTTTTTAATAAGAGAAAAAATAAGAGAAAAATGCTATAGAAGTTATTACAAGACATATACAAGTTACTACAAGCTGTTATTTTTAGTGTTCTACTAGCTTAAGGACTTGAGAGCATTGTAGACAGATTTAGGGTGTTGTATTTAAAAGTACTTGGTCGTCAATGGATTCACTTCTTGAATCAGATTGGAATTCTGACCTTGATGTTGTCCTGTGGTCACAATTATATATTGCAGGAAAGAAAATTGCTTTTAAATTCCTTGTTAAACTCTGGTTATCTTACTAAGATTTCACCAATCCTTGTATATAATGGACAGCTGTTTCCTGCTTGTGTTCCTGATTTTTAGCTGTGCCTTTTTTAATCCCTCCAAGGCCATAATTATCCACAATTTTTGTTTGTATGGAAGCCGCGCTGTGTCTGTAATTTCTTCTCTAGTCCCTCTATCTTTTTGAACAATGGGAGTGACAAACAGTAGTCAAGAAAAAACTGTGGTAGGCTGTATTTTTTATATATTTATTTTCCCTTTAAAATACCTAAATAGTTCTCACTTGCCTTTTGGTGGTATAAAGCTGGTATTTTCAGTGAATTATCCCTGTTGCCTTCAAGTCATTTTCTGAAGGGTTAAGAACAAATATGAAGCTTGCTGATACAGAGATTCACTTGAAGTTACTTTACCCTTCCTGCGTCATTTACTGGCAAAGGATTTCATCTGACTTTTGCTGTGCAAACCTTCTACAGCTATCCACAGTGACTTTCAGATAAGATTATTCTGACTGAATCTCAAATTTTTGGGTTGGCAAAATTTACAAAAGTTTCTACAGCTGTCAGTTTGCTCCATATTTATAAGCGTAGGTCCAAGTGTAGATCCTTGAAGAAGGTTGTCAATGCATCATCCTCTTCCCTTTTTTTCTCGTTCCTGGGTCGCCATTTAAAAAAGCTTCTGCTTCTCTCCCACTTCATATTTGTTATTTAGGGGTAATTTCCAGGTAATTTGGAAACTCTCCTATGAGAGTTTGGCTTCTTCAAGACCCTTCGATGAGAGATCTTCCTGTTCTCCTAAATTTCCGTGTATGTTCCTGAACATTCCAGATGTATTACATCAAACAGGTTTTGTGTGCTTATTGTCTCCTTTAGCAAATCCTAAATGGTTGGATTTCTTTGTGGAAATTAGGGTGCTTTACTACATACCTTATTGCACAGAAATGATGATGTTTTTCTTTGAACAGGCAAGTGAAGTAAGATGAATAGTAAAGAGTATCTCTAGCAGAGCCAAAAGGCACACCTTGTAGTTGTGGTAATGGCATGAGATAACTCTGAATGCGTTTTAACCTGTTTCATTACGCAGCCTTAAACCCAGGTTGCTGTACGGTGGAACTGGAAATATTTGAAAGACACGTGTTCCCTGCCAATTGTGAAGCAACCACACCCTGAGTTGTTTGCTATGCTTAGGAAGGTGCATTTTTGATTTGTAAATAGTTCCTCATTGTTGCTTCGTAGTTAGAAGCTGATTTAATGATATTTTTAAAAGGAACAGGGACTGTAAATCTCAGCTTTACTTAACAGGTTCTTTTATTTGAACACTTGAAGCCGATGAATAAAATGTGTGACTTCAAGTAAGTTTACCTGTGTACTTAGCACTGCGACAGAACTGGGCCAGCTCTTTGTGCCTGTTCCCTGCTCTCTAGTGGAGGGGAATCTCCCAGGGTGCCACCTTCTGTGACCCTTCCTCCTTGTCCCTCTCTGGCTGGGTAAATCGGTATGCTGCAAATAAACAGGTGTGTTTTAGACCTGTCAGTATTCCAGTGGTTGGCTGACAGTGAAAGCTGTACTATGTAGGGAAGTATGTAGCAGGCAAGATTTGAGAACCGGTATAGTAATGTGAAATAATAACTTGAGGACATTTGAAAGGCACCATGTTATGTTTCAGATAGTCAGAATTCAGATGGTCAGAATAATTCTGTTTATAATAATGTTTGTCTTAAAAAAGTATTTCTCTGAAACTTGTAGGTAACATATAAAAGAATAAGTCTGTCTGGGCTCTGAGGTTGCAAAATGCCAAATATAATACTGATGAAGTATTACATGATCAAAGTTGTTTCTGGTAGTGTCTCAAGTGACATATTAATTCTAGAATGATATTCTGAAAAATCACCTGATGATCCTAATGCCATTAGTATTTCATGGATTATAATGTTTGTGTAAGTTCATTTTGCTTTTGAAAATTATTTGCAAATACACAACGATGATCTGTGATGCTTCTGAGATAAGTCTGTTCTTTTGTATTGCAGAAAAAAATTACATGACTAGAAGATAAACCAAATAAATCCTTCTTGTGGTACTCAAAGAATGATTTTTTTTTTTTGTGTGTGATCAGTGGCTATATTGCTTTCTACCAAAGCATATAGTATTTTGTTTCTAGATGCTTTTATTGTTAAAAAAATAGCACCTGTTGGAGAAAACTATATAAGTAGTGTTCTATAAAGATTATGCTCCCCCACACAATTATTTCTCAGAAATAGAATAAAGAGATCTCTGTAATATAATAATCATTGTGTTATTCTGTAGGTTCCTGTGATATTTCTGTTACTAGTCCTGCTACCTTGAAATTAATGCGTATATCCCAAGTCATTGTTGCAGATAGCCAGCAAGCACACATTTTAATTTTTTAAAGTTCTTTGCTGCTTTAAAAGATTAATCAAACTTCTTTTGTTGGCAGCTCAAGTGCTAGAAAACAAAATGGTAGTTTCCATAAAAATGTGCGAGCCCAATGTGGTTCTGTCTAAAGCCTGAAGAAGACAGGAAACCATCTAACTGGAAGTGTTGTTTTTCTGTGCAGTTGATTGCCTTCAGCTGCTGTGTGCTTTGATTACTGCTTCTCCTCTACTACTTTTGATATTCCATACCTAGCTGGGTCCTGCAGCTCTGCTTCAGTTGAACAGTAGTTCTTAGAATCTGCCTTAGCTTTTGTAGGTGAGATAGGCTGCAAGTAAATGAAAGCAGCAGGAAGAAACCCCACAGAAAAAACTTCTGCGGGTGAATTTCCATAATTAAATGGTATCTCTCTATCTACCCTATATTTTGAAATTGATGCTTATAAGGTTCTTAAAAGATATTCTTTGCCACTGACTTGCTCTGCTGATGCTAAGAGTTACCACGACTTTTTAGTAGGTGATGTGTAAAATGCAGGCTGACCATAAACTGCAAACTGACTATAAGGAACTGAGAATAATTTGTAAACAGACTACTGTAAGTGACAAAGTAATCTGTGAACACTCTGCTTCAGCCAGGAAGTTACTGGGAGGCAAAATGGTCCCTCCAAATTACCTGTTGACAATTATTTCTTGACTCAGAGCAGCTTTGGGTAATCTGGGAGAATACAAAATGTAGTAGGTTGCATGCTATTGCTGGATTTCACAATGTTTGTATTGTGGATATTTACTGTATTTCTGTATATACACCCCAGCACCTTCTCCCTTGTTATACAGTGCTACTTTCTGCTGTTTACAGGAAGTAGAAAGTGTGATGTAGCTAACCTACATTAAAATAATTAAAATCATAGTTGTATAGTGTTTTTTCACTTACAACAATTTAAACGCAATCTTTGCAGTAATTAGTTTTATGTGAGTAATCACATCTCCTCTACACTTGTATAATGATCTGAGTTTTAAAAACAAGCAGTATTATCTCGGTATGCCATGATACTATATGTAATAGTCTATAATAAAACAAAATTTTAATTTCTAAGCTATATTAAGGAAGACTTTTTTTAGTACTTGAAATTTAGTATGCTGGTAAAGAAATTTTAACAGGCTTTTGTGAATGAGGAAGACATTAGTTAATGGATTTGAAAATAAAAATGCTTTCAGATTAATTTTGGTAATCTGACACATTCAAGAAAACACAAATGTAATCTGTATACATTTTAAATATGTATGAAATTAAGCTTCACTAGGTGTGTTATTATGGCAGTTGACACTATATTGGATTTAGCATTAGGATTGAATATTTGGGGTCTCTGGTACAGAACAGTGTATTTAATGAATGGTTCTATTCATGAACTTCCCTTGGCAATTTTCAGTTGTCTGACAAGGCTGAAAGATTTAGTATAAGGATTTTTATCTGTTGAAACTACATATTGAATTTTAGGGGTAAATTGTAAGATTATGAAATTGGAATTTATGGAATAAATATATAATGGAAAATGGTGTTTCTTCCTAAAATGTATTTGAAGTAGTCCGCTTGTAAAAATCAAAGAACTTGTAGCCTACTCAGCATACGTGATTCCTCATGTCCACTGATAATCAGGAACAGGACTCTTGTATTTCAGTATCTCATCTGTATACTGTATTAAGGCCTTGTAACTTTTTAAGAAAAGCATTTTAATGACACCTTTCTGGAACGGTTTCATTATCAGATGGGTTTAAAAGCAAAAGTTTGTTGCCATGACCTATTAATGTAGAATGGTTCTATATTGCCAAAGGTTATTTCTCTTGTTGTTTTTGTTATACGTTGTAGTAAGTTACATAGAGATCAGTGCTGGCAACAAGAATTCCAATTTTAGACTTGCTTCATTTTTCAGACTTTGCGTTTCAAGAACAGTGAACTTTTATTGGAAAGTTTGAAATGATTGTAATTAACAGCCTCAGAATTTTTTTTTCCCCGAGGGTGAGTTTTCAAACATATCTTTTGTGTATGCAAATAGTTGAATGAGTACTAATGATTTTTATTCACAATTGTACATTTGCTGTGATTAATGTCTTAATTTATATTTTGCTAAATATGTTCTTTTATTGTTGCCTTCTGAAAAAATGGCTTTTCATTACTTAAAAAAAAATTAAGTCATTCCGTAAACATCAAGATGAGCTTGTAAAGCGTTACAACATTTTAAGTCCACTTGTTGCTGCGGAATAATTGCTTGCAAATATACAGATACATTTACGCAAGAAAGTTATGACTTGAGAGTTCTATATGGCTGATGAACAGAAAACTGTGTTTATTTGTCATACAACTGACCATGAATGGTGTGCTTTGTGCTTTTATTTATTGTCTTAAGTTATAACTGCCTGCCTTCTCTTTGTGGGGAGCACAGTCCTATATTTTGCATGGTAATGTTTTTTATTTTGCCATGTAGAGTATGGGTAGATCTTCTGGAGCCAAGTAGTTTGATCCAGTTTCAATTAGCTTATAGGCGCGTAAAAATCGGGAGTTGGACTCAGTGATACTGATGGATCCCTTCCAGCCCAGTATATTATGTGATTCCATGATAAAACAGCAAAGTTCATTTAACAAAGAGAATGTGCTGTGGGTTTTTTCCCCCTAGTTTCTAGAAAAAATACAGAAATGAGAAATAATGTAAAATAACATGAGAACTTGATTCATGTGTTGAATGCGATTCCACTAAGACCAACTTCTTCATTGTTTATTACCAAGTATATTGTTATAAACATACATAGCAATGCATTTTTTATGTGTATATGCATATTTCGGAGTCCTTATGGTCTTCATATTCCAGAATAGAGTTGCTGCATACAGTACCTCTAAAAGTTATTTACTCTCATGTCTGGTTAAGGAGTCTGTTTCATCAAACAAGTCCGTTAGTTCATGAAAATAGTATCTGCTCATAGAAATCTGAGCAGTGAAGTCCATCTCATAGCTTATAAGTTAAGCTTGCAGCTGCGTTGAAGGACCAGATTTCAGGGAATCAGCTTTTGAGGAATCAAGGAATAGAGGATGGCGCATTTCTTACCGTGTTTTATTTAATGTGCTGCTACTAAGTGTGTTACTCTGGAAAAGATGAGCTGAACTGAAAAACTTCTATTGCTTACTCTGCATTTATAATTAAAAAAATTAATGCACAGGTGCTGTTCTTTTTATCCTTTATATGAACCAATTCTTCTGTTCAAAATGCAATTCCTTGTCTGTTTCCAGTGTCAAAGGACAGACAAAGAGCTTTGAGAGTAGTAATTACTTAAAAGCATGAGAGAGAGAGAAATATCTTGCATTGGAATCTTCAGTCTGTCTTTCATTTGGTCCGCAAGTGTGGTTTTCACACTTTCCATATTGTTTACGGTTTTATTTTTTTCAGTTAAAAACGAAACCTGGGGTGAGACAAACTCTATAATTTTTTTCTATTTATTTTTAGTTATAAGGCCTTTAAAGACTGTTACTCATCAAGAGAAAAGAGTTTTCTTAGTACAGATTCTGATGCTTGCATATATTTTATATAATAGACTTCAGTTTGGGCTAATATTTTATTGGCATCAGCATCCATGTAGCATAGAGCTGCTCTGTGAGGAGTACTGCCTTCTTTGTAGCCTGCCAAAAACGGTATGTGTGTTGGCTGCATGAATGCCATCCTTTGGATGAAATTTTTTGATGCCAGGATTAAGCCACAAAAAGTGGAAGGAAAAACAACAATATTGAGTCTGTTATTTTAGAAAAAAAATTAAGTAAGTTAGTCTTTCAGTACAGAATTGCTGAAAAATAAAACCCAACAGTTGTGTGATATTTCTTCACATTTGGAGACTTGATACCTTTTCCAAAATGTTTTTAAATTTATGGGTGATTTCTTTCTAAAAGAAAACAATATTAAGAATTTCAGTAGTGGTCTGAGTAAACAGGAAGTTATGAAAGTGAATATTGTCTAGTTCTGTAGAGTACTTTGGCTACTTTATTAAAGAGGAGTTTTAGAGGTACTAAAAGCTTTGCAATTCAGAGTTTGTCTTGCTACTTCAACAGGGAATAATATTCAGGCCAAAGAACACAATGACTTTAAGTTTTGTGGGAGTTGTATAAGGTACTTACAGTTTGTGATCAGAAAAGACAGGGTGAAGGACAAATACTACAAGTTATTTGGTGAATGCAGTGGGATTTGAAATGTCTGAGAATACAATGTTTTCCCATTTCCTACTACATAGTTGTCTAACACAGATTCTGCTTTCCCTGGTGGAAATGCATTTTTCTGAAACCACGAGCAAAAAAGCAATTTAGCTGAAGTTTGGCAAAGAGTCCTAAAATTAGGTTTAAAACCTTTACTGAAGATGAGATTTGATCTTTGTGGTAGGTTACAGAACTGACTGATTGCAGACGTTCTTTAAACATGCATCTTGTTCAAAATGCAACTCCCACAGTGCACACACTGGGAGAATGTCCTGTGTAGCTTCGGTTTCAGCCAGAGGTAAACCAGGGCTAAAATTGCACTGCTGCTACGTGATTTCTTTCTGCTAGAGCGTTCCACGTACCTTTCTTGCAATACAGATTGGCATATGGATGGTGAATCACATCAGCTCATGGGTCTGCACAGACTTTCCTTTTTCCTTTTTTTGGACTTTTTGTGTTGTTTTTGCTTCGCAGCCAAAGCAGTGAAATGGTCCAAGTTGCTGCTTACTACATACTGGTGTGGACACACGGGAGAATTGAGGTTGTGTGGCTGAGACACAGCATCATCTGCCAATCAGTGCAGTGTTGGGTGGTCCCAATGCACTTGTGAAATGTCAGTATTTACTGTTTATAGTGTCATAGAAAGTTACTTTTCCATATCATCCTAATATAAGAAAATAGCCTAGCTATATAAAGATCGAGCTCCATTAGTTTCTGTTATGAAATATTTTTAGAAAAGTTTCTCAGTTTTGAGTAGCTCTTTTCCTTTCTTTCTTTTTCTCCTGTATAAGAACAACCAGAGCAATTTTCTGCAGTTTTATTGCATCAGCTTCCTTTCTGTATATTTTCATTATTTTCAGAAAACAGAGAACTATGATGGGTTCGTGTAGGTTTTTTTGATACATGAAAATTTGTAAGACAAGAAAATGCTGTATTGGCTGATAGAGCCTGTGCAAGTAAAGTAACAAAGTTTCTATTCTAAATTTTAGACTAGCGATAGACATAGCATATCAGCATGAATGAGATCTATCTTGTGCAGATTATAGTGTATTTTTGAGGGAATGTATTCAAGTACTGTGAAAAAATTGTATCAAAATTGTAATTGCTTTAAAAACATAATTTTCTGCATCTTGAATTCATTACTTTCTTTATATTCCTGTTTGTTATTTTGTTTTGCTTGCTATGCTCCATAAAAGATTTTACTGTGTTGTGCCTTCTCTAAATGTTGCTTTCTGTAGAATGCATTGTCTAACTTGTTAGTTCCTTGGCTTCCTTATGGAAAGGATGTCCTGTAGTTGTTTATGCTTGTGGATTGCCATACTTTCTCATCAGTTCCGTGCATGCTATTGCATCTGATATTCTCATGCTGATTTATCTTATGATGGAGATTTGATGATAGCGAGTTATTAGATTGTTCCTTATTACAGATGGTTTGAAACAAGAGCTAGGCTGAAATTGGAAGTAAAAGTGAAGTTAGCAAATATTCCTGAAACACATGTTAGAGTTGTGGGGGGGCTATTCAGAATGGGCATGCATCGGCTGTGGAAAGAGAGGTGTAAAGAGGACAAAAAGTGACAGCTTGTACATATTGTTAAGGGAAGGGGGCCTGTGTGACTGGGTAAGGAAGGTGTAACTGTGTTGTGGTAACACTGGACGTACGTCTTCCTCCTTTCCTGTTTGTACTTAAAAAATAGAAGTGATTTGCCTATTCAGTAGAGCTGCTTTTAGGCACCAAGTATGCTCAGCTGGAAAGTAAAAATGGCAAAATGTCCCTGAGTTTGTGTTGGTTTCTTTATCCCATGATTCAAAGTGGGTGGTTATCAGGAAATCTTGCAATCCTGTGTCTGGTAAAGATTAGAATAAAAAGCATCAGTGCTGGGAAACAGTGTAAGTCACTTACATGAAATTTAGCTTGAGATTCTGCTTCTGAAAAAAATTGCCATATGCTGAAAAATGTCAACACATGTTCACAGAAATGAGTTAATTATCAAGTGGAACTTGACTTAGTCTCCCTTAGTGCTCATATTCATTAAAAAAAATGTAAAATTATTTTTTGTAAAGGAAACTTCTAGTGTTTTTCTGTTCAGCTCCTTAGATAATCAAATCTTGTGGTTAATAATGAATAGTGAAATAGAAGAGTTGGAGTTGTGAAATAGAAAAAATGGTCTGATATCTAAATGAATATATTAAAAAGTCCATTTTCCAGGATGTGGACATGAGTGCTACTGTGAAGATGGCACAGATGCTCAGAATTGTTACTGAATATGATGTATTTGTAGCCTTTTTTAAAAGGCAAGGAAATATGCTCAGTCACTGGTGTTGAATGCACTGTTGCATTAGGTATTCATGCATTAGTTTTTTTTTTTTTTTTTTCTCTGCTTAGGAGGATCCAGGGCTATAATTTGTCATGGGAATGAGGAGGCTGAAGTGACTTTTGAATGGTATGGGACACATAGAGGCTATATGTGGAGTTATCTGGCCTCTGTGTTGGTGTGGAAGTGTACTAGCAACTTTTTTTTTTTCCTTTTTGCACCCTTCTAAAGTATTTCTAACAGTTTGCTGTAAAAGCTGCTGCTTGTTTTGGAACTGGAGGCGAGAGGTATGCCTTTGCGCTCCTAATTGGATCTTTGTGTTTCTTACAGGTGTTGTGAGACTGAACAGATAAGGAGGAGTGACATAAGGGTTTGCTTAGGCTTGCTCCGAGATGCCCATGTTCATAAACATTTTTTTTTTCCTTGGGTTCTCACCTCTTCTGTTTTAACTGCATTCTGATATATTATAATAGGTATTTCTGAACTCTGAGTTGGTCTTCAGCTACAATGCTAGCTATTTAATAATAGCTTGGAATGTAGTGTCATGAATGTTATAAATTACGGGTTTCTTTTTAAGTTTGCTTTATGGTGACCTGACAAAGAAGATAAACAATTAAACAAAAGTGTTGCCCTTTAATTTTGAGTTTAATATTTGGTAAATTACTTTTGGGAATGTGGTTGCTTTTAAAATAAAAAAGATGATAGAACACTGGAAAGGAGAGTTTGTCTATACAAAGCTTTATTAGAGACTACTTTCTGCCTGTCTTTAGAAGGTTTTATGAGGGTGGGAGGGATGATGTGAAGTGGTTCCAAGTGTTGGATACTTTCATTAGCATTATCCTACAGTTCTTCATTTTACTCCTCTGTGTGGATGAGAGATGTCTACACCTGTTGGTTCATGCTATCGTGGCATGACTGCTCAGATTCTCAGAAAAACACGATATCGAGGCACACCAAGCGTGTGTTTGAAAAAGACCCTATACTTACCCTGCTACCAAATTGGTCCTCGTCCCATCTTTCCAGTTTCAGCAGCAAAGATTTGTGTGAGTGCTCTCTTAAGACAGACTGACCTGGATTTTGTTCCAGCATGGTGTGTTTATTTGTTCTTACGAGTGAGACTGAACTTACTAAGAGCAGATCCTTGGCTGTAAGCAAGTGGTTTGGGGTATTAATATCTCCATCTTAACTGACTGTTTGCAAAGAAGTTTGTTTTGGACCTGGGTTTGCAGTGAGGTTTGTTTAGATCTTTTTTCCCTCCCTTTTTCAGCCTTGAGTAGAATCTCTTTCAAATGCCTGCTCTTTAGGATACAATGTGGCAACCAAGGTTGCTTTGTTGCCTGCAGGGGTAGCAGAGGTGACAATAGCATGTCTGAAGAAGACAGGTAAGTGCTTTGTTTGCAAAAGATTACCTTTGCCTTCTACTGTTTTCACCTGCAGGAGATGGATTTGATATTCCTAGCTACTCATTTTATATAATATTGATTGATTAATATTAGAATGGTTCATGCTGTGATTCGGGTTGGAAGGGACTTTTAAAGTTCGTAAATATTGATGAGAATATTGCTGAAATGGACTCTGAGTTTGTTTGTTGAACAGGTATCTTTTCATTGTGTGCTTTCAAGGAAGGGAAGGGGCTTAAATCTTAACCCTTTTTTTCAAATGAAGCTTACATCCTTTGTGGCGCGTTTAGTTCCTTCATATTTTAATGTGTGTTTCTAGGGTCAAGAGCTTGTTTTAGCCAGACTAGTTTTTAGCAGCATTGTTAGATGTATTTAGAATGCTTTGTGTGATATGCTTTTGTCCGAATACAAAGAAAACCCTCCAGCTTATTTGAACAACTGGTTCTTTGCAGTTAGATTGGTGTGGTAAATAGTTTTAAAGTGTATGTTTATGTAATAAGTGTTTTTAAAGCTCTCAGGGGGAGACCTGAAAGGACAGATGAGTGCTGGGCAGCACAGCAGTGAAGAGTAAATGCACAGGTTCTTGTTGAGACAATGCATTGCCTTGGGTCAGGACCCTATCTGTAAGTCTTAATTTGGCGAAATGGAAAAATCTTGTTTCTTTTACGAGGCCTAATTAGATGTTTGTGAACAGCTTTGAGAAGCTTTTGACTAATGACTGTATATAATTTGTGATGATATCACACAGAATAATAGAGGGTAGGAGGAGAAAGGTTATCAATGTCGTTCTTGCAGCATTGTGAAAACTTAAGGCTTTGTTCTTTTTCAAACGCTGTCTTTATATTTAAACACTACTTCTTCTACTGTTTTCCCTAAATCTTTATCTTCTCCAGATCAATAACAAAGCAAGAAAGAAGCAGGTCCCCTTTTAAAACAGGGAGAAAGGAAAAATGCAGGGTAAATAGTTTTGGCTAGTTGTGGTGTGGGTTTTTTTGTTTTTTTTGCTTGCTTTTGGAAAATATTTAAACTGTTCTTTCCATATTCTGTTTTTACCAGATTTGCAGCTAGTACACAGGAACTCAATCCATGAAAACTTACGGCTCCCCCCACCCTCTCTGCCTGTTGTTTTTTTTTTTTTTTTTTTTTAAGGCAGCAGTAACTGGTGAAATTGTTCGCAGGCTTTTTAATACTGGTTACTAACCTTCACACAACTATACAGCTACTCTCAGTCCCCCTCAGTTTAAAATATGGGGTTTTGAACCTCACTCATCCTCCTTTCCCCCTATTTTTTTCTGACCTTCATATTACCACAGTAACCTCTTGGCTGCAGGCTTTTTTTTAACTATTTTTGATTTAATATGCACCCAGCTCTTTTTGCAACAGCAAAGTAGTTTCTGAGCAGATTGACTTGAGGAGGTGTTTCTGGCTGCTGTAGCAGATGGATTTGGGATTTTATTGGCAATTCGTTGCAAGTGTGGTGGAAAGACTTGCTTAGGAGGGCCAAGGACACTGCATGCAGAAACTGGCCAGCAGGAAAGCAGCGGAAATCACTGCTCTGCCATTCATTGCATCCCACAGGGTGATGCAGCAGATTGAAATGTGCCATCCCAAATTAGAGTACTAGGTGAAATTCTTCTTCAAGAGCTCTTGTCTCTAATTCTTTTGCTTATTTAAAAAAAAAGAAAGGGAACCCAATAGATGCAAATGGTATGCTGGAGGCAGAAGCCAGCTTCTTCCAAGGTTCTGACCATGGAGTACTTCGCTTGTCAAGAGTTATGCCAGAGAAACATGTGGTTTGTCATCTCAATGTAGGTGGCTGGCAAGCATTTAGTATGAATGCTAGCATTTATTTTTTTGGTAGTAATGCTGAAATGAAATGAAAAACAGTAATATTGGAGAACCATCACTTTTATGGGAGCTTAAGTGTGGGAAACTTGTGATGAAAAGAAGACTTCCTCTTCAGAAATGTTGTCATCAGTATAGTTTAAAGGAAGGAACACGTTGCTTTGGTAGAAATAGTAATTTATTCCCAAAAGGTATTTGTTTCTAATCTTTTTAAATCCTAAGTTGGTGCCACTGAACACTACTTTCTTGCTTTCTTAAAGAAACTTGCCTTTGTGTGTTTGAGAAACACACAGCAATATTACTTTTTTACGCTGTATTTTAACAATGTCTTTGTAATGGTTGAAGAAATAAAGCCACTCAAGTATGAGTCTCTTAAAAAAAAAATAATCCAAAACCAAACCACTCACCTTCTTCCGTAGCACATTAAAATTGTCTGAATTGAGATGCATTTTGGTTTGGTTGTTAAATGTTCGTCTCCTTTACAGTGGCACAGTGCACTTTCTCAGATGGTGTTTGGGTAAAGGTTGAAATCTTATAATGTAGACATGAATTACAGGTGAAGTAGAGGCCAATAGGCAGTTGTACATTGTATTTTGGCCATTATGATTTAGTTCACAAAAATCTAAATTACAGGATTAGACTTAGGTACATGTATCAAAATGTTTCATTGGCATCCTAGTTTTTTTTTTGCACTCTTTCTTCAGGGTGTTAATAGGATTTAAAATCGCTAAAAATTAATTTAGCATTCAGGAGACACAATTTAGCTAGAAGAGACAGCATTATGCCTTTTTTTCCCCTGAAGATAAGACTCCATTAAGTTTTATGTATCCGGAGATATTTCTGCAGGCCTTTATGGTTGAAAGACACTTTTCTGCTTGTTTGGAGTATATAAATGGCAATACACAGAGTGTGCAATGAACATTTTTCTTATCAAGGAAAATGAGTGGTGAAACAAGGATTTTAAAGTAACTGAAAAAAATTAAATGAAAAAGACAACAAAAAGAAGAAGAGTGTGAGGAAAGTGGAGGCAAACTGGACTGTAAAGGTATGGCTCGAACTGTTGTAAAGCAGGTTTTATGTTGAATGTCTGCCTTTCGGGTTGTGACAAACAGGTAACAATAGCGATAGGGTTGTTTTTCTCTTGAATGAATCCCAAACCTTCCTTAAAACCCGTCCATTCTTATAGTAACAGAGTGCCAAGACCTGCTTTTTCAGCTGTGTTGTCATTCTCATTGCCTGCATGGTTAAGAGAGTGTTAAGGTGCTGAGAGGGTCTTACATTTCTTTCAGTTGAAGGTGAAATTCCAGGGTAGATTCACATTTTAATCCATTTAATTTTTTTTATTTTTTTCAGTAAGACAGGACTGCTTTTTCTTGATGATCAGTGCATTCAAGTGTGATGGACTCAGTGTATTTCTGGTGGAAGTGAAATGCAGGGAGTGCTCCATGGTGAAAATACGTAAGCTTTCTATAGTTTGTTCTGTTCAGTGACAGGACAATGTGTACAATAATTATAGAAAACAAAAGGCATATTAATTCTTGATGAAAGATTTGGCTGATATGTTGGAATTGTTGTATACAGAGACCAACAGCAATTACCAACTCATGTTTCAAGTCATTGTACAATTGCCAGTTGTGCCAAAGTTCAGAGGCTGCTGGCCAAAAGATTGGAAGTTTATCACTTACAGTTTCATTAGGTTACCTTTCTGTCTTCTTCCTGACTCTTGCTAGTTTCTAAACACTAACAGAAATAAATAATGTGAAATTAAAATACTATATCAACCTGTTTGTTTACATTGCAGTTCTTGGCTTCCTAGCCTCCATGGTTTTTTTCTTTTCTGAGAAACAAACACACAGAAAAAAAATCATTATTTAGCCAGTCAATAGAGATATAGAGCTGTAATTTCAGTGTTCAAGTTTTGTCGATTAAAATACTCAAGATTGCTTAAGTCTAACTGATGTTAGCATACCAAAATAATTGTGGGCCACACTGAATACAAATGAGTTGCAGTTATTTTTGGATAGGTAAGTCCAGATTAAGCAGAAAGACAGAAAACACAATATTGCATGAAAATTATTCACAGCCCTAACAACTTTGCAGTAAAATTTGCCTTGGAGTATATTCACTTTTTTCCCTTCATGGAGTTCAATCTAAGCAACATATTTGATAAAACGATAGGAGAAATGAACCATGTGCATCCTGTGCTTGATAGAAGATCACAGACTTCAGTTTGGGCAGTAGCGGGCGATGCTACGGGGCTGGAGAACAAAAGCAGTACAATAAAACAGATGGCTTAACACTTCTTGTGTAATGATGAAAAGTCGTCACATTTTTAAATGGATTATACTGAGACATGTTTCCTTGTAAACTTGAGTTATTTTAGGGGCCAAAATTCATGTCTACCAAAACCCACAAAACAGGCTTTAAAAAGAGCAAAATTTTTTTACATGTTAACAGGGAAAGATTAGCTCTTCATTGTGGGCAACATTTGGAAAGTTTGTTGCTGCTTTTCATTTGATCTTGCAGTCTTTTGCCATGTTTTGAAGTCGAACAATGTTATTAATATTGTCATCTTTGGAAAAAACATGTCCCTTTTTATTAACTCCAAGCCCTGAGTACTATGCTGAAGCTACTATCAGAACAAAGGCCTGAGACTTGGAGTCTGGGAAACAACACTGTATTTGTGCCCTCTGAAAGTAAGTCAGAAACTTTCTGATTTTGAGGATGGCTTATCAAAGAAACCCAGCTGTGGGAGTTCGGGTTGTTGCAGTTTTAGCTTTCTGCTTTGCAAACCATTGCTGCTTGTTTTTGGTAAGGCTTTTTTTGAATCCTTGCATGTGTGAGCATTGTGTGTTTGTTCCCTTTTCCTTTCTGGCTTATGTGCTTTTTGGACTCTGTCAGGTTTCTTTGTTAGGTGATAGCAGAGAAGCCAGTATGTATCTATTACCTATATTTATCAACTCCATTATGACAGAATGAGAAATGGCCTCCCTAACTACTATTGCAGTATCTCATTTTCCCATGTTCTTCCTTCTCATGATGTTAGTCTTTGTCTGATTTGACTCTGCAGGTCAGCTAAGCCAGTACAAAGGTAGCCCAAAAAGATGGGGTGTGGAGGGGAAGTAAGTTGCCTATCAGGTTATGGCTTGTGGTGATAACAAACTGTTAGGCAATGTGGCTTGAATTAATCTGACTTCATCTCTTCAGGGGTGTGTGTATTTAGCTGCTGATACTTCTTTCTGATTGTTTTTTTTTTAATGTCTTCTCCAAGAGGGGATGGTAGAATTAAATGCTGAAACACTGGGAGAGGAGGGAACTGCAGTTCTGCCATGACAGGTGCTTAAAAATCAGGAATCTGGTGTTATCTTTTTCTTCATTTGTTGTGGTTAACAAATGTCTGAATATTGCTAAATCTTGCTAGTTTTTACATATATATAATATGCTATAACTAAGGAAATGCTGCCTGCCTTCACAGTGCTGGGCCTGGTGGAGTATTTTGCATCACTCTGAGATGGCATGTGAGAACTGTGTTGCAGCAGTACAGCCATTAATTTTCACCAGTACTAGGAGCACTTATCACTTGGCCAGATGACTCCCAGCTGGGTGTGATTTTTGTCTTACTTTCCAGGCAATAGTGCCTTATGAAGGGTACTGTGTGCAAGATGGCAATAGGTAGGGGGAAGTCTTTGTAGTGGTGAAATACAAATATTTGCCAGTTCAAAGGATCACTTTTCTGAGTGTGGGCTAATGTATTATTTTTCCCAAACTGTGACCTGTCTTTCTCTAGTTCCATGGAATTAACCAACAGTATTTATGGGGATAAGCTCAAAACATGAAAGTTGGATATAGCTCTTTTCCTATGTTCTTTTCTGATGCTTGTCTTAAACTGTTGAAGCAGATAGTCTTCTTAAATATTTTTAATTTCTTTTAAGTCTTAAAAATGCATTCTCCCACTTCTGTCAAAGTTTGTGAGTAAACAGTCCCAGTGTGGAGTAAAAAGCTTAAAGATGAATAGGACAGCTGCTACTTATAGTAGAATGAAGAAAATGTGCTTTATAATTCTTGCATACATTTAAAAATTGGTTCACTGGGATTTTTCACTAATTAATTTTATAAAGTAATTTGGCCTTGGGATAATTTTAAGGGGTTGTAAATACTTAGAGTATTAGAAGTTGAAAGAACATTTTTCATGTGTTTGCAGTAGTAATGTATTAAAAGTTGTGACAGCTACTTTTTCACATTGTAAATGGGAAGTCATAATATCTTGCCTTTCACAGATACTCTGCTGCACCCTCTTTGGGGAAAAAGCTCCATAACTCGGTTGGAATAGTAGTTAAACTGAGAAACTGTGTACCAGTTGTTGTGAAGGAAATAATTTTTTTCCTCTTTTGTCTTTCTTAGAAAATACAGTTCTGTTAATTGGACGGATGATGAAAGAACCTTTCTTGTTTCTTGGAAAAAAAAGCTCCATTTTTGAGTATTAGAAGATGTGTTGTAACTGATTAAAAGTGAAGTATTTGCATATAAAAAAAAAAATCCTTAACAGCATCTGTCTTGCTAAGGAGTTTAGAAAGAGCCTGTGCTGCTCCAGTGTGAGGCTTTCCAGCATCACAGCAGAAATAATCTGATATTTTTCTCTATTTCTTGATCTTTTTCAAACTTCCTATATAGAAGTAGGTGCTGTCACTTCTGAAGGCTGTTGGATCTATTGAACGTGTTGCAGTCCTGCTGCATCTTTTCCTTTTCTGGGGAAACATTAGCTTTGAAGAAGTTCACCTTCAGGCAGCAAGAGGAGTTGCATTGCGTTTGATCTCATGATGGCCCCTGGACTGATTGTCCTGTCTCCCTCCCCCCTCTCAATTAGCTTTAGATGAAGTCTGGAGACATTAAGAACTCAAATGTTCTGTATGAATGTTAGCAGCAATATTTATCATAATTTATCTAGAGGGTCATCCTTAAATGGCAAATGAGATCAGTGGCTGCTGCTGGATGGGAACTGGGCAATGAGCTGGAGCTGCAGTGATACTTGACAGCCAGGGCAGTGGATGGCGCTGTCCTGCAGCATGGCCCATTCATGCAGTGGTGCTTGAGGACCACAAGGTCACAGCGTGGTGAGGTAGCTCTCAGGGGTGCCTTGGGTTAGCCCCAGGTAACTTCCTTGGTAACACGGCTGCTGGGGTCATTACTAAATCCGTTTAGTTTGGTTTTTACTGTTGTCAGGCTGGGTTGGCTGCGGTATTTTGGCTTGGGTTGGTGGAAAGCACTGTTCAACACTGCTGGATTGGAGGGGGCTTAAAAGTCTGAGGCTGGGAATTTAGTCATCTGGAGCAGATTGCCCCTGCTGGTAGGTGAGATGTTTTTGAAGTTGCTTCCCAAAATTGCTTTTGCTTGCCTATGTTGCTGTGCCGGAGTCTTTCTGGATGAGGTGTGTGTTACTAAGGAGATGATGAAGTCCTGGGCTCCGACTGCAACAGCTTAAACCAAGTGAAACATGAGGATTTGCGTACTGCATAATTAAATGATAACTTTGTAGAATTCGTGCAGATCAGATAGAAACAAGCAATCCAAAGAAGGATTGCACAATAGAAAACGAACTTGTACCTCCTTAACTATGTGGCATCTTTCTCTCTGGCAGAGACAGCAGAGTTGCAATATTAATTGCCTAATGCTTGCAGGAACGACAAGAAGTTCAGGTAATCATCCCAGGAACTGGCTTTGTTTTTGCTGCACCAACTACAAAGGAGACCCTATTTTGATTTAATTTGCTATGCACTATGGTAATAGGAGTATTTAATAGTGTTTAATTCTTTCTATGTGTGCTTTAAAAAGCACAATCACAGGGAATTTTCATGTCCTTGGAGGAACATTTTGATACTCTTATTCCAGAAATCTGAGTGCTGCGTTTCATGAAAAAATTGAATACTTCTATGCTGCACCCTGTAATTTATATTGCTGCTGTTATTGAGCTTAGTGTTCTTATTACTTAATTGCTCTGTGACTATTCAGACATAACCCTTGTACACTTCGCTGTCTAAATCATGTGGCGCGTGGTGGGGTTTTTTGTGGAAATCTGTATGGTATGGCATGTCAAAGCAATAATTTACCACCTGGCTAGCTGAAGACAGACTGCCTTTAGACAGGCAGCATAACTTGTTACATGAGACTTGGTAGCTCACCGGAAGAGAGAATTGTGATGTGCTGTATTTATGCATGCATGCATCCTTCTTCTGGTGTTTGCCAGTGTGATTATGTAATGCATTTCTTGGGTTCATGGGCACATCGGAGGGGGAGTTGGGCCCTTCATTGCAGCTGGGTGAATTTGAGTAATAGCCAAGCCCCTCTCAGGAGAGACCTGCAAGCTAAGCTGCTCAAAGTTGAAAGCAGATCTTTCCTCTTATTTCTGAAATGACACCTGAAAGGAACAGGATTAACTGGCTTTTCAGCCCTGTTTTGTGGATTTTTCAAAAGTAAAATGCATGGAGGAAATCTCTCATTGAATCAAGAGCTCCATAAAAGGATTCTTCTTAAATAACACATCATCCTTGTTCTTTTTATTCTGTGCTTTAATGGTCAAGGTGAAGGTAGAAATGCGGAGTGAAATGGCCATTTAATGTATTGCTCTCATACCCATGGAAACAAGAGTTTGTGCAGTAAAACTAACTCGTTTTTTACAACTTTTTTCCAAATAAGAGAAATTGGTTTTTAAGAGAACTTAGTGCTCAAAGAAATAATATGATACTTTAAGGCATAATATAAAGTATTTTTCCCAGGATCCTTCAGCGCAAGTGCCTGTTAAATATGTACGTGCCCAGTGTTCAGGTTATGCCATGGAAAGGGAGCGAGTTAATAATTATGCACAGGACTCTAATGGATGAAATGGAAGCGGAAATTCTATGCTGCTCCTGATAGCTGAAAGCATCAGTTTACTGCAAGTTCTTTTTAGGATGGTGGTGCCATTCTGTGGATGTATAGGAGGACCCCTGGTACAGTGCTTTTTAATTCTAGTGTCCCTTCACAACAGAGACTTCTAAAGGTAAGCTGATGTGCTGGGAATCAAAGATGCAGGAACATTTTCTAGTCAGACTGTTTCTAAAATCTCCCATGTTCCTTTCCAAGTCTGAAATTGTTATTATTTATAAGTATTTGTTGTATCTGTCATGTCTCTCTTCTGGTGTCCTGTTCCAGCTTAGAGAAAGAACACTGTAGTTGTGCCCTTAGGATCCTCCCATTGGATACTCTTAAAAGTCTCACACGGCTTCACTTTCTGTCGTTTTCTTTTTAGAAGCCAAGATGCTTCTGCTTAACCTAAAAGCCTTGCATAACCTTCTCAGAATGTTTCCTGTTCTAGTGTGTAAAGCTTTGATTCTGGGAATAGGAGGTTATTAATTTCTTTGTTCCCTCTGTGAGAGAGTGATACATATGTACACACACTTTATTATGACACACAAATCTATCTATACCTATGCGTGTGTCTATACATGTCAGAAGTAAAATAAAAAATAACATCCATTAGCTATCTTTCTGTAAAGTGTGCTTCTACCTAGCTGGAGAGAAGTTTTGTAGTACAGGTTTCATTAACGTAGTGATAGTTTTAAAGGCTAGGTCTTTCTTGATTTATAAGCAGCTGTCATAGAATCGTAGTATGGTTTGGCTTGGAAGGGACCTTAAAGAACATCTAGTTCCATCTTCCCTGTGCTTGATTTTAAGTGCAAAACTCAAGATAATGATACAGTCTTTGGGCAACAGTGCATGGAGCTTCTCAATAGTAATGACGTTTTATTGGAATTTTATTTGTTTGGAGGAAACACAAAAGCTGGAAGACAGACACTGTTTCTTCATGTTGCTTTCTCCATTGTTTTCCTTGAGTAGGGAAAAAAGTGGTTGTCTCTGAGTAAGACTGTTTCAGGTTTGAGAGCAAATGAATTGATTTGATCTAAGGAGAAGTGCAAGTACTGTCAAAATGTCTTTCTTTCTGGGATGGGCTATTCCTATGAATTTGCAGTTTAAATTTAATTTTGTCTAGCTTAAAGCTGAAGTGTGTGGTCACAGTAAATGTGACACCTTGTCCTGGGTTCCTGTAGCTGAATTTTTTTTTTGGTAGTGGGGGGGGCTGGAAAGGTGGTTTCTGCTAGAAGCTGCTAGAAGCTTCCCCTGTCCCATAGGAGCCAATGACACTTTGCCCCAGGAGGGACATCCGGCTCCTGGCCAGGACCGAACCAATTAGAGATCACAGGAACGTCTCTGTGATAACATATTTAAGAATTGGAGGTTGTTGCGCAGAAGAAATTCCAGAGAGCAAGAACATGGGATAACAAGGCAGACATCAAGGTCGCTGCAGAAGCGACCGGGTGGAGGAGGCACCTCATGGAGCAGGGGGAGGACTCAGAGCTAAACCCCTGCAGCCCATGGAGGAGCTGGTGCTGGAGCTGTGGATGATTGAAAGGAGAGACCTGTGGACCCGTGGAAAGGCAAACCCATGCCGGAGCAGGAGATCTGTGGACCCGTGGAGAGGCAGACCCACGCTGGAGCAGACCTGTGGACCCGTGGAGAGCCAGAGCCATGCTGGAGCAGGTTTTATCCGAGTGAGAGCTGTGGCCCTCGGGACAGCAGATATGGAAGAGCTGCTGCCCGAGGGGTGGATTCACGTTGGAGAAGTCTATTAAAGACTGTCTCCTGCGGGAGGGACCCCACGGAGCAGGGGATGGACTCAGTTGTGGTCCCCTGTAACCCGTGGTGAAGCAGGATGTCCCCTTGCAACCCATGGAGGCTCATTGGGGTGCAAGGACTCAACCTTTACTGCACCCCATGGATGAGTGACCCCGAGGGGTGGGGAAACTCACATCGCAAGCGGCAGCAACTGCAACTGACTGCAACCCCCCATGGATAGAAGGAGGGGTGGGGGGAAAGTGTGTGTGTGTGGTGTTTGTTTTAAGACTGGTTTTTTTTTTTCCTCACTATTTAGTGTAGCATTTATCCTGTTAGTAATAAATTTAGGTATTATCTCACTTTGAGTCTGTTTTTTGCCCATGAGGGTGGTGGGTGGATGACCCCTCTCCCTTCTGCCTAGTTGCAGAAAGGGATTTAATGAGTTCATGGAATCTGGCCAGGGTCAACCCATTACACACCTCAAGGCAAAGAGTTTTATTCATAGTTGCATCCTGAAATAGTCTTGTGGTACCCATTTGGTATACAACTTTACTGCATGAGTCTTATTTCTAGAATTGTTTTAGTCTTGTTCTGTTTTTTGTGTTACAAAATGCATATTTCATTGGTAATGAAGATTTGTAATACCATAAATGTGTGGAAAATTAATTAGGAATGGTTACTTTTCTAACTAGTTATGATAGAAATCAGATTACTTGAGCCTGAAAGTAAGAAGTCTAGATTTTCTTTTTGTCCTTCGTCTCTTGTCCAACATTTCATATTAATTAAATTGTATCTAATGTTGGTCTTGTCATTCTGGTGCTGTCTAATGAAGAAGGTATCTGTAAGTAAACGCAGTTGAGTTTAAGCTAGGAAAATCCATTGCTGTGATAATCATAACTAATGATTGTAGCAATAAACTTAGAGAAGTTTTGGTTTATATAGACTAATTTGCATTTTATAATGTGCTGAAAGAAGAAATCAAGTGGGTTATTAATTGTAATTACAGGTGAATTTACTAATAGTCTGGCTAGTATGAAGAAAGATTTGGGTTGTTGAAAATATATTTCTATCATTAGAACAATTGATACTGAGTATATTTAAGATGTTGAAAGACTGACGGCTTAGAGGTACCACTAGAAGTTACGTAATTCAGTGCAAGGATGAAGTTAATCCAGGTTGCTCAGAACTTTTTCCAGGTAAGTATTGACTGTTTCCAGGAGTGGAGTTTGTACAGACTCTCTAGGCAGCTTCTAGCAGTGTGTTTCATGTTCCTGTCCAGCCCAGGAAACAAGTTGCTCTGAATTAATTTTGTTTCTGTGAGTCATAAAGACTTATGGATTCTTGGGGTCTGTCAGAACCGAGTAGCACTGGATCTGTCATGGTATCTCTATTTGGGATGCAGGTTTGGGAAACCTTTGGATGCACTGCAGTAGTGGAGAAGGTAGCTGGGACTGAACTTCAGAGTTCATTGGTTTGCTCAGTGCTGGGAATGAAAGTCTTAGCAGATGCTTTCATCTGCAAAACAATGCACAGATGGAAAGACTGGATGGAGAATTGAAAAAAAGTAATTATCTTTTAGGTACCTGTGGAATGACTTTTCAAGGTTAAGGATTACTTATGCTTCAATGCTCTTTCAATCTCACATGAACCGCTCATTTTATTCTTTATGACGTCATATTCTCCTTACTTTTGGTAGGTTAGATATATATGATATTTATTATGATAAATGACAATGCAAGCTACATGTTTTATTTTATTCATAGTTACTCAATTTACTAGTCCTTTTTCCCCTTTTACTTTGATACTTCTGACTACATCTGGAAACTTTCCTGGATGCTTGTCTCTCATCTTACTAAAAGAGATGGAGCAGGTATTCAAAACAAGACTGGTTATGTCAAAGAACATATGCCTAATTATTCACTAAGTGTTGCCTCGACTTTGGTCTAAGCAAACTTATTTGGAAAAAGTCACTGTCATAATACTGTGCTACTCCTTGGATGATTGCTCTCAGTATTTAGTAATTTAGTAGTTGCAGGAAGGCAGGAATGCCTACTATTTAAAGTAATAAAAGGAAAAAAGAAAATTTATTTCTGTCTGGATTTAGTAGTATTATACTCCTCTTTAGAAAATAAAAGGGACCCTTGAGAAATACTAAGTTGCTAAGTTTTTGTTCCGGATTGGTGATCGAAGCATACTTGTGCATTGCTGGAGACTATGAATATGTTTCAAAACCATAGCACTCTAGCTGTGAAATCTAGTGCTCAGTTGAGACAAATTTCGGTAGGCTGTGCTTCTCTTTTTGGGTTGTACTTTATCAAATGACAAGGCTGGTGAATGTTCCTGCCTATCAAGGGTTGTCTGTTGCTTAGGAAAAAGGACTTGTAATAAATTGGAGAATTGTTCTGCTATTTGACATGCATCCAGTTCTTTGATTTTTTTTTTTTTGCAGTGCTCAGGTTGAAGACTGCCCCATCAGAATGCCATTCTTAACCTTAGCCTAATGCCAAAAGTCCCATCTGAATCTTCATGTTTATGATGCAGTGTCTAGTGTGTAAACTGGAGCCCTTGCCCTTCAGCAACAGAGGGGAATATTGAAGACTGCCTGGATTCCAGAGATGTGTAAGTGTGACTGTGTCAGTGGTAGCAGCCAAGAGATATTCCAAGAGAAAGGAAGCTGTTAAGCTGAAGAATGAGGTTTAATTTGGCAGTAAATTTAGTGTTAATAGTTCTAGGAAGCTATTACCTAATATTGTGGGGAAAAAATTGTAGTCCAGGAAACATGTGTCTCTGAAACTTTGAAACTTAAGTAAAAAGAAAGAGTAGATCCTCTATGTGATCAGCTGTGACTGTCCAAGCCTGGAATCAGACCTTGGTTACAATGTCTATAACTGAGAACGTTTAATCATACCTTTACGTAGTTTCTGGAGCTTGTCTTTTACAGATGACTGAGGCAAAGCTCTAAAGTGTTCTCTAACTTGGTATTGCTAAAGTTTCCAAAACCCACATTTTATAGAATTGTGGATATGTGCTAAGTTGGTAATACTGGGCATTGCATTCCCATCTATTCTTGTATTTTTGGAAGCCAGAGATGTAGATGGTCCTTTTAATGGTGTTTTACTTGTAATTGAATCTTTAAATATTAATTGATCATGTAATTGGTAAAATTATCCATTTAATACAGATATTGATACATTTTTTAATAAAAAGTAGTCCTCAGTTTGATTTTTATCCCTCTCCCTGCCCCCCAAAGAGATCTTTTCTGTCATTTTCCAGTGTGGCAATTCTCAAAGCTACGGATTCTTTCCTCTTTTCAACGAAGTTCTTACTGTCAAGACTTTGTGCAGTCCTTTGTGTTAGTGTTACACTAGTGAAAAAGAAGTGTGCAATTTTCTTTTGTTTGTTTTGAAGAAAATGTGTTAATTCCAGAGTGTTCTAGTCAGTTTTTCAATTAAGATACACCTTCAAATAAAATCATTGTGTTGGATTTCCCATTTTGGCAAGATTTCTTTCTGTGAAATACTCAGAAACCTTCAGGTTCTGAAGTGCAAATGAAAGCAATTGCAAATTAAAATTTTAGGTCTCTGAGAGAGGTCATTTTTAAAAAGAGAGTGAAATACCAGCATTTGGTATCTAGACATGGATTTATTTGTGGTCAAGCAGTTACATTACTTCAACTATTTAATCTGTTTGCTTTTTTCTCATGGGCAGGAAGGGAATTTGGAATGCACAGTGTATCAAGGAATGCAATGATTTCAGTGACTCATCTGTTTACTCTAAAACATGCTGTAAACAGGTTCCATGCTAAGTGGCAGGGTATGATTTCAGTGAAGTTCTGGCTATTGGAAAATGAAGGCCTGAATATACAAAAAGTACTAGTATGATATCTAAGTGTGTCTTGCATGTTCCATATCCGGGATATACCAGGGGGAACTTCCTTCTGTGCAGTTAGGAACACTCATGCACCATGTCCTATAGCTCCATCATTGCTACAAAATCTTCTAAGGGTCAGGTGAGAAAAATGAATATGGCAATCTCTGTTTCCTCATTTCTGTCCAACCACAACAATTTTGCTCTTGAATTTGAACTGCAGCCATAGGGAGTGCCAGGTCTGATTGATGGGATGGACGCACCCAGGGTGTGTGCTTAGGGAGTATCTGGGGTTTATAACTCCTACTCACAATGTTTCGTTAGTTTATCTTAGAAGAATTATCTCCCAGCTCATCTGTTTGTACCCGTACCTGCCTTGATCACAGGACTGAAAAGGAAACTGTAGTCATCTTCTACAAATGGAAAGTCTGGAATCATCAGGAAAAAATTATCCTAAAACAAAAGAGCAGACCCAAACCTTGAAATATTAACTACAGTGGCATTTAGTTGAATCCAGTTTATATAAGGCTAGGAGAGAAGAGGGAGAGGTGCAACTGTGCGCACATGAGCCAGAGCAAGTAGCAGCCCTGGTGATCCTGGTGTGGCTGTGTTAGCCACACTAGTGGACCAGTACTTATCTCTGAGCATACACCTGGGATCAGTAGCCGCATGGCATCACTGAAAATGGGCTGTTTATTGATAAATTTAATCCTACTTGAGAGGCATGCAGAAGTTATTTTCAAGCCATAAGAAACAGTGCTCTTTTGGTCTGGATAACTAGTGGGTTTCTCAGGTCAGCCAGGAGAGATTCAGATGGTGAAGGGATCATAGAATATGCTGACTTGGAAGGGATCCATGAAGATGAAATCTAACTCCTGCCTCTGCACAGGAGAGAATCACACCGTGGATGTTTCCTTGTCAGGTAACAGTTATAAAAGAGCTGTATTTTGTTAGCAAAACAAGTTAGAAGGCTTTTGCCTCCCATGAAAGACCTACCATAAGCTTTTTTAGACAAGTTGATATTTTCCTTAGACTACACTGTAAATTTTTCTTTTCCAATTTGGTTACTTACTAAGATTTTTTTTTAAAATCAAAACCTTGTGCTTACAAAGGGAAAACCAGGCAATGTGGCTAAAATGTGGTTTTTTAATTTTAGGATTGGGACAAGACTTTCCTCCAATGCTTTAATTGAAGTAGCTGAAATTAGTGTGTTGTATTTCTCATTTCCAATTTCAAATTTGAAAGCAGGTTATATTTAAAATACTCCCTGAAGTCAAAAGAGACTTCGCATTCTTGCTCTAGGTTTAAGAAGACAGCATAAAAATGAGAAGGTCTGTTTTATGCTCAAAGTGTCTCCTTGCAGATATTTTCCAGTAGAGTCACAGTTTTGTATACTACTACTGAACATTCCTATTCCTGTAGGCAACTTGTGCAATCTCTGCCTGCATATAGGATTGGAATATCCTGGGTATATTTTTTTAGGCATTATACAGAGCTCATTAGTACTGAGGGAATGGGTGATTGTGTATTCCATGATGGTGGTAATGCAGAAACAACATTGCATTGAAGTTGGTGATAAATACCTTTCTTTTATTCCTTGCACATCACTGTTTGCCTGAAATGATTTTTTTTTTGGCTACACCTCTGATATCACTTCTTGTCAGGTGTGACTAAATTCTATTGTATTAGTACAGTGTGAGCAATGTTGGAGAAAAAGAGGTAAAACTCACCTTGCTAAATTAGCCGATTGCTTTCTAGCTATAAAATAGCATCCTTTTTTTTTCTTTGAGAATAGGTAGCATTTCCTGAGTGGAGTATCTGGAAATACTACTAAATTCCTAATAGTTTATATTATAATTATTTAGGGCTGACCCAAAGCAAAGATACTTTCATTTAGCCAAACAGGAAAAAAGTAATATCTTTTTATTTTCCATTTTATAGTGTAGCAGAAATTTTATTTTACCTTAATAGTCAACAGCAAACCTCAGTGAGAATTAAAAGCAGGGAATAGCTAGTACAATGTATTAGGAATGACTGATTGTGTTAAAGGTGCTCCTAACAACATCTGTGAACCGGTTTGCAGAATAAAACTTTGTGAGAGTTTTCTCAAGTCAGGTATACATATTTTTGCTTATCTTTCGATTTACAGGTAATTTTTGGGAGGGAGTTGGGTTGTGTTTTGCATAATGCATACTTACATGTTCAAAATCCAATATGATAATTTCCTGGTCACCTTTAATATTTGCTTATAATGAATGAGTTAACTTATGCAAGACTAATGGATAAGCAGATGGGATGTTGCAAAGTATTCATTTTGGACAATTTTTTCTTTTTCCCCAACTGACTTGTTTTAACATTATGAAAAAGTTATTAAAAGTTATTACTTCTTTTAAAAAAAAATTTCCATGAGAATAAAGTTAGTTGCTAGCTGTACAGTGTGAGGCCATGTAATCTGTGACCAGTTCAGTTAAGTTCAGCAAAAATATTCATGTGAGTAAAATTACTCACAGACATTTTGGGGGGGCTTTTTTTTTTTTTTTTTGGTTTGGCTTTTAATGTATTTTGGAGTAGTAGTTTGTCAAGGGTTAAGTCGCATTGTTATCTAAAGTTTCAGAAGTAAAAAAATCACCTGACTTTGTCCTGTTTCAGGAAGCCAACTTGAGAACTTTTAGCAGGTTGTTCTGTTCTGATTTTGAGACATTATTGAGGCTGAAGAACAACTGGCAAGCCTCTTGTGACACTGGCTTCCCTTCTTGCAAGGCGGGGAGGTTATCTGTGCCTGAAGCTCTTGTTTAATTTTAGTCTGGCGTAAGCTGAGTGACCAGTTCTTCCAGCCATGAAACCTACAACAGCATTTAATTTATATTCACACATGAAGGCTGTGTAATTCTTGTTGTTTGCCTGTTTCAGAAGTTTAGTTCTTCTCTTACCCCTTTCTTACAGGTTGTAGAAACACTACCTTTTATAAAGGTCACTTGTTAAAAAAGTAATTACTGTTTCTTGGGGAGTACCTTTTATGAGCACTTTCTTAGTATCAGTAGGACTTAAGACTAAAGACAACAAATCATAGGTCATGCAGCAAGTAGCTTTCTCTGTGTACTGTTTCACAACCTGCTCTAGCTGAACTTGCTGTTTTCAGGCTTGTTCTCTTTTCTCTGACCGCAGAGTGTCTCTTAAGGTGACAGCATGTAGCAGGTTATGAGTTGGAGGGAAAGAAAGATAAGACACTTGTTTGAAAGAAAGATGTTTATAGAAACACTGCAGTGTACACAAATCCTTGATCTTTAAACAGCAGCAATCCCCTTGAGACTGGATAAGATTTTCATCCTTCAGCTTGGTTTGCAGAATTGTTTCTGTGTACTTCTTGTCTCTTTCTTCCGTTACATGTTTAAGTTCCGGCTTGGCTTACAGTGGGTTATTCATATCAGTGGCTCAGTGGGTAATGGCGAGGTCAGCATTTGGTAGCTGTAAAACTTCAGAGTCATGGATATCAGTCTTATACAACTAGAAGTAATTTTGATAAATGCACCTTTTGCCTTGTTGCAGATACCTGAAACTACAGAGAGTGACATGCCTAGTTAACATGGGATTCTAGTTATGTTCATTAATATAAATCACATTGGTTGTAACTTTACTTTTTAATTACCACTTCTTACCAGAATTCCCAATTGACTCTGCTTGATTAGAGATAATATTTTTGTTTCTTTCTTTGTCCAACTCCTATGGACATTAATATATTAATACCTTGTATGTTCATTTCCTGTAATGTCTCAAGATCTGACATCAACCTATGGTGCTTGCGAAGTCCACCAAATGCAGCATTTACTGCTATGATTTAGCATTTTGTTTTAGTTCTAGAGTTTTTCTGCTTAGCTTGTGGGAGAAAAGACCAAGATCATCAGCTACTCTAATGCCTTTTTGTTTGGCATTTAGGGTTAGGAATATTATCTGTTTTATGTTCATGGCAGGAGGATGCATTTAGAATTGATGTGATTTGTGCATTTCTGATTAAATATTAGAATGATTTGATCTGATACTATAATAATTTTGTGTGATTTAACATTTTGCTGATATTTAGCCTTTTCCCCTACTTTGACTGTAATGCCTGCGTTAATGCACATATTTGAGTAAACCGGATTGGATTGTGGGAGAATTCAAATAATTATTTCCCTTCTTTCACCTCCCCTAAAGGAAATTATAAATGAGCTGCAACAGTGTGCTGCAATGCCCTCCGAAACTCAGTCACTTCCTGAATGCTTCTGTTTTATTCTGTAGGTAAAAAGGAAGATGACATTGTGCATTTTATTTATGTTTGAGGAAATCTGATAAAACTAGATAAGTGCATGGATTTAAGTCAGTGTAATGTAGATTTGGTTATATGAAACAATCTGGGGGGGGGAAAAAGCCCTCTTATTTATAAATAATTTCTTTGGATGAGACAAGTAGAATAATAAAGAAAGAAACTTTGCTTTTTCAGTGGTTAACATAGTTGACCAGCCTCTAGTTTAAAAGGTGGTGAGAAGAGCATGGTTAGTATGAATGGCTTTGTGCAGCGATGGCCACGTGAAGTGGCCATGGGCACAAACAAGAGCTGTGAATGAAATGTCTAGGGCATCTGAAATGCAAGTATCCACCACTTCTGGACTTACCTGTCAGCATATTGTGCATAAATATTTTTCTATGTGGGTTTACAGATGTAAGCAAAAGATGTCAGAAAGAAACATCATTGTTCCATAACACTCAAAGTAGATAGTGCTCTTCCTACAAGTTGTAATGAGCACTTCACCTCCAGCAGGACCTGAGACCACAACTGAGCTGCAGCCTCTTGTCTCGCTGTGAAGGCCAAGTATTCTTCTTACCAACAGCAAACAACCAGAAGATGGTACATGGATCTCCTTGGTGATGTTCACATTTGAGTTTGCTGAGTTCATCTGGTATCTTGTGCTTGGTACAGGCTCTTAATGCTAACTTCCTGCATTTTTTTCCCTTAAACCATAACTAATGGTTCTTGCCAATGTGAGCCTTCTACTGTGTGTCCTCACAGAATGTTTCAAGTGCTTGTTAAACTCAGTCCTCTATTGCTACAACTTTGACATATGAAAGCATTGGTTTTTTTCACTGGTTTTTGTTAAGGAGGAATGTGATGTTCTTTCTTCATCTCATGTTTTCTTTAGGAGGGGAGAAGAGTATATACTGTGCAGATGTCTGTATGTGTATGTATTTTGATCCACGGAACATATTTCAGATTTCTGTCTCTGATAAAGTACATCTGCTGCTAAGGTGGCCATCTGTATTGCTGCAGTAGCTGTACTCTAAATTCTTTATTTTACAAGTCATAAAGTGTACAGAATAATTTTGTTGCCTTTGTAAAGTCAAGTCACACTTTAAAAGACGTAACTTGCTGTCTCTTCAGAAATAATATCTTTTAGATTACTGAAGTGTTGACCTGATGTGACTTGCATGGAAACTTTCTTTTAAGAGCTGTATATCTTTGTGGGAGCCTGCAAGTCATTTGTGTGTTTCATCTGTCTCTTGCTAGTGAAACTGGTGATAGCATCCTGTTCAGAAGCAAGTTGCAATTTATTGACATAACATGTATTCTTTTTCCACCTTCCTCCTCCCCCCATTCAGTGTCAAGTCGCTGCACACTATTACTAATTTATCGCCTCTTCAGGGCATAATAGTCATTTGATAAGATCTGCTTTGGTCTACAGGGAAATTACTGGTATTTCAGTCAGTAACGATGATATCCAGTGAGCAGTATACTAGTTATCCTTGTCTAGGTCACAGACAATTAAAAAGCCTTAATAAGCTTTTGATTTCCTGTGTTTTAAAAACATGAATTTGTTCCCTAGAGCAAAATATATTAGATATGTACAATTAGTGTGCTGTACATGTGTGACAGCTGTACTTATAGCACAATTTAAAAGTTGCTGAATGTGTCACCTGTATCGTTATTTGATAGCTTTCTATATATGATATTTTTCTCTTAGAAGTATATTAAATTTGAAAGTCATTTAGAAGGGTCTTTTTAGGTATATATAATATAGTTATTACAAAAACATACAAAAAATTTATAGATTAATATTGAGGTGTTTTTAGGAGCTAAAATACAATTTAACATGTTTTGAAGGTGAAATTCTTCAGTAGACAGTTTTGTGAGCAGTCACCTCACTGCATACCAAGTCTTAGTTCATACATTACAGGGCTAGGATCTACTGAAGAAAAAGCACATTGCCGTGGGGGTAAAAATCAATTGCGCTGTCGCAAATCTGTGAAGTGCTTATTTATCATTTATAACCAATACTGCCACCCCCCCTGAAGTTTTGACTAGCACTGTCTATTACTTGAGTCATGTGGATCATAGTCCTCTTGCTCTGTGTGAGATGCACTCTTACTAGGCTCTGGTTCAATGGCTGAATGTGCTGTATTAGGCCCTGGTGGTGTGATGAAGGGGATCTTTTTGAAAACACAGACTCAATTTGCTGATTTAGGTGGCCTTGGGCATGAGACAGTAAAGGTTCTTAACAGGAAGAGAAGCTTTGGAAAATGACTTACAGAAATGTAGATGATTAATGTTGCTTCCTGGCCAGTTTTGATCCAGCCTAAATTTACTCAGTTGATGTTGAAAACTGCGGTCTTGTACTCCTCTGCAGTTTCCCATGTAGCCTCTTGCTGGTCTGAGATTTCTGGGAGGCATTCAGCAAACTTGACTGGAAGTTGCTTTTGGTGTCAAAACTAACCTGCCAGAGAAGATGTCGGGTTCCATTTGAGCTTGTTCTCATGATCTGGTTTACCACAGCATCAGCTGGCTATTGATGACAAACATGAAAGGGCTGAGAGAGTGGGAAAAGCCAAGATTTCTGTCCTCTACAGCTCCCGCTTCTTCCAGGAGCAGTATGTGGTACTGGGCTGTGGGTGGAATGCCTTGGGGACTTCCTGAAGGGGCCATGGACACCCAATGAGTGACTCTGAACATCAGCTTGCCTACCTCATTTATGTCTCTCTGAAGTGGCATAATTTTTGTTTCACAAAAGGATGATAAGGAGGAATGTTTGAAGACTCCAGCAAGCAAGTTACACCTTGAACATAGGTTAGTCCTGGCCTGTAAGGTTGAACAATGTCTCCCTTAATCCTTGCAAGTCCAGTATGTTAGCATAGCTTTTGTATTTCTGTGGTTGGCCTGGTAAATTTTATGCAAGGCTGACTGTGACCTGGTTTGTAAGTTGAAGACAGAAGGTGAAAGTTTGGTAGAAAGAGGAGGATGTTCAATCAAAATTGCAGTATGAAGAAAATCAGGAATTTTTAAGTATTTTATCCTCAGACCTGTGAGTTGCTGGGGGCTATTTACTCTATAAGGGTTGTTTAGATTTACTGTGAATTGAAGGAATGTTTAAATATGAGAGAGGTTGAGTGAAGATTGTATTTTGGGGATTTAGGCCCACATAGGTGTAAGAAGGCAGCTTTGCAATGGGAATTCAGGATCAGTATTTTCCAAGTATTTTTGAAATAGAATTATTTTAGTGAATTACGTGTTCAGTACTTTGGTTGCTGAAAGGCATTGTCAAATGTTTTTATTAAGGCACCACCTTCTCTAACCTGTGAAGATTGGTTGATAAACTTCCTCTATTCCTGTAAACATCCTCTTGACCCTCTGCCAACTAAGGCCTGAAAGGAAGGAGAAGGAAGGTGGAACCTTTGACTTGAGAGCTTGTTTTAGGGCAGGTATCCCATTATATGTGTATTCTACTGAGGAACAGATCGTTTGTGAAATGACCCTAACAAAAATACAGCTGCAAAAAAAACCCAACCAAAACCAGCCAAACAAAAAAACCCGAAACAAACAACACAACCCTTTCCGAGTTCTTCAGTGTGATATTTGTGTTGTGAATATAAGCATGCTTTAGAAAATATTAACAACTGTAATTGAAGGTAAATTGTTGGAAATCTTTAGGTTGTATTTCTCACATATAGGGCCATATTTATAAACTCCTTTAAGTCCACAAAAAAAAAAAAATCTGAAAAAAGTGAGTAGGCTTCAGCAGTTAATTTCATTAAATAGGTCTGGCATCTTGCTGTTCTCCCATTCCTTCCCCTTTCCTTCCAGGTCTAGGCACAATTGTTGGCAAATGAGTGAATGTGAATCAGAATTTGGCTTGATGGAAAATTAGGTGTAAACACAGGACACACGTGCTGGTAGATAACTTCTAAGAGAAGAGTTCCTATATCTTCTTAATAGCCAGAATTATTTTGTGTTCATAACCATACAGTCAAATTAATCTTCTATTGTACTAAGCATGTTTTCTTTTGGTGTGAGCTGACTTGGAATAGAGTTTACCTTGGTTTTGCTTAGGGGGTAGGGTCCCCCTAAGGGCCTCACAGTTATCTCTGGTGTTTCTTCACCCTCCCTGCCACAGTGAGGAGGGGTTTCAGGACTTGTGCTGAGTGATGAAATCATGAATCTGAAGGGGTTTTTGTTGTTTTGAGATGCCTTTATTTTGAAGGGATACTTTCTTTTAGTCACGCTGACATTCTTTATTTACCGCTGATGTTTATATTTACAGCTATTTCTTTTCCTGAAATGGTCCTTTTGTATGGGCTCTAATAGTTCCCCTCTGATTACCCTCAAATACACAGTAAAGATTTGATTTACAACATACTGAGATTTATTTTCTGTAACTTGTACAACACAAACTGTGACATGCTTGAGTGAGAAGGGTGAGTCTGTGAGCATTTGGTATTCTGGTGGCCTGCCTTGATGGAGGTAGTTTTAGGTAGCTTTCTTTTGGAGCCTTGTGCAGTGCTGAAACTCCTTTCCTCTCCTCAGCGAAACCATGTTTGTGGCCTGCTGCCTGGCACAGGGATCATGAAGAGCATTCTTTCGGGTAAAAGCAAACACTCCCATCAGAAGAAGTGCACTCAGGTAATGTGTGGGTTTTCTTTTGAGGTTGGTGATAGGAGAGTGTTTTGTGTGTTAAGTCTCGATATGAGGAAAAGCCCTTACTTGGCCTTTATTAAAATACAAATATTTCAAGAAGCCAGGGAGGTCTGAGGAATACCTATGATGAAGGTATCTTTGTGTTTGAAAGCAGCCTGAGACTGCAAGTCAAGACCCTGTTGCACTGTAAGGGAAGAAGTGAGTGAGCAGCCTGATGGGAGAACCTTCTCCTTTAGAGTAAAATTTGGGTTACTACTGGCAGCTTCTCTTGGGTATCTTACCAGCTATTTTACATATACAGTGTGCAACCAATCTATCTGGAGATAATGCTTTTAAAATTATTAAAAAAAGTGTTAAAAATCTATGCATTTTAGAGTGCTGTATGGACATGGTGATTGCAATCCTGTGCTGTGTATGGGTTTGCTGTGTGGTGTCTTCCCTGTGGCAGTGGAGTGCTGTTTTCGTAGTGCTTTGGCTTTTACATGGCTGTGGTGGTTGAGACTGGTGATGGGGAGGTCCTTTCAGGTCATCATCGTAACCAAGTATGCAGTGCCCTCTGAAATAACATAAAAATACATGTCTTTAGGTTTGGAAACATTTCCTTGTCAAGAATAGATCTTTATGTTTACCAAGCCAAAACTGCAACTGCTAATTATTCTGTATCCAGACACTGAAGTGAGATATGGGATGGGGGATCTCATTATTCTGCAAACATACTTTTTTTTTCCTTAACATGGTAGCAATGCTGTGTTCTCCAAGTATATGAAACTGGGCTGGAAATTGTTCTTGTAATTGCTAGATAAAAATTTCTGACCGTTCTTAAAAATGGGTTCCATAGTGCAGTTTTTTTTAGTGTTGGAAGTCAGCAGACAACGCAGAAGGCTGGCTTGACTTAGCAGGAATCTTCTTTTGGAGCTAAGGCAAGAAAATGAAGGCGTATGCCCCGTGGAAGCAAGGTCTGATGACATGGGATGAATACAGAGGGGCTGCTTGCCACCGTAGGGAGAAAATGCATATTGCCAAAGCTCATCCGGAGTTGAAGCTGGGCAGTACTGTGGGTGACAATAAAAAGAAAAGTATTATAGCAAATGGAGTTACATCAGGCTGGTGACCTGTCACTAGTGGAGTTCCACAGGGCTCCATTTTAGACCCCATTCTCTTCAACATCATCTTACATTACTTGGATTCAGGACTCAAAGGCATACTAAGTAAGTTTGCTAGTGGTACTAAATAGGGAGGACCTGTTGACACCCCTGAAGGCAGGGAGGGCCTGCGGAGAGACCGTGACAGACTGGAGGAGTGGGCAATCACCAACTGTATGAAGTTTAACAAAGTGCTGGATTCTACATCTGGCCAGGGCAACCTCGAATATACATACAGGCTGGGGATTGAGACACTGGAGAGCAGCGATGCAGAAAGCAATTGAGGGGTCCTGGTCAATGGCAAGTTGAATCTGAGTCAGCAGTGCCCTGGCAGCCAGGACGGTCAACCGTGTCCTGGGGGGCATCAGGCAAAGCATCGCCAGCCGGTTGAGGGAGGGGATTGTCCCACTCTGCTCTGCACTGGGGCAGCCTCACCTTGAATATTGTGCGCAGTTTTGGGCACTGCAATATAAGAATGACATGAAGCTCTTAGAGAGCATCCAAAGGCGGGCAGCAAGGTGATGAAGAGCCTTGAGGGGAAGTTGTATGAGGAGTGGCTGAGGTTACTTGGTCTGTTCAGCCTGGAGAAGAGGAGACTGAGGGGAGACCTCATTGCTGTCTACAACTTATTGTGAGGGGAAGCAGAGGGCAGGCACTGATCTCTCCTCTCTGGTGACTCCTGACAAGACCCAAGGAAGAGGCTTGAAGCTGTGTCAGGAGAGATTTAGGTTAGGTATTTGGAAAAGGTTCTTTTCCCAGAAGGTGATTGGGCACTGGACCTGGCAGTGGTCACAGAACCAGCCCGCCAGAGTTCAAGAAGTGTTTGGACAATGCTCTCAGGCACATAGTGTAATTCTTGGGGTGTCCTGTGCAGAGTCAGGAGTTGAACCATAGTGGTCCCTGTGGGTTCCTGCCGACTTGGTATATTCTGTGATACATATGAATGATGAGAATGATGAGGTCAGGAGACAGTCCATTTACACAGTACACTAGCCTGGGCTTACTTGATTTGTCTTCCATCTGGGACAACAGAACTGCAGAAGCTTATCTTCAGTTTCCCTTACATCAGTCACCTGTTGTTATATTTTTTCCCCCAAGTATTTCTGCTGAATCCTCAGAATAAGACTCAAAAGTGCATCCAAGCCTAACTTTGGAGTGTATTAACAGATTTTAAGCTTTCTTGTACCTGGTAAAATTAGTATTTCAGCTGAAGTTCTGTTTCCTCATAATCTAATCTGCCTTTTAACAATTTTCTTATTTCACTTTCTTTCCTAGAATTTTAGAAACACAGGTGTCTGGTATGCCTCTTACAATAAACTCTTGTTGTTCAGCACTGTGTTTCCCTCTGTCTAAGGGTTTTAGTTACAAAGTGTGTTTTAACTGCAGCATTTGTAGAGAAACAACGGCTAACTTTAGGCCCTTTCCCCTCCAAAAATAAAAACAAAAGACCCCTGATTTTCTTGTAACTGCGTCTCCTAAACAGAGTTCGATCTTGTCTTGTAATTACTCATTTAGCTTCAGACAGTGGCACTTTTAAACATGATGGATCTAGTGTCAGGGTCAGTATCAGTGTAGTACATTGATGTGCACTGTATCATTTTTCTGGCCTTGAGTTGCGCCATTGAAGCTGGGAATGAACTGTCAAGGATCCCTAATAGTTAGCTGTATGAGTAGTGTCTGGATTCACAAGGTACTTTTTTACTTTTCTCGTTTGGGTTTATTGAAAGTATTATGTTGAGAGGGTTCTGCAGTTCTCTACCCTTCCCACGGACGAATGAGCACTGAGTTCTTAGAATGTAACATCTCCTTTTATTAGTGAAACTGCAGCAACTTTTAAATCAAGGCAGATTCCACAGCTTGTCTGTTCAGATAAAAATCTGGCTTTGAAGAGTCTGCTGCTGTTCATGGCCACGTATGTAGTTTGAGGGAAATTGTATTAGCATTAAATTTTCTTCTTTTGGTGTGTAATTTTGCTCGTATTCTGTAGCTGGTTCTGCTGCAAATCAAAATATTTTTCTCATTGGAAACTGAATATAAAATCTAATTTGTTTTTCCTTCACTGTCTCTCCTCAGAGATCAAATTACCCTCTGTTTTAGATTCAAGCTCTTCATGGAAATTAATTGTTGTGACCACCTGTGAGGTAAATATTATTTTCATTAATAGGAAAATTGCAAAGCAGACAAGTAAAATTGCTTGTTTGAATTATGCAGAGCTCTAGACACATGGTCAAATTGCTAGACTACCTGGTTTCAATAAATTCTTTATAAAACTTTTTTTTAATGGAAGCTATAATAGTATTGATACTGTCTGTGAAGACAGAAAAGTACTTTTTTTGGTTTTGTTTCTTTGTTTCCTGAAGTGTTGTGTGACCAAGTATATCTTGAAATGTGGATAAATGAGCTGTCTACTGAGAAGAGTACAAACAGTTTGCAATTTTCCTGGGGAAATAGTCAAAGAATGCTTTTAAATTTTGTCTTAATCTGGCAAAGAACATGAAGGTCCTTGAATGGGTAGAGAAACCACCACTCTAAAGGAAATGACCAGGTCTACCAAGTGAATCAAATGGGGATGGAGACATGGGGTGCTTGTGTCTTTTAAAATAACAGATTATCATTTCCTGTGAAATGCAAGAGAGAATATCTTGAATTACTTTTGGCTCTTTCAATAGAATGGAAGTAATGAGTTCTGCCTGATCTCAAGGTAGCGTAGATAATTTTTTTTTTTTAACTTGAAGGAAGGCTTGTAACATAGCAGAGCAGAAGCTTGGTTACATATGCAAAAAACTTCCTAGTTCAAGAATTGCCTTGTTATTGTAGTTGAATTTTGAATTAGGGATAGAGGAAGATATAATTTATGGAGTGTGAGACTTCCTGGAGATAACTAGAATTTTGTTTGACACAGTTTCAAAGCTTTTGAAGACAATAAATTCTCCTAAACAGTGGACTTTTTCATATTATCTGGGATATTTTGAAACAACAGTGATATAGTTAATATCTCCTTTAATGAATTTTACAGGCGGTAAGCATTTATACAGCTTTTACTATGAAGCTTTCTTCTATAGCACTTGCACGGTGTATGTTTCTGGTGTGCTGTGAGGGGGACTGGAGGCTTACGGAAGTGATGCTTGCAGGACATATGGAGTTAAACAGCATCTACATTTGGATATTTGTGCCTTAAATGCCTTCTGTGGCAAAGGGTCAAGTAGTAGAGCTTCTGCAATATGCCAGTATGTTGTGAAAGTTTTTGGGCAAATGTGATTTCATGTGTTGTTTGGTGACAGATGTTAGTACATGCCAGTGGGAACCCACTGGTTGACTGGTATGCACGGTCACTCTTCAATAGCAGGGCTTCATGGCTTTCGCTTTGTTCGGTGTTAGGCAGTTCTCTGCTGCCTTGTTTTGGGCAACTAATTTTTATAGTTAATGTGTTTTTGCATTAATTATGTGCATTACCAGTTCATCAAAGTGTTGATGAAAAGCCTTCATATAAAGAGAAGTCATTATGGTCCTTTGCCATAGGTGCTAGAAATTGGAAGACTGGTATTTTGGACTGACACTTGGCTGCTGGATGACCCTGGCAACTCCTTTTCTCTTACCTTGATTTCCCTTTCTTTGCATTTGATTTAATGATATTTACCTTATCTGCAAAGCCCTTTGAACTCAGCCTATGAAAAAACATGGTGCTTCCTCTGTTTTTATTGACGAACAGCTTTAAAATTCCAAAGCCGGTAGAAACACCATCTCAGTCTTTTTTTAAACAACAGTGAAATGGATTGAAATTACATGGGGGAAGGGATGGGGGAGCAGAATGGAGCTTTCAGATTGTCAATGTGCAAGTTCTGTGCTTTTTACTTGGTTCTCGGTACTTTTTGCCACAGAGATGATTAGTTCGTTGTTTGGCAGCAGTACCTCCTTCTACAGTGTAAAATCCTGTCCTTCTCTCATAGCTTAGCTGTGACGGCTAGGCTGAAAAGCAATAGAACAACTTCTGTGAAGAGAAAACCTAACTTTTAAAAAGGAAGTACTAACATGAAAGATGGGTCATTACTTAAGTGAGGGGAAAAAAGTGGACTCTGCATTTTTTTATTGGTTTTCTCCCTTTCAGACTGATGTATTCGCGTTCCTTACTTTAAAGTGCTTACTGTTGTTAGGAATGACTCCAAAGTTCGTATTTTTATGGTTGTGCTCTGTAAATTTCTTGATGTTTCACTTCAGGTAGTTCAAGTCTGGACAAAAGTGTTAGTTCATAGGTGAGAAGCTCTTTAACTCAGCATCATCCTCTTTGTACAGGTATTTTACTTGTAGAATGCGCAGTTCTATTAAAGGTAAACATAAAGCCATTTGTATGCTATTACAGTCTGTATTGGGTCTGGCTGAGAATGGAGTTCGTTTCACCATGGTTGCCCTCACAGTGCTGTGCTTCGCATTAGTAGCCAGAAAGGTGTTGGTAACACAACAGTGTTTTGGCTGCTGCTGAGCAGCTCTGGCACAGCATCAGCGCTGTAACATCCCTCCTCCCACTTGAGGGCAAGATTCTGGGAGGGGACATGACCAGGCCAGCTGACCCACACTGGCCAAAGGGATATTCCATACCATGTGATGTCAGCTCAGATATAAAAGCTAAAGAAAGGAGGAGGAAGGGGGGGGGGCATTCCTTGTTTACAGTGTTTGCCTGCTGAGAAGCTGTTGTGTGCTGAAGCCCTGCTTCCCGGGAAGTAGCTGAACGTGGCTTGCTAATAGGAACTAGAGAATAAACCTTGTTATCTTCCTCTTCACTTGTGTGCACGCAAACTTTCACTTTTGATTAAGTAAACTGCCTTGTCTCAACCTATGAGTCATTTGTCATCTTATTCTCTGTCCCCTGTCCATCTGCGAAGGGTCATGATAGAGCATCTTGGTGGGCACATGGCATCCAGCCATGGTCAACCCACTAAACAGTCAGACACTGCGTGGTGAGAAAAACTGGCCTCGGCGTGGAAGCGTGTAAGCCATGGTGGTTGTAAATAACTGGGAAAGTTATGACTTAATGTACTGAAATGATGTTGTGAATATCAGAAGCAGCCTGTTCATGTTAAATGAATTTAAATGAAATTTTGTTCCATTACCACTTTTGAGAAAAATTTCAAGAATTGCAGTAATTGATTCCTGTTGACAGTGTGGCAGAGTAGTTAATGAATTAAGTGTAGTGGTGCTAATTTTGATTGATACTGTGTAATTGTGATGTCAAAGGTATTTGAATTTGTATCAGGCTGTAAATCTGTATCTGACTTCTGGTTTACCCTTGGTGAAAGGAAAATACATAAAATGGGAAAACCCAGACTCCCCCAGTCTGAGCTATCCTACAGAAGGGTATGAGAAGGTAAAAA
Source organism: Grallaria varia (assembly GCA_013396735.1). Taxonomy (NCBI): domain Eukaryota; kingdom Metazoa; phylum Chordata; class Aves; order Passeriformes; family Formicariidae; genus Grallaria; species Grallaria varia. The sequence continues at coordinate 457,736 of VWZG01006969.1, forward strand.
GGTTTCACTAGTTCAGCTTGATTCCTTGTTAGGGGCGTATCTCTGAGAAATTCCTGAAGGTCTTAGTGTCTGAAAAGCAAGCGGTAAATGGTTCTCTCTAAATTTTGATGTCAGCAGCAACAGAGTATCCTCTGACAACCTTCTGTGGTCTTCTAGCTTTTTTCTTTTCTAATAGCCTTAATCTGACTGGAAGTCTTAGTTCCTGAAGGTAAAAGACAGCCTTCCAAACTACACTGAGCTATTCTGTTCTCACTAACAGGAAAAAACCTTCTTTTTACCTAAAAGGAAAATTTATGGAGAATACAAGAGATCTGGTTGTTCTGGCAGGGACTCTTGAAGCGGGTGTTCTTTAGCTTGGTAAGCCAAACATGAAAGGATATGCTTTATTAGGATGAAAATTCTATGTGTGATCCATTTGTTGTGTAATATTTTCATACATTTTTGGCTTATTAGAATTATGTGTTTATAAGCATGTAGAGAGGTTTTATTAACGTGCTAGAAGTAGTATTTCACTGTTCACCAAGGTGAAAATCAAAATGCCTACAATTTCAAAGTTTAGTTGGAGTCTGTACACTTTATTGTAAACAACCCCACTTTTTCTAGAATAAGGGATTTCAATTCTTCTTGCTTTTTATAGACCTTGATTTGTTGTACTTGTTTCTACATGGCCTTATTTATCTTCTTGCTTCTATGTTTTTCCCCATATCTTCTTTATTGTTTCACGTCCTCCTTTTTCTGGAGGTTCTACTGCTGATGATGTTTTTTTATAGCTCCCTTTGATACTTCATCCCTCTTTGCCTTTCTGACCCAGAAGAATTTGTGCCTCAGTGAGCTTCAGGAGCACCTGTCTTGCATTTTATGAGTCATTTCAAGAACTTAGCTGTGATTTCTGAGTGTGTTACTTTTGCTTACCATATAGCTTTGTGCAGGTAGCTGGCTTGGTGCTTTTAAAAATACTGTCTTGCCTGTGTTTCTGATGTGTATGAGCCATTAGTGCTTAACAATCATATGGCTGTAAAGTTGTGTAAAAATTGAGTTTACATTATAGTAATGTTATTTATGAGTTTGTCATTCAGCATCTTCAGTGACAGCATATGTTTGGCTGGAGACGAAACTTAGAGCCCTATGAAAGCTTTGGTTGGAGATGGCCTCAGAAGTGCTTCTCTGTAGGTTGTTGTGTCAGTTGTGTCAGTCTTCTGTGGGTGTAGGAAGTCAGTCATCTACTAGGCCCAGGGCTTTGAAATTACCAACCTTGAATGCTCAGGGGACTTAGGTGCTGAAGTCCTGTGTGACAGCTGTTCGCAAAATACGTTGCAGGCTGTTGTCCAACACCAGGGGAGCAGCATCATCTTGTCCCTGCAATGAATCATCTCATGTTTATTGAAGTTCACTGGTGAAACTTGTCCTGTCTGTCTTCATTCCCCAGCTAATAATTGAGGTAACAATCAGCTAACGCACATACGTCAAAAACCTTTTGTTTTTATTGTGAAGGGAAAGACAGACCTATTAAAAATATTTTCATAGGTTTATGATGGCATGAGAACACATTATGTAGGCTTCCTTATTTAGAAATTACAGTGTGTATAGATGATGCCTTCCTAAAGTAATCTGAGAAAGGATATTTTCCACTGAAGCTTGTTCCTTCTTTCTTTTGAAAATCTAGGTTTGTTAATAGGACATCCTGAAGGGCCTGCCTATTTCCCTTCGGAGATGAAGGGACTGAAGGCTATGAGAAAGATACATTTGAACTACTTGTGCTTATTTTTTCAGCAGTTTTGAATACTGTTAGATTCCACTGAGACGAAAGACTGGTTATTCTTGGTGTTTCTAGACAGCACCCTTTTCCCTTTTTGAAAAGGGTTTTTCAGTACTTCCTGATGGTATTAATTATATAAGGCTTCTAAAGCTTTGAACTGCTGTTGTGCAGGTGACTTGCTGTTTTGCTGGAACAGCTTTTGCAGGTTGCAGTAGAGAAGTGGGAGAAGTGAAGCATTTCTTGGGTAGATGGCAAATTCTGAGATCAGAGGGATGAATCTGCGAGGATTCCTCATCTTGCTTGTAGTTCTGCATATTGATAGGTGGAACATAACAAACACTCCTTGAATTGTCTTCAAGTAACACATTTTTATTCTCTTAAGGGTGATGTCAGAAAATAGCCTTTTTCAGTAGAACCAATTTCTTTATTCCCTCCCTCCTTACATACGCCTACACTAATGTTTTTTCAGCTCTACAAGTGTGTGTTTTCTCACTCTCTCTGCTATGTAGGCGGCCTTCCCAATCACAATTGAGCTTCACAGGCAATCTTTTACCGGAGGGGGGGAAAAAAAAAGTCATCTTTACACAGCAAGTGTATAATTTAACAGCAAAGGAAATGCAGAGTTCTGGGTTAGAATTGTGATGCATCTTAGTAAAGCTTGAATAGGTGAAGAATTTTGCCTTAAAAAAAATGGAGTTTTTCGTGACCAGAAGGCCACCACCTGAAGAAATTATTTTTTTACTGTCTGCCCAAACGATTTGCCAAAGTATCAGTAGCAATCAAACAGACTTGAAACCTAGTTTCACTGGACTAAGTTTATATATATATATAAGGTTTATTATCCTAGAATTAGAATGTGATTCTGATGAAAAAGACAAACTCTGTTTGTTGGTAATATGAAAGTTAAAATGCAGTTCTTCCTGGAGTGTTACCTTATTTTTAACATGAGTTTAGTTCTCTCTGCCTTTTGGAAACTGCTTTTGCTCTACTGGATGATTGTTTTTTTTTGTCTGCAGTTCTTTCAGTGATGCTTCTCATTTTTCCAAGGTCTTAATTTAACACAGTATTTTGTAGATAAGCCTAAACTTTGTTTGCATTAAAAAAAACCTCCTCAGCTGTATTTGTAACTGCTTGAAAGAAGATAGCAGTAATTAGTCTCTTGAACTGTGTTGATAACACTGTCTGGCATTTCTTAAAGAATTTTATTTGATGTTAATATTCTTGCTGCCAGGTATTCAAAGTTTATTCAGCTCTGTCAAGAATACTGTTGGGAGAGTAACAATGAATGACTTAAAATGATTTGCTTATCATCCTATTAAATTTCAGTGACAATTACTACAAATAACACTTGTACCATGATTCTATGTGCAGTTTATGCTGACATTGAAGCTGAAAGAAACTGTCCTTCTCTGCTTATCCTGTCCTGTTCCTTTTCTGTCTCATGTCAGCACAAGTGCTCATGTAACTGTGCAGTGAACCGGATTGGGGAAGACCGGGTTAGAGAAATGATTTAGGTGGTCATCTTTAGTCTTCTTATTTGGAAATAGATTAGAATCTGTCTCTGATATGATTCAGTGTACATCTCCTCTAACACGTGAGCTTGGTGGGAGTAGAGTAGGACAAAAATTCATCGGTGGTATGTACTCTGTCTCCAGCTTGTGCCTCTGCGGAGTTCTAGGGACTGCAGCATAAATCTCTATGGTTACATCTGTTTGCCCAGTCTAATTTTAGAGGACTCCTATCATCTAAAGATGCAAGCCCTTTTGTAGCAATAAACAGAGGTCAGGTGTTAAGGCTAATGCTGAAACAATAGGTACTGTATTACAGGACCTGCTAGATAGGATGGACCAACTTTGAAATATTTTTTTCTTGCTACTCTTGGAGACTTCTTAAAGGATTGCAGCTGATGACTCAGACAAACACTCTTGCTCTCCCTTGTGTTTGAGATGTGTGATAGGCTTTGCATTGAGCAGTGAGGGAAAAAAAAGTGGGCCACAGCACTATTACATGGCCCCTTTCTTTCAGGCATTACCGAATGTGTGTTTAATCTCTAAATGCCTGGCAGAATGTGTTCTGAAAGAAAATAACTTGATTCAGAGGAGGAGTGATAAAAGAAAGGTTGGGCTTGTTATAGTGAGAAACTTTTAATGTAGGCTCCCTCAGATGTGTGAGTTAGGTGCAAAAAAATTAATAGAGTCAGTCTTCATTGTTGCTTCTGGCTTCTTAGAAGGACAATTTTCAGACTATCCTTTGCTTTTTGAAAAATATTTCACTTTTTCATTTCCCATTCAAATTTTGTTCATTCCCATGGTGTTTCTGCTTCTAGGTTTCACTGTGCTATGATTCATCGGGAGTTGATTGTGACATCCTCCAGGAGCTTTTGCTAAAGCTGCATGTGCCTGCCTTCTGAAGAATTTGATAGGTAAGAATACTGTTCTGCTTTCTGTACCATCTGACCTTTTGGAGTACTGCTAGTTGCCACAAAATCAGTGTTGGCTTTGTGGCTGCTGGTCGTCCATCGTGTTTCCTAACACACATAAGGGGTGGTCTCCAGTGGGATAGCTTACCCTTGCAGGCTGGCTGCCACTGAGTGCCAGGCTGTATCCCAGTCTGTCACAGAATGCATCCTCGGTACACGAGAGCTTTTTCCAGGAGGGAGATGCAAGGGGACTAGATGGCTATTCCCTCCCCCACCTTTCTACTATGTATGTGTTGAAGTGTTCGTAACACCAGGTTGGACTCTGTTCAGTGTGACAGACTGCTTTGCTTTTGTCATGTTTTATAAGACATGGTGGTTCCTATAGGTGGTTTCTTTTAATCTACTTGTGAAACTCATGTTTTAAGGAAGAAAGGGATGATTATTCTGAATATGTCTGATACTTGACAAAGACTGACTTTTAGTATATAATCTGTCCTTTTAAGAGAAATGTAATATATGTTTAGGAAGTTTGAAAAGATTGAAAGGATTCTGCAAGTGTGAGATGCTGCAGTTCTGCCAATGCAGCCTTGCCTGCTGCCTTGTATCAAAAGCTCATCCTCTGCAGGTGTGTGATGACCTGGTTCAAGATAGCATATGAAGAAGGTTGGAAAATTACAGTGTGGAGTTTTCTGGGGGCTGGGGGAATAGGGATGGGGATCAGTGGTGTGGGTTTTGCTAAGGTAGGCAGAGTTGGATTTGTGTTCAGATGGACCAGCTTCTTGAATTAACAGGTTGTGCAAGCAGTAGTACTGCCTGAGGGAAGGTCACCAGATTATTTGCTAGGGACTACAGGGGGAACAACGTTAGAGATCTCAACTTAAATCAGCTTAAGCAGATTTGCAGCCAGGCAGTAAAACCACAGCTCCTTCCACTGAACAGGTTTTAATCATGTGTTTATTAACAAATATTGAAAGCTATAGGTGTAGGATATGCAAAGGAAGTTCAGTCAAAGTGAGAGTGCAGTGAACATTGCTGCCAAAGGAAAAACCCACCCTTGTAACGTCGGTTCATCAGTCTGTTGGATGCCTAAAGAAACAAATAGGTTTTGTATGTGAGAGAATCTGTCCTGTTGCTTTGGAGGATGCTGTTGTATCAAAAGTGCCGGTTTAAAACTGTTCTTCTGAAACATTGTCAGCAAAGCTATGTTGTGTTGGCAGAGACTCGGCTTCTGAGGTTTGACTTCTTGTAGTGACAAAACCTTTCATTCAAAGGGCATATATATTGGAAACAAATATGTTTGTTCACAGATCTAGCAGAGCCATTGGAAAAGGCAGTTTTAATAATTTTGTTTTTCCCCTTGAATCATGTTACCTTTTCAGCTGGCACCATCTCTGGTGTTGATTTCTGCACACAATCATTATTGTGGTTTTCTTTGATACACAGCTCTCTAAGTTACTGGCAGGAGAATATAGTGTCCATCAGTCCCACGATGCTATACTGAAGTTTGTTTTGTTTTTTCACAGAAGTTTGTGGTCCCAAGGGACTATTTAACATCACAGTGATCCTGAGCACTGTGTAGTGGGGCACAGATAGTGAAAAAGGGCTGCCTTGAGTGATTGAAGTAAAAGCAGTCTTAGCTATTAATTTAACTTACTGGTGCAAAGTAAGTGAACAGTTTTTCCCCCTACTGTGTTTGGATCCCACAGTTTAGGGCTTCTGTCTTTTATTTTCCATAAAGAATGTCCAAGTAATTACACTTCATTTTGCTAGTGATGCTGTCACCATGTTATACCACTGAACTTACTTCTTGAAGGTGGTTAGTTCCTTTTTATTATACACATGCAATTTTTATTCGCTAATGGAAGTATTTTCTCAGTGGAATTTTTTTAATTGGGTAAATTCTAGCCCATAGCCAATCTATTTATATAAAGTTGTATTTAAAACTTAATTTATTTCATCAGTGACATTTCTGTTTGCTGGTTGTTTATGAATGCGTAGGCTAATGGTCCTCATAGACCCAGTCTTATTTACTGACGTTCATGAACAGCTTTTACAGTTGGGAGTTGAACATATACATGTTAACAGGTAGGCTTTTGTAGGAATAGTATCACACTCCAATAAAACTGGTATTTGTTTATGTTTCCAATACAGAATCTTAATTGGATTTGTAAAGCTACTTAAGTGCAAGGCATTCAGCAGCATAAACTTAGTTTTGTTAATTCCCCATGTTCTTCTGTTGATACTGACAGAATAAAACTTGTAAAGTTCTGCATGGAGCTTAACCTCAGCCTGCTTATTTCTCTTTGACCTGCGCTTAAAATGAAGAGGAGGACTGGAGGGAGGGAAGAGGAAGGGCTGGCCACTGTGTGCAAGTTGCTGATGTTGACCTTACGTTACATTTTGTAAGATAGTGTTTAAAATGCTGGTTATACCTGTATTGTTCTTCCCCTGCTGAGAGGTTGAAGCCCTCTAGCTTCATTTATCCCTAGTAATGAAGACTGGCTGGGTGGGGTTATGTGGGAAAGGTTTTGCCTCAGTGATTCTGGCTTTTTTTCCACGGGGATGTGTTTAACAGTGCATGGTGCTGTGCTCCCTGCAAAGGGAGACAGAAGCTATTTGGTACCACTTCTCTGAGTGGCCAGAAGGAGAGATGTAAAGAGTTGTGTTCCTTTCTTACATTTTGCAGGTTTTAGGGTTTTTTTTTATTGGAGATTTCCCCGAGGTTTAGTTGGCGATTATACAAAGGTTTCTGTTACTGGGACTATGTAGGTTTGCAGTTGAAGTTGTTTCCCTGAGGAGTCTGAATAAAGTTAGGAAAACCCCATGCAGTTAGTGCTTACAGTCTTCGCCTCCTTATGAAGAAAGGAAGGGTGTTGCACATATATATTTGGTATGTATGCATGTACCTGTGCATGCTTGCGCCTGTGACTCCAAGAAAATAGGTCTATTTGATGCATATTTGTTCCCAAGTTAGTGATTCCCTTGTGCAGTGTTTTTGTACTATGGTATTGCAGTGATATGTGCAGTAGTTGTCTTTAAATGGAAAAGATATAGAAAGTGCTTAGTCCATTTTTACATTCTTTTAAAGACAGTTTGTTGAATTCATGATAGAAGTCTCACCTTCATTTCATTGTGTATGAGACTGAAAGAATTGGATATTCAGAAACTAAGTGTATATGAGTGAATGAAAAGAGAAAAGCCTGTATCCCATTAATTTTTGGCTACCCGTAAGCTGGTGAGGATTTTGTACTTTGATTGCTATTTTCTTGCTTCAGAATGACTGAAGATTTAACGGATGTATTGGAATGATCCGTACTCTTATGTTAAAGGTGCCTGTTGACTAGGCAGGCCCAGAATGAAGCATGCTATGTTCGCAAACTTCCTGATTTCTGAATGGTTAGGCACACCCAAGTTCGCATTAATCTAGCTAGCCTTGATAAAAAATAATTGCAAGGATTTAACAGCATGGATTTTAGTGTAGCCTTTTTGACACTGACTAGGAGTCTGGGTGCTTAATCACTGCAATCCTATGCCCTGGAAATTGTGTGGGTTTTGTAAAACTGAGTCCTGTAGCTTGCATAAATGTTGAGAGCTATTGGCAGATTATATAGCTACTCTGAGTATGAATTTTTCCTAGCTTTACCATCAAAAGTGTGGAATGTAGTGTAACTTAGAACTAGTAACTATGTACTTAGTACTATGCATGATGACAAATGTACACTGAGTAACAAACAAGATGTTTTCTGTACTTGATTTTGCTCTATTAACATTTTGTGGGACTGGATGGGTGAAGAATGAGCAACTCTGGTATTTTGATTTTTATGCACATTGCTAAAGTACATTGTCCTGTGCTTCTTAAACTTGAATAGCAACACATTTTTGCAGTTAAAATATTTTCATTGTTGCAGGTTAGTAATAGGAATCAGCAATTAAATAAATCAGACATTGAACAGAGAAGGAATCTGTGAAGCAGGAAAAAACCCAGTAAGTTCATGAACTGAAAAAACAAACCCCCAAACCAACAAAAACAAACAACATCCCTCCCAGTTAAAACAAAAAAAGCCCAGAACCAAACCAAACAAAAACCAACAAACAACAAACCCCTGACAGAAGAGACAATAGAGTAGCAAAATTTGAACTATTAGTGTTATTCCCCTGCTGCATTTTTTATCTGTAGAGAACAAAATACTTTGTTCCTTTGTAAAATGTTTTGAGAACATACGCAACTGCTATTGCTACAACTGCACTGACCATTAGATTTCCTAAAGTCAAGGTTTAGAACAGATAACCACCTTGAAATACCGAATTTCTTTAGAAAGCTTCAATGAAAATGTTTACGGGAATTCAGAGATGAGCAATTCTTAAATGATTCCATCTGCCGATAAGCAAAATGTGTCCAGTCACTGGTGGTCCTTTTATAAATCTGCTTGATCAAATTCTTTCCTGCTCTTGGTCTCTCCCTTCTTACAGGTTATTCTGATTTTTTTCCTTCACTTTTTCAGTATCCTTCTTTAACTGTAAAATCAAGAACTAATAGCAGTTTCTCTGTGCTAGATGAAGTAGAATAACTTAGAATACCTTATTTGGTGTTCTTACTTGTTTAGATACAAGTGGCTTGTGTAAGATTAGCCACAACTATGTGTTTCGAGTTTTCTATTGGGTATGCAGATTCAAGGAAGCGAGCTAGTAAATTGGAATGATGCACAAAGCTGTCACCTGTGAAGATCAGAATTCACACTTTCCGCCTGAGATCAGAGAAGATCGGCTTGCTTTTCAGCATAATTGTATTCACTGCTTATGCATAATGCAAACCCACAACTTAACTCCGCTCCATTTGATGGAAGATAAAGATCAGTGCCTACTAGACAGTGTGAAGCTAGTTTTACAGATCCCATCAACGTCAGGCGTTAGTAATTTTTTTTTAAATGTATATGGCATGGCATACGTGTCTGTACACATCATAATATGAATGATGCTGTATAGTGTTCACATTATCATAGAGTACCACATTGGAAGGGACCTCAAGGATGATCTGGTCCAATCTTTCTTGGCAAAAGCATGATCTAGGCGAGATGGCCCAGCACTCTGTCCAGCCAAATCTTTAAAGTGTCTAATGTTGGGAAATCCACTACTTCCCCAGGAATATTATTCCAATGGGTGTTCTCATTGTGAAAAACCTCCCTTGCATCCACTTGGAATCTCCTCAGAAGCAACTGGTGCCCATTTCCCTTCTTATTTTCCATGTGATTTCTTGTAAAAAGAGTCTCAGTCACCTTTGTAGCATTAATACTAATGCAATTAATAAATAGCACTTCCTATTAATGTGGGTAGATTTTGTAGTCTGTCTTATGCCTTGTATATGCTGTTAGATGAATTTGTCATCAGTAACTCATTCATTCCATCAATTCCTTTTGTAAAGACCTGGTACTAATATACAGTTCTTCAGTACCTTGAAGCTATGCTATTTTTAATACTGTCCTTTAGTATCACTAATACGTCATCTCATGGAGCCTTTTTCAGCACATATAAATTTTTTTTTTTTTTTTTAAACAAAGGAAGCTTATGATTTTCTAACCCATGAGGGGAGTTGAAAATTCAGCTTTGGCTTGATGTATGGCATTTTTACAGAAGCTTAACATGTTTGAGCTGTAGTTTTTCCCAAGCTTGTTCATCTCCAATAGAAAATGAAAGGGGAAGAAGCAAGGTTGGTCATTAAATCTCATCAAATTATATTTTAGCATCTATGTGTATTGGAAAATGCAGAAGAGGAAAGTTTTCTCTAAACTGGCAAATCCATGGTGACAGTCGTTTAAAAGTGAGGAAGTGCTTGGACAGAGTTAAATGGGGATGTACTATGGTAGTTTTTTTGGTTTTATTGCTGTTGGATGTTTTGTGTATGTGTTTGTGCAGACCTTCAGCCTCATCAGTGTCCTGGTGTTTGTGAGTCTGAGTGTCTGGATGGCTCAGCCAGTGTAGGCTGCATCTAGGTGTGCTGGCCTGGCCAGCCATTAATGCCTTAGGTCCTCCACTCCCTATGCATACGAATAAAGGCAGGAAAGCTGCTTCCTCATCTGGTTGTTGGACCAGCCTGTTTCCTTAGTTCTGCACACTTGGAATTGTTCGGAGGCTTCTGGTTGTATATCTGTGACACAGGAAATGCTGGAGAAGACAGGGGTTTTTTTGTTCCTTCCCACCCCCCCTCCCACTACTTTGAGTTTTTTTTCCTTTAACCCAGCCTTGTCAGTATTAGTGTAGCATGGTTCTTAAAGCCCCTGATTTCTTTGTGACAGTGATACCTTAGGGGAACAGCCACTGCTCTCTCTACCTCTTGTTTCTGTGCTCTTGATAATATGTTTGTAAAGCCTGTAGCCCAGGGATGGGTACAGTGTGTGTATGTATATGTGGTAGTGTAGATACAATTTTTCAGGATATGAGGAAGCACTGAATAATAAGTTTTTTAAATTCCAAATTAAGTTTCATAGAAATTTTTTTCTTTTATGCTCTACTCTTTTTTCCCTTTATTTTCTCTACTGCTTTTTGGCATTTATTTTGTTCAGCATACCTTTATCTCTGTGTTCCTCTTTTTCTCCCTTTTAACACCTGTGCTAGAATTCTTTGCAGAAGCTTGCTGAGGAGAAAGGTTGAAGTTGAGAACCAGCACACCTTTCCTTTCTCTGAGAAAGGAGAATTGCTGCTGTAGCCTCTCCTCTCTGAAGACAAGTTGCTGTTGGGAGGAGATTGTGTGGAAAGAGGATGATCTGCAAAATTACTGTGGCCTGAGCACCTTCCTGTCTGGGATTAATTTAGAATCAGAAAGTATTCTTTAAACATTTACATGCTTAGCTGTGAGGAAGTGTTCCTTGGGAATCTTTGCTCCTTGTATCTGTCCTTGACTATGAAAAGGAAGCAGCAGTAGATTTGGTCAGACGGAAAACTTGAGAGAGAAGAGCAGGTAAACGCAGTGGCTGTTTAATGTTTTTTTCTGTGGAATTGTGAGCCAAGTGCTCTCTCTTGGATTACTCTGCAAAGCAGTTGTTATTTCTTCAATAGTATAGGCTAATCTGGGTATTTCAACTTTGCTTTTATTAAAATGGCTTGGATGTAGAAAGTAACATTGAGGCTCATGACCATCTTGAGAAACACTAGAAAGGTACTCAGAAGAGCTGGTTAAATATTTGGACAAGTTGGATACATTTGTCTTGTACCTTAAAATTTAACTGTTCACTTTCATCTAGAAACCTATGTTACAGTTATCTTACTGTGTTAAGTCAAATTGAAGTTCCCTCGCCATAACAGTGCTGCCTCTGACAGAGCGCAGTGACAGATATAAATGGAGGACAATAGGGCAGATTTGCAGCTGTGAACTTTAATGTCTTCCATCTCCGGACTTTCTGAATCAGAAAATGTGGTACCTTTTGCTCTTTGCCTTTCTCTTACCCTTCCTAATTCTGCAGTAGGTTTTTTTTTTTTTTTATTTGGGAAGAGCAGAATTGCATTTGGTACTGATAGTAGAAATTTTATATGGTGATATAATAGAGAACCAGTGTTCTTTTCAGAATAATTCTTAATCCTGTCAATGTGTGGGTGTTGGGGGGAGGGAGTTTGAGCATTGGAGTGTAATTTGATGGATGCAAATATCTTCACAGTCTTCAATAAAAAGAATGCTGCAAGGAATTGAGAAATGCTGGGTAGTACTGGCAATGGGTCTGCTTTTTCGTATTCGGGTATCTGTTTGGTACAGCCACATAACAGTGCGTGCATCAGAGCTGTGAATCATTGCAGCATGTAAAATTTTCGAGAGTTTAGGCCCCTATTTTCATGGTTAGGGCTTAAACTTTCCTATGCTTCCCCCAGATTAATAATATCTCTACTGACATGTCCAATGGCATGCCCGCTGCATTTTTGCTATCTATTTCTACTGTTACTCCATGTTCACCAAGTAATATGGCTCTTCATTTTTCTAGGGTAGCTGTGTGGTTACATATCTTCAATCAGTAGGGGCCTCCAGAGAATGAACTAAATGGTCTAGGTGCTCTAAGGACAGTGCTGGAATAGTCCATTTACAAAGTAAAGAGGATTGTGGCTGACCTTCTTTTAATGTTTTTATATAATCAGGATTTAAGCTGTTTTCTAATTTTGCCTAATAAATGAAAATGGAGATTTAGCCTTTCCCTTTAGTGGCTAAATTCTGAAGAAGATCAATGTAAAAAACCTTTTGAGACCCTTAGAGCTTTTCTCTGCATGTGGAAAATTGCAAATGTGTATTAATATATATTGTGAAATTCTGGTATGGAATGTGTCAACCAACATCCTCATTAGACAAAATCTGAGAGTGCTACAAAAGCTGTTTGCTCTTCTGTAACCAAAGGACTACTGTTACTGTTTTTCTTTTATTCTGACAGACCTTTTTTTTTTGCCATAATTCTATTATGGCAAAAATAGAAGTTTTCTTGTCCTTTGGTAAGCTGTGAAGAACTGACTTTTTTCTCTTCCTTTTTTCAAATGAGATCAACTTTTGAGGCTGAGCTTTGGGTTTAGTGCTCCAGCTATGAACCTCATAGGGACTGCCGCTTGTTCTGTCATCTCAACTGAAAATACAATTTACCTACAAAACAGTTTTTTCTGTATTACTACCTGTGCATTGATTGTGCTTCACTTCTAAATTGAATGGTGAGGCAGTTCTAAATTGACTGACTGAAACGGTACATCTTGCTTGACATTTGGATTGTTGTTACAGCTCAGGATCTCCTGTTCATGGCTGATACGAATTTAAAAAATTGCTTCTTTCATGCTTTTTATTTCATCTGATTTGTCTAGTAATAAAACAGTTTTTATATTATTCTTATTTAATCTGTATTTGCTTTCTTACAGTTCAACTTTGTGGCTTACATTATTAGCTTAGTTTAGCACAAATACAGAACACCTGCCATTTCCATTTAGTGTTTGAAAAATAGTGTTTGTATGGTAAGTACTTCTGACAAGGAATTACAAAACTATATTGAAATGGTTTTGCTACTAAGTAGTACAAAAAAGTCAGAAACAGCTCTGTCAAAATATGTTTGTGCTTTGTGGTAGAGGAGCATACATGAGTACATAGGGTTTCTTTTTAGTTGTATGATACCAAAATTTCAAGTATATTAAAGCATAGTGGGCACAGAGATGTTAATTTGTATCTTGTGTAAAATACTGTATTTCTTATTACACTGGAGGGTGGGTGGATGGAGAAATCTTGTTCCTGGTTTGAGCAGCTGATAAGCTCATCTGTATCTCTTAGGTAAGTTTACATGAATCAGAGATGACCCTGAGTGTAAGACAGCGCTGTAAATTCCTTTTGTTAAACAGGGAAACTATTCTGTATTACCAGCTAGATTTAGTAAGTATTTATAGTCCCTTTAATTAGTCTGAGGCATTTTGGAGTATGTGTTTTAGTGCGTGAATTATATAGCTAAGAGTATACAGGGTAATGATGGATCTGTCACAGGCAAGAGCAGGAAAAACCTCAGACTCAATTGCCTTTGTTGTAACAGTACGATCAGTATAAAATGTATCACATAGACCAGTATTTTGTGGCTTTCATATAAAGCGCATGGAGCTTTCTTGTATTTGGACAGGTACGGACATAAATCCACTAATAAATTAACTCTTATGTGTCAGAATGGGGTCTAATGTAATATCATCTTTATTCTGACACAATACTTTGAGAGAGAACCTTAACTATCCCCTACCTCCATCCCCAAAACAAAAAGCAAGCTCTAGGGAGTTTTATTCTTGGCACTGTTAGGCTTCTGGCTAATCTTTTCAAGACTGAAAGCCCTCAGTGATGTAGGGTTTATTTTCTGGACTTAAGTATATATTTGGACAGCTACTTATTCTCTAATTTTATGTTTTTCTTTTTCTATTTTCTGTGTGTTTTGTGGTTAAGAGGATGGATTCTTAAAAATTTACCTGATAACTAGAAAAACTGTTGTCTAAAAATGGAAATGTTGGACCAAGAGCCATGGGCTTTAAATTTTACTGCTGTTTTTCCACACATTAATAATACTACTGTCTCTTTAAATCATTGGGCTCCCTGCGTAAAATGCCTTTTACCTTTTAGAGGCATTGAGGCTTTACAAATTTTTTTATCATACCTGGGAGTTGGTGGTTGTGGTTGGTCAGTAAGATCAGTGTTGCTATAATTAAGAGCTTACCATTGTGCTGTCTCACAAGTTCACAAACAGTAACAAAATGTAGGAGACAAATACTTTTGAGAGTTGTTTTCTGATGGAAAATGCGGTGTTAGGAGAGATCAGTGTTCTGTAGGGCAATAGGAAAATAATCTCTTATTTCCTCTTTTTCTTAACGTTTCTCTCCCTTCGGTTGCAGTGGTGCTGCCCTTTTCAGGTGGATGTGGTAATTTGTGGGGGTAACTTGTTTCACTTTCATTATGTTGGTTTAGATTTTCCTTTGACTTGTTCATCAGATTCCTTATGTTTTCTCTGTTAATGCAGATGTAAGAAGGTTTGTTTTTAAAGTTTTACAAAATCTGCCATACATGCAGAGAGGTAACTGGAATATTTGGAGTTCTGTTTCTGAAAATGGGTGCTAGTTCATCTGAGAAATAGTGCTTTTTTTGTACATATACTGGTAGTTACCTTCTTTCCTCTTGCAGTACTGCAGGTACTCTTCCTGTAAGTGCATTAGTTTTGCACTCCTTCTTATACATGTCTGTTGGACCGAGACTTCACGGTCTGGTTTCACAGATGATTAAGAATGACCCTGGAGATGTAATTGAAGTCTTGTTCTATCCTTCAGCAAATAGTTTTGCATGATATGTCAGGAGTCTAGGGTTTTCAGTCTGCTTTTTTTATGTTGTTCTGTCTTTTAGATCTCTGAACTAGTAAATATGCATACATATTTTTAAAGGAAAAGGGGAATGCTGTCTGTTTCTAGTTTTATGGTTGTTATAAGTGTATGTGTTTTCCACTTGGTTTGGATATACCTGTTCATAGAAACTGATATGTATAGTGAATAACTTACTAGTCTTAAATTTCTGGCAGAGAAGAACTTTAATGAAGGAATGGGAATGGTGGTGGTCTGAAATCTAGATGAGTTACTGAAGGTCTGAATTTTTCAAAAGACTGAAAGATGGTGTCATACTTTGGTATGTGCTGTTGACACTTCAGCTCTGATAGATGCTCAGTCTGTCTGATGTAAATACTTGGGTTTGGTGAAGTATGAGTTGGAATACTACTGCTGTTTCATAGGACAGCTGTAAAATAAAATCACAGCTAAAATACATGCGTGATCAGAGCCAAAATAAGTATGTGCATACACAACTATAGGTAAAGTCTAAATTAATTTATATTACAGGTGGAAACACGATGTATGATACCAGCTGGAGTCAGAATGTAACTGGTCTCTGGAAGGAAAAAGCCCCTCACATTGAAATGTGGTTTAAAACAGTGACTGTGTAGAGATGAATCGCCAAGTGTGAAAAGCAGTAGAATGGATATCAGCAGTTCTGTAGAGTATGTAATTTTTATGGTAACTGCACTGATTAATTCTATTTAAAGAACTTAATGTTAATTTTACAAGACGACCAAGAAGAAAGGAGATAGAAAAATTCCTTCCAACTTCAATCTGAGGAGAGGAGTTGAAGGGGAGGAGAAATTTGTTCATGTGCATTGTCACCTAAAGTCACAAAAAATAGTTTATGCATGAAGACTACTGTGGTGGGGCTGGCTGAGCCAGAATTTGTTTCCCCGCAGAAGCCCTCACAGTGCTCTGCATTGGTGTCGATAACACACCCATATTTTGGCTGCCACTGAGCACAGCACTCACTGTTCAGTCAAGGGCAAGATCCTGGGAGGGGACACAAACAGGCCAGCTGACCCGCACTGACCAAGGGGATATTCCATACCATATGACGTCAACCCAGATATAAAAGCTGGGGCAAGAAGGAGGAGGGGGGGCACTCATTGTCTCTGATGGCTGCCTGCTAACATCTGACACACGCTTAGGGGCCCTGCTTCCCAGAGCCGTGGCCAACCATCGCTGCACGTGGGAAGTAGAGATTAATTGCTGCTTCTGCTTTGTGCGTNGTGATAGAGTGGCTGAGTGGGCACCTGGCATTCAGCCAAGGTGAACTCACCACAGTGCTTTTAATTTTTTTTAAATTTCATTTACTGTAGTTACCCCTTGGAAAATCAAATAACTGTTGGAAGATATTTTTTTTTTTTTCAGTTGTCAGTCTGTTTTTAAGTAATCTTAGAATTGGCTTTTAGGATCTGTTCCTTAGAATACACAAGAATGATGTGGTATTTCAAAACTAAGACAGTGAGACTAGGCTTGAAATACCTTAACTTGTGCTCAGTAGTCGTAACACTCCCAAATTTTATGTGGTTTTCAGGATCAATAACAGGTTTATGGCTCTTTAGTCTATAATTCTGTACTGCTTCTCAAGTTGTTTTCTGCTTTATTACTCTTTAGATGGCTATTTTTCTGTGTATGGGGTTTTAATTACTTTATCTCTTGCAGACTTGCAGTATTTTGTTTTGCTTTCACCTGCATGGATTTTATGAAGTGTATCCCAAGTTTGACTGGAATCAATATTGTCTCCTTCGTATGCCTTGCAACTTCTTCCCTCCCAGTTTGGTGTCTTTTGCAGGTTGTTCAAGGGGCCCTCTGTTGGGTCACCAAAACAAATAAACTAAGCAAAATTCACTGCAGGACAAGTTCTAGCTGAATCAGCCTGAAATGCTTTCTGGTTTTTGGTGTTTGTGGTTGGTTGGTTTTTTTTCTTCTTTTTTCTTTTTTTTTCTTTTTTTTTCTTTTTTTT
>VWZG01006969.1:481035-704924 GCA_013396735.1 Grallaria varia
TTTTTTTCCAGTGGATCCAACAGAAACTTCAGAGCTTCCTTTTTTTCCTCACCTGCTCTATGTAAACAGTCTGTAGTTGTACCAAAACTATTTTTGTTTCATGAGTATAATTCTTACCTGCAGTTTCATCTAATCATCCAGTGTTAGTTTTTGAAAAATAGGTGTAGTAATTTGAAGGTTTTTCTGTAACAAATTATATAAATATCCATCTGAAACAGGCAGTAAAAAGTGCTACTGTAAAGTTTATTTTGATAAGATCTTTTCCCAATCAGCCTCCAATTAGTTTTGAAACTTTTCAGGAACTATGGAATAGATCTGTTTTGACTGTCATTGTACTTTTGGTACTGGCAGCTGTGTTTAATAGAAGTTGGATATGATAGATTTATATCAAATGCTCAAAGCAAGGTTCAGTAAAGACATTTGCACCTCACGTGATTCTTAGCAGCAGCATTTTTTAAATTGTTTTGGAAAATGAAAGCAGATTCACCACAGCATTATGACTATCAAGTTTGCAGTGATTCTAAGTAGATATAGCCAAGTACTCCTGCTGTATGGTATTTTCATGGGTTTTATCACTGTAAAATAGTTTCTTCTGTTCTTTGTAGAGGTCTGCTGGCTGTCAGTTCTTTCAGGTACCTGTCAACATATCACTGTAGCTCTTTTCATGTGTACACATTAAAAATTACTGCATCCGTAGGGAAAATATTTAATTGAAGGACTTCCTTGTAAATTTTTATGGGTAAAATTAGCCATAAAAGGCTCCCTCTTTTAAAATTGCAAATGCAATAAGATGAAGGCTAAATCAGAAATCTGGACTTAATTTGCTTAAGTAATATTTATATTTTATTGTGATATAAAATGTATATAGCATTTATATATTGAGGCTAGTGCAAATTTGAGAAACAAGAAGAACTTTCAAGTGCCAATTTTATCACACAGCTTCTGTTAGCGTAACAATGTATTTTGACTGAGAGAGAATGTATTTGGAGTGTGCAAGAGGAGGACCTCGACCTCGAAAAAACAACAGAAGGGACAGGACACGGTCCCTTTCACATACAGTGACTTGTACACTGAATGGAAGATTTATGAATGAGGCTGGTGTTGCACTTTATTAGTTTGTCGTTGCCTTACGGATTTTTATTTTAATTTTATTTTTAAGACTCCTAAGTATTGCCTGAAAGACTGCTGCAGACTTTTTTCTCCCTTTCCCAGATGTTTTCCTGTGTCTTAAGTAGCTTAAGAACTGTGACGTACAGTGTCAGTTTGAAAACTCATATTACAGGGGAAGAATGTAGTCTGCTCTCAGAAAGGTGCTTGGGTTCAAAGGAGGGTCTGGGATGACTGCTGGTCTCTTTATTTTTTTCTTACAGTTATCTGCACTAGACTGTTTGAAGTCTGCAATCACACCTTTTGCTTTTTCACAGTAGTTCATTTTTTACAAGTTTCAGTAACATTTTCTATTATAGATGCATTAAGCTTACTTTGTTTTTAAACTCACTGGAATTCTTTTCATAATTTCAGATATGTGGCATTATCATGTCTGTTTTTCTAGTATCACTAATTCGTCTGTTTTTCTAGTATCACTAATTCACTACTTTATTGCAGGTATGTTTAGATTAATACAGAAATCTGTAGGCAACCAGTTGGTTTGAGCAAAGTATTCAGCTCACACAGGTGCACAGTTAGTTGTATGTTCATGCTGTAAAATGTCAAATCATAAATCCACTGTAGAAAGTGCTTAAGAATGTCTAGTCTAGTGTCTCTTTTCCTACAATTCAGAAAATACGGGATCAGTCCTGAAGTAAAAATATTCCTGGTAAGTAACAAGATAAATTGAAAAATGGGCTTAACCTTATGTAAGAATATTCGTGCACAGGGATAAGGTTGGTTTAACGAAGCCAGCACAATGTGATTTGATGTATTCAGTTGCTGTCATTGGTGTGTATTGAATTCATTTTCCCCCAGACAATTATTGGTCTTGTTTTTTTAATGTCATTTTTTCCATGTTTAAGACTATATTTGAATATTTTTCAATTGATGGAATTAAGTAATGGGATCAAGCCAAACATTCTCTGTTCTGTTCCTCCCCCTGCATGTGCCCCAGCCCCACATGCCCAAAGGAATGCTTAGCTTCGTACAGTGGAATAATTTTTTGTTACATTTGGGGGGATTTAATTTCTACATGCAGTGGAAAAGTTATTTTTCAGTGGTAAATGATTGTGTGAAATGTGTTTTAACTGGCACCTTGACACAGAATTTGTAGCGCTCTTAAGTTCGTCAGGTATCCAGGTGATGAGGAGTTTGACTTAAACCAGTTACATCTAATGGTTTTTCAGGAGTTGAGAGTGCATTTTAGAGTGACAACCATATGAAAGTTAAGCACTTCACAGCTTACTAGTTGTGTTAGAAGTAGGTTTTAAAGTATTAGGAGAATAATTGACAAAGTGACTGGTACAATGGACTGAAAAGAAAAATGGCAGTGGAGGAGGAAAATAATTTTCAGTATTGTATTTTAAGGCTTTTTAACAGTCTAAAAACTATGTATCATAAATCCATTCCAAGATTGTGGTGAAAATTACTTAAAAACCCCAAAAAGCTAAATTGAATTAAAGACTGTGAATGGCTTGAGCCCACCTTCGCCCCTCAAGTGCCGAAATTTTTATGAGCTAACAAATATCAAAAGATGTGAGCAGTTTTTTCTGTGATGCAGGTTAATGATATCTGTGTTTCTGGAGGGAAGAGGTGATGGCCTTGCTTTCTTCTTTCTTGGAAATCTGCAGCGTGGGAATGTATTCACACTTTAAGGTTTCCTTTTTAGGAACTGTCTGGAAGTTTTTCAATAACTTCTCCATGTGCAACAAATCAGCACATCCGTTGGGTTTATATAGCGAAAGTTAACGTTTGTATAGACTGCTTGAAGTACTTTACTCGCCTTGGCAATGATCCAAAACTGGATTGGCCATAGGGAAGGTGCTTTGCTGGCATTGACTGCAAGGAGGCCCTCTCATTTTGACTGTCTGCTGTTGCTGATAGCAGATGAATGCTGATTTTGGGTTAGGCTTGAGAACATCGTTCTTCCGTCTTCACACAGAATGTCCTACTAACCAGCCTCTCTGTTGCTTTGGTCTCCAGCAAGTGACTATTTAATTCATTCTCTGTGACTGTTTCTAAGTGGAAAGGGCAATTTTTATTTATTTTCATTCAAGAGTAGTATTTCCTAGCAACTTAAGGAGGTTGATAAGCGCATTTTCAGAATATAGGCTCATTAGAAGTTTCTGACTCATGAACATACACCCTTTCATCCAGTTATTATTTTTTTCCAAGAGAGTATTAAAAAAAAACAAACCAGAAACATACAGGCACATACCACTGGAAGTTCCCTTTTTACCATTACAGCTTGAAAGATTTCTTGTAGAAAGAGAGACATTACTCACTTGAGGAAGTGTACTTTCCTTCATATGCTGTTACTGCCTCATTGGTCAGTATCACTCACTCACATTCTCATCTTGTGCAGCTGAATTATTTCAAGCTGTCTCCTCCATCTGTTACCAGATTTGGGAATGTAGCTTTAGGCAGTGCACCTGCATGTTTTTAACCTGCACTTAAAACATATAGGCAAAAGTATGTCTCCTTAGGGTTTTTATTTCCTTTGCCTGTGTTGTTTTCTTTGTTTCTTTTACTGGTGTGTGGAATGACCTTATCAGAAATTTATACTGAAAGTGACTTCTAACTTTTATGTGAACATGCTGACTTTTCACTTCCACAAATGTCTGGAATAACTGTGCTTCACTAGTTTAACATGAAAAAAGGGCTCATTATTTGCATCTGGTGGAGTTTGTGGAAGGCTGTTTTCTCAATACAGAGACAATGGAAAATGCATTGTATGAAATTGTCAATAATAATTTTTTCAGTAAGTGTCATATACCAGATGGCTTTGAGAGCTATTTAGCTACCTCTTTTTGTTAAACTTGTTTTGCTTCTTCAGACCTCAAAACTTAATTTCCCGACCTGCTGATCAGCATAGGGTCATAGGAATTGCTGTGTTGGGTCAGACCATCTGTTCGTTAATTAGGAGTAGTAACAGGTGCATGGGATGATGATGCAAAAAAAAAAAAAAAATAAAATCAACAGTAGGCAGTTATGAAAGTAATATACTGTGGGGTGTATCTCTGGGTTCCTGTTAGTTTGACTTAATAGATACCGACTTTGGTATCTATTGCAGCTCTTTGTTGTTCAAATATTTTCTATTACAATGTAATTTTATCTTTTGTTCTTCGTTTTAATGCTGCTAAGCTTTTGGATTGGCAGTCCTGTATCACTTACCAGTATATTTCCTACGTAGAGGTATGAACAAGTATCCCTCTGTGTTGATGGTAGCTGAATATCATCTCCTGTTCTCGTAGTATTCTGGGGCAGAAGTTCTTCTCTGCCTTTCATGTGCCATTTTCTATCTTGGAGGGGCAGGAAAAATCCTAGTCTTCCTGGCTTTCCCCTTCATAGTGATGTTTCCAGGCTGCTTGTTATTCTTGGGCCCTATGTCTGTAAGGCTTTCAACTAAACTACAGTAATGGATGATTTGAATTTCCTACTGTGTCGCAGTTAAGAAAACACTGTTGGTTCCTGTGAGAGAATTTTTTGCCTTTGAAGATGTAAAATTCTTAGGAATTTTGTGCCTTTGAAGATATATAATTCTCAGGAAATACCTTCAGAATCTTAGCTATTAATTGAGTTCTAATAGTGAAGGTGGCTTTGCAAGGGGAATATTGGCTAAAACTGCAACGATACTGCAGGACAGTGCTGCTCTGAACACACAGGACTCCATGGCTGGGGCAGAGCCCCTTTCTAGGGGCTAGGGTGATGTCTGTGCTTCCCTTGGCAGTCATACATTCAAAATAAGAAGCAGCACTTTTCTTTATTGTAGCTGCAACTAGAGCAGTACTTAAAGGATTGTTGAACTTGGAGGAGGGGGTCAAACTTTTTTTTTTGGTAGTAGCAGCAGCATTAATATCTAAACAGCCATTCCCAAAACGGGGGTTATGGCAGCTACAGATGGGCATGGAACGCAATAGAAATTACTTTCTTGGTTTTCCCTATCTTGTGCTGATTAAGAGCAATTGGTATAGAAACCAATTGATGCAGACCAAGATGATAACTGTCTCCGCAAGAGAGGCTCACTTCGTAGTGGAGTATCGCTTGGGTATTGCCAGCCTCCATATATTGCTTACATTTTTCTGCACAGATGCTTAGAAAATTCATTGAACCTCAAGGTGAGTACAAGTTAGTAGTGAAGAAGTGGATAGGATTTGAGTTAATGGCTGAGAAGACAAGTAAGAAATTTAATGGGGGAGAGAGAGCCAGTTTCTTGTGAAACACATTAGTGAAGAGAAGTTAAGTGTTGAACCCTATCCTAACTAGCAAGGGAATGCAGTTGTTTTTCTAACCTGCTTCTAAGCATTAGAGCCAGCCGTCTTTGTTGAGCTATGTTCAGGTTTCCAAGGAGATGCGAGATATTTTTGTGAAATTGAGAAATCATGGGAAGAGGAATTTTTAAATGCATGTCAAACCTCAAAATACAGCAGCAGGAAGGACCTGTAATGTGCAATATTTTAAGGTTAGAACTTAAATGCCATATGGCTGATACTGTCTTTATCACCAATGGTAAAGATTAGTGTTTAACTGAGAGCTATTTTAGGATGATAAACAACATTCCTTTCATTTTTAGCTGCCTGAAGGGGAGACCAAGTGCCTTGTAATAGATACTGTTTGTGCCAAAGACTGCAAGAATTCTTTCCTCAGGATCAAAACCCCTAAGATGTTACTGAGAATTTGTTTGTTTAAACGTGCTGGAGATCTAATTCTTGAGCTAGCTATTTGGATTGAGAGTGTTCAATAAATAGATTTGCATATTGAGCAGCCAAGGAATGTTCTGTGTCTAGGACATTAAGAGCTGCACAAAACTATGCAGTGGTTAAGTCAACTTCTTGAGGAAACTAGAGGTTTTCAGTTGATAACAGCATGCGTGATGCGTATTATTTTATTTTGCATGCAAAAGGTACTTGTATGCAAGACTTATGCTTAGGAGTTCTTGGTAGTTTCAGGGAGTCCTGTGAAGCTGACAGATGTGTGGGCTAACATTACTAATTGTGAAGACATGCCATGTTTTGTAAAAGACTGCATGAATTAGTAATCAAGTGATGGACTTGTGTGTTGGTGGTGGCATCACAGTTTTCATTACAGAATGTTTTAGTGCAGCATTGTTAAGGATAGATAAATGGGATTACAGCAGACCTACCAGCAAAAGGAGAGACTGATTATCATTTGTGCTTCCATACTACAATTGTGTACTTGCTGCTGTATGGCCTGTTTCAGTTTAGGGTTTATTTTAGTCATAAATTGTTGTAGATTTGTTGTGGTTCTCCTGGCTGTTTTTTCTATTTCTTTTGTTTTTTTTAACCCTCTTATGATTTCACTTTTATGCCTACGTTGTCACTAAATAGGCTGATCTCTGTTTTTTATTGCTGTGGTTACAGTACTATTTGCGCACCTTTTGTGTGGCTGGCAGGTTGAGTGGGCAGGTAGGGTGAGTAGCAGGAAATCATCAGGAGATTAACGATGAATCTCTTAAAATTCAAGAGGAGAAAGGTAAACAGAAACTAGAACTACTACCTTGTGGATTAGAATCTGAGCTGGAAGCCTTAGAGGGACTGAATTTACAGACTCCGGGTAACATTGGGGGGGAATAGATTTAATGGACATAGGTAAAAAACATTGGCTCCGATTTGAGTATAACTAATGTTGTAAACCAATGACAATTAACTGTATGTCTATTGCCAGTCAGTTTTCCTCAATACTATTTGTTTAGGGAAGCCAACACCTGTAGCATTTTTGGATCTCCAGCTGTCATAGTTCTTGTTCTTTATTCCGTAGGTTAATCAAGATTTTCTTTCAAGCAGTCAATAACAGAACTTTTAAAGATATGTGGAACACCTGATTTATTAAAAAAAAAAGTATGTCTATATATTTTTGATGTAAGAAAAAAAAAGGCAAAGCACTGTCTCAAATGTTTTGTAAAAGTGTCCTCCTTTTTAAGTGTTTAAAATCTCTTTAAAAATGCTTTTAGTTGGCGTATCTCTTTATGATTGTTTCATGCTGACTTTTAAGACTTAGGTTTTGTTTTACTGCATGTTCTAGGAAGAAGGATTCACCTACATTTACTTAGTAACATGTCAAACCTTAATTTCACTCTGTCTCCAATGAACATATTTGAACATTAATGTAAACAAGCAAAGGAGCTGAAAATTTACATTATTTGCATAAATGAAAATATTTGTAATATATTTGAAAATCCTGTTCTTGAGAAATCACAGAACACATTTAATTGCAGTGGTTTTGAAGAGTATGAAACTGTTAAGAGATTTTAGTGATGCAAAAAGAAGGGTGTCTTTACAAGCTATTTCTAATTGTGGGTCTCACTTAAACCTGCTGATTTCTTAAAGCAGCAGGCTGCTGAACTTCCATGGTGATGTGAGTTTTGTCTTTGCTTAAATAACGTATGTTTGAGGTCAAGATAACAAAAAAAAGCTTGAGTTACTTAAAATCTGACATGAACATGTGTGTGTGAGTTTTATAGGGGTCAACTGATGAAAAGAATATAGTTTTTTCTGTTGCTGTCCGAGTTACCTCCACAAAGTGTACTTCAGTGAGCACCTCGAGTTGTGCAGACGTGCTTTCCCAACATTACTGTAGAGAGCAAAGTGAAGGTTTTTTTGCAGTGAATCCCCAAAGCTGAGAGAAATTTCAAAATGAAAATAAAATTATCATCTGTCAGGAAAGATTCATTAACTGCTATTCAGTACAAAATAAAATGAGCAAAATGCTTGTGGCGAGCTAAATGAATATGAATGTGTTACATTTTTAAATTTTTTCCTTGCCTGTGTAATAAAACGTGTCTAAATAATTTTGTTTTAAGCGTGATTGCATTTGGTTCATGTCCACTTTGTATTTAAAACTTCTCTGAAAGAAAAAAATTACGCTTTTCTGAGAATCAGTTTGATTTAAGGAGGGATAAACACAGTTTTTTACATAGATGAGATGTGTTCTTGTCTCTTCAGTTATCTCTCATAAAAATGACACCCAAGTTTATTTAAAAGCATGTTTTGCTCCTGTGAACATTTAGATTTTTAAAGCTTGTGGGGATAGCCCTTCTTAAATGTAGTTCTTTAATAATTTTGTCCTTGAGAATAGTGCATAGGGTATGGCATATATCTTCTCTAAGGAAAGGTCTTGATTGCGGTGTGTATTTTGATGTAAAGTCAGAAGAACTAGTGTCTCTGGTAGATTTAGTAATCAGAATAATCATTGTACTTCTGCCAGATTGTTTTATTCACTGTAGAAATCAATGTGCTGAATGAGGCAGATATATTGCAGAAAAAAGTTGCAGTTTGAAGAATTAATAGAGAATATGTATAGTAATGGTCTATACTTAAAAAAATTTTCTTTCGTATATAATAGTGCAACATCTTTTCAGGATTAGTCCTTTGGAGGTGATGTTTCAGAAGTTCTGCTTGATAATCTGTTTTAGAGGAAACTGAAGTATTAATTGCTAGGCTACAATAAAATGCTGTGTCCCCTCAAAGGCTGTGTGTCAAGCAAACCTTCTGACTTGTTATCTGGTGTGAGTGAGATCTCTGCTCTTTCCTGCATGCAAGTGTCATGTAGATGAATGACATTTGGTACTCTGAATAATGATTACTACTTGTGCTGTAGTACATCAGCAGCCCCAAAATGGGCTGGTTCCTTCTGAGGTGCTGTCCATTTGCAGGCACAGACTCACCTGCCCTCTGGTGTCAGAGCTCCAGGCAGAGAATACAGCAGAATTCCCAAATAAGAGTTTAATCTGAATTTAAGAAGGTGGTTGTGCATTCCTCCATAAAACAGGGCAGAAGGGAGGTCTTTCTGTAGGTGGTAATTTTAACATACACAGTAGCTGTGACAGTATAGGCTTAATGCTTTTCCCTTCTGTCTTGTAGAAGAAAGTGTTTTCCTTTGCACAAGCTTTCATCATTTGTTTTCATCTGAGAAAAGAAGGAAGGCAATGTGCTTTCCACCTAATTACATTTTATACTTTACATGGGGATTTTTGTTTCACATTCAGGAGCATTTCAAAGCCGTGCTGTGGCTGTTGCACTTGTTACTTCCAGTCCTGTCCTCTCCTCTGAAATGCTGCCAGTAATCATAGAACCACAGAGTTGTTTAGGTCGGAAAAGAGCGCTAAGATAGTAAGAGTCCAGCTAATAACCTAACACTGCCAAGTTCATCAATAAGCCATGTCCTCAAATGCCTTATCTACATGTCTTTTAAATACCACCCTGGATAGTGACTCTCACTTCCCTGGACAGCGTATTTTAATGCTTGTCAACCCTTTCAGTGAAGAAATTTTTGCTATTATTTAGTCTAAACTTCTGGTACAACTTGAAGCCATTTTCTCTTGCCCTATTTCTTGTTCCTGCAGAAAAGAGACCAACCACCACCTTGCTACAGCCTCCTTTCAGGTACTTGTAGATCTTCAGGGAAATGCAGTGATGTGAATCAATTCATATAAAAAAATCTGCTAAAAAAACATAAAGTAATAGGACATAGTCTCCTCAAGGTCTTGAATTTGGCCCTGCCTGCGGTGGCACAGCATCTTCATCTGCTTTTTCCCTTGAGACTTTTCATTACTGTGCAGTGAAGAAATCACCTTTATAGTGCTCCTTATGTAGGGCTACCTGTGCTATTTGCATTATTCAGTTTGTAAAATGAGTGGATGTCTTCTGTGCTAATTAAGCATCACCCTCCCAGGATCCAATTATCCATAAGCAGAAGCATGATACTGTTTTGCATCCCAAGGAGGATGAAACATTTCCCTGTCCAGCGCTTCTGCCTTGGCTAAGTCATATCTATTTCCTCAGTCACATTTACGTGTGAGAGCTATGAGAGGAAACCTTAGGGCATCATAATCCTTAATGTATAATAAATACTGTTTACTAATGGCTAAATGAGAAAGCATTTTAAGTTTTTATCAAGAATCTTTGTAAACATTTTAGACAACTTTAATCTTTAACGTATTTGTTAAGAGGTCTGTTTAAGAAAATTTTCTTAGTCATGCTGTCACCCATAGACTGAAAGGGGGGAAAAATGTTTGTAGCTGAAAGCTGTTCAACATTTTCTTAATGGAATGGTTCTAAGAAGGAAACGAGAGTAGCACAGTAGTACAGACCTTTGGCAGTTTGGGGAGTTAGATTAATTAGTGATGCCAAATCCAGAAGGTGGCTGTATGCAGATCAAGACTGAGTCATATTGATGGAGCTCAGAGAGCCAAGTAGTGTTTGTGTGCTGGTTCCAGGAGTCTGTTTCCTGTTAAGTGAATCAGATGCTTACAGCTTTTTACAGCTGTTTAATCAGCAAAGGGCTGTTCTAACGGCATTGTGATGTTCAAGAAGCATGCCACATATTGCTCTCCTTAGTGGTTCTCATCTTTACAACAAAATTAGGGAAGTACTTGAGCCTTAATTAATTGTTAAATATTAAAATGTTACTGAAGAGAAATTATATTTTTTTGTTTCACCCAATTCCTTGTCTGTTTAGCATCCACCTTATCTTGTTTGTCATCAGTCCTCCTTTTGATGTAGCATCTCTCAGCTGCTAATATGAATAGAGAGCAGAGAAAACATCTTCTTTGATCTGCATCTGTTCTTATCTCTACCTGTAGAAAAGTGTTAAGGTCTATCTCTGTGTTTCATTAAGTTCTTAAAAAATGGGTGACACTGTTGTTTCTCTGTAGGGCAATGGCATTTTCATTTCCTGCTTTTAGCTCAGTATCATGCTGCTGTAATGGATTACACACTGCTCGCCCTGCAGGTTGCAAAGTATGTTTGCAGAACTTTTTAGTGCGTCTGAACGAAGCTGCTGGAGAGCCTGGTTCAACTTTGGGACTTTTTGGTTCCCCCTGCTGAAGATACTGCATGCCTCTTTTAGCGAGAATTTTCAGCATTTGAAGCTGTAGATTCCAGCAAACAAATTGCATTACTTTCATAAAGTGAATAATCTCACTGATGGATGGCACGTGTTATGTCATGGTGTTAAGGAAGTCGATTCTACCAGATGCTCAGCTGTCTCCTAGCCTCCAGCTGCTGCTTTCCTTATGCTTCACATCCAAATTGCTTGGAAAGTATTTGTGGTAATTGGGAAAGCAGATTTTGATGTATTTTAGGTATCTTGGACTGAAAAAGAATTTGATATTTTGTGGGTTGTGTTGCTTTAGAATTGTTTGATCTGAGTCCATTTTTAAGTTAGATGGTAACATTAGAATAAAAAACAGTAGTAACAATCAAAAAGACCATTTCTTTTCGCTCTACTAATGAATTTCTCTGACACATAGAATAATCCTTTTTCTAACATGGTTCCTCTGTGTTCTGTAAAAAAGCCCACAAAAGTTGTTGCTGTCTCCAGTGTTGTGTATATGCAGTTTCCTTGTGGACCTTAGAGCATTCAAAAATGTTTTCTGCAAAATTATTTTTTTCTTTTATTTAAAACAACTAAACCTTCTTACTGACATTGAAGTTCTCTTGTGAAGTGATATGTTTGACTTCACTTTTTTAATATCCATTTAGTTTAATATAAAGGTGTTACTAAAAAAAAGAAATCGGTGTCCTGATGCTCTGTTACTCTTGTTCCCGTTGGTGGTCATGAGGATTGGTGAAGTAAATACTTGAATCCCTGAGGATAAGTGCTTTAGTAATAATTCAAGTTATGGCTTTAATGATAATGCTGCACAGGCAGTTTTTTTGAAAGGAAATTCAATTCAGTAGTACTGGTGTAATGACTTGGTCTTTCAAGCAGTCATTATGCACAGTAAAATTCACAGCACAGTGGAAGAATGAAAAGTGACAGTTGCTTGTTCCAATTTAAGTGGCATGATAAATCATGGTCTGTGCAAGAACTTCTAATTGATCTTTTTATGCATGAGTAGTATGCTGACATTACTGCCAAAATGAAGGTGAATATGAATAAAATTATTATTTTTTTGGTTAAATGCATGGATGTATTTCTGAGATCCTTTTCCTTGAAACAACACTTAAGTAGAAGGCTAAATTTAAAGATGCTTGCCAGATTTTGGGGATTCTCCTTTTATTTAAATATCTGCAGTAGTTTTGCATATATATTTAATAGAGAGGTTCATAAATTGGCTTTGTGCATATGATTTTTTTATTTGGTAAAATCTGCCGTCTTTTTCCCTTTTGGCAATATATTATTCATTATTTTTGTGGAGTCTTTACCAATACTGTACTGTACTGGAATTGTTGTAGAATGATTGCTGTCTGGTGATGTTTGTCTCTAGTGGAAATTTTCTTTTCTGTGTCCAGTGAGCTGCGTAGATTATTTTCCTGCTTGGAGATAGTTGATCTATCAGCTACAAGGATATGTAATTGTACATATTATGTCTATGATATTCATAACATAAAAAGCTTAATTTTTTTTCAGATGGTTCTCAAGTTGACATCTTCAGTTATTAGGTTGTCACCTCCCCAGTCTTTTCCCTGGAGTTGGCAATAAATGCCAGTGTCTGGTGTGCAGGACTATGGGACGTGACAAGAATAATGTATAGAGAATAATTTTTTTAACTGCTATTACTGTGACATGTTCCTTTAATAAAGCAGAATTTGTAAATATGTCTGCTCAGACTGGAAGTTTTAGTCAACTAAAATGTAGTAGATGTTTTTGACTGTCTTCAATATAAATGGTCTTGGTTATCTCAGCTCTTAATGCTGATGATGTGTTCTTCAGTATACCTTTCATGATGAGTTATCCGTAACGTCCTTGCTTAAAATATTAATATGCTTGTCAGTTCACAAAGCTAGATGGACCTGCTAATGTTTCGCACTTTGAACAGGAGGAATCTTAGTTTTAAAAAGAAGAGCATATTTTAAGTTTTGGTTGCTTCAAAGTTACCTTTCTTGATTTTATGATTTTGAGATGTGGATGCTGAAGATAACTGTAATGCATTTAGCTCTTTCTCCTCTGCTGTACTAATCCCTTGTGGAGCTTTGCAGTTGAACTGAATGTGTCTCACTTGCATGTTCCCATGACCACTCTTTCTGATGCATATGGATTTTTTTAGTGTAGTTCACGTTGCATGGAAAAGTCTTGGAAGGCAGCTACAGACAGGGTGAAGTATTTCATGCTGGCATGAAAGTAATGCTGTATCTGCTATATAGCCACCCTGCTCATTTATCATTTTCCGCTGTTTGATAGTCACATCAGCTATAACAGAGGGAGTATCCCTCTAGTAAAGTCTGCTGCTTTGGCTACAGTTCTGCCCTGTTCTGTGTTGCCATGTCAGTCTTGTGTGTCCTTTACCATGGCTTTCTGCATTTCTCTTTGAAACACTCTGCTTGTTTTTCTGTTTCTTGTTCTTCATCTCCTGCTGCTGCTCAGTACTTCTGCATGGTCTAGAGTTACACACCGTGATCTGTACTCACTGTTTGAATGGATTCAGCTGCCCGCTTGGAACATCAGCTGTCTGAGCTGATCTCTGATGACTTTTATAGGAAGGATTGTACTGTGCTATGCTTTTTCTCTGTGCACGTTTTGAAAAATGGGTAAACTAGTCAGTGGTATGCTCTGTTGTATTTCAAGTGTAGGTTGTATAATTTTTGGTTTGTGTTCAGATTTTTTTTATAGTGCAGTTTGTTTTTCTATTGATGTAAACAGTTGCTAATTTGGCATCAGTTAAACATTTGTGCTGCTGGATTTAAACGCAATTTCTATTCCCACCTTGCTGTGCTAAACTTAGTCATTGTTCTAAAACTATGGTTTGTCTTCTTTGTACGTTAACAATACTGTAATGTTGTCTATGCAACTGCTTATTGACAGAGATGATGTTGGTTTCAGAATCCTTGATCAGCACAGTAATTTGATCTTCAAACTCTGTTTTGTACTTGGTGCCTGAAAATGACCTTTTAGGGTCCCATCTGGAACCTGGAGTTCTGCACCAGCTAGAATGGGTGGCCTTACACTGGTAAATGGACCTGCACTGGAATCTTAAATACCTAGTGCACTTTCATGTGCCCTGTCAGGACAGAGGAGGGGAAGGAAGATTGACCACCTCTGATTCCTCCCCTCCTAGAGTATGCTGTAACTCTCAGCATCATCACTTTGTGCTGCTCTGTGATTAACAGAACTGTGGGCTGCGTAAACAGACAACTGTATGCACGCAATCTGCAGAGGGAGGGCTTTCATCAGGACAGTAATAAGTCTAGTGAACTGCTAAAAGGTTGAAAATGGGCCTTTGGTATACACCATTTTTAGACTCTTTCTTTCTCATTTTTTTGCATGTATCATTTAACATCAGGGAAGAAAGACCAGGCTTGAGTAGAAATGTCTGTACCAAATGTCTGGAGGCTTGGGAGGAGAAAGAGTATGTGAAATGTTGTCTGAAATAGTTTTATTACTTAGGTCATTTTTGGTGGGAATTTCGGTGGTTTTTTATGGGTTTTTTAACAGTTGGCTTGGCCAGTCTCTGTTGCGATTTTTCTTCCACTGTCACTGAATACACTTATTCCTGTCCAAGACTGTATCAGATAAAAATATTCCCAAATCTGATGATGTGGTGCAGGAATTCAGCATGTTATGGGTTGTCAGGTCTTTGCAATGAGCAAAAGGGTGTAGAGAGGGGGTGGGACTTGAATTTTCTAAACAGGGTTGTTATTGCTTGTCTACTTTCACGTGCCTCAAATCAGCCCTTTGTTGTCCCTCTCATGCTTCAGTGTTCTGGGTTGGTGGCTTGTTGAAGTTGCTGGTTTTGATCTGGTATTCCAGTAGATGAGTCTCAGAAATTTAATGGGAATCCATGCAGCTGCACCCTGCCTCTGGGCTGATGGGAGGCATTTGCCCTGTCTCCTCCTCAGGACTTCAGTTTTGTAGGGTGGGAGCTGTTGTTACTTCCCTGATATATCACAGGATGACAGTGTAGTTGCACGTTGCTGGCTGAAACATCCGACTAATTCTGTTTCCATTTAGTTGGTCTGAAGGTTTGACTTCAGAACTACTGGATTAATGAAACTGGTTTTATTTCAGAAGGACAATTTTGAGTTTATGGGGGCTCATTGGTTCCTCTTTTGTGGTTTGAAGAAATTTCCTTTCATTCAAATGGGTCAGAGGAATTTCTGCTTTCTGTCTCTCAAGGATTTCTCTTCTCTCTTTGATATGCTCTAAGCATGCTTGAATCCTACAATTTCTGCCCTGGTGTAACCAAGTCAGTTATGCAACTCTTGCTTTATTAACATAGCCTTAGAAAAACCTGTTGTTTCATCTCCTTAAAGCATGTGAGACTTTAAGGTTCTCAGAAGTGTATCTTTATTTGATCATCATAGGTAATAACCTTTCCAGTATTTCATGAAGGGAAATTAAATGACATGCCTAAATAAAATGTTTGCCACAGGAAATCAGTTTTGTCATTCAGCAGATTCTTCAGTTTTCATTTCTCAGTTTTGGGTTTTCTTGAAGATGACCCTCCTTATCTGTTCTGCTAGCAAAGTAAATCAGTGAATTAAAATAATACACTGTTTTTGATCATTAGGAAAATCACTAGAGTAAAAAAAAAAGTTGATGTGGTGTTCTAGCTTTTACATTTTTAACAGAGGAGCAAAAATTTTTTTGCTGATTTTTATTTAACAGGTTCAGTGCTAATATTTGGCTAAGAAGTCTGGCTGAACTTACAACTTTTCACAGCTTCCATTCCATTAGAACATGGACAGCACTCTTTGTGTTTGTATGAAAGTATTCTAGCAAATTAAGAAACTTTGGGGTTCACCTGGGAGTTGTGGCTGAAGTGATACTCCTAGTCTGATACAGGAGCCCTTAGTTTTACTAAATGGAATAAAAATCTGTTTATATCCTTGGGTGGTATGCTCTGTTATTAATTTTGTGATCTTTCCAGACTTTCTTGGTTTCTTGATCGCTTAATGGGATAAACTAAGATTCACTGAGGATGGCACTGGAGTTGGATTATCCAACTCCAGTAGTTTGGGGGAATCAGTATGGACCAGTTCAGAGTTTAAATGGCATTAACTTTTTTTTTTTTTTTTTCTTTTTTTCTTTTTTGCCAATGATTGTTTCTGTTGAGAATTAAATAAGTGCTGAAACTGTTCCATCACTTTTGGTCTTTACTGTAAATGTTTCCCTAAAGAAAAACAAATGGTCATAGTAAGGAGCTTATGTTTGAAATGTGATTAAATGAAAAATTCAATCTCTTTGTGAGTGATACGGGAGGTAGTAAAATACCTACGTGTAATGTGGAACCACATTGACTGTAAGTGGACAGGCAAGCTGGTATCTTCCATGATTGTGATGGGCAGAAACCATTTTGTTGTGTGGCATCATTTCTTGGTATACTGATTTCTGAGAGCTTGGAGAACCACCTTAGGTCTTTGAAAACAGTAGCTTTGTAAGATTGTGCATTTGGAGAGATTGAGTCACTAGTGGTAATTTGAAAGAATGTTAAGGTTACTGAGTAGCAGTGTGGTAGAATAAAGGACATCTGTAATAGTTGGTGGGCTTAATTTACTCAGTGTAATTTCACGTGTGTATGATTGCCTGGACCACCAAACCGGTGTCAAGTTAAACACTAGCTACCCTCCGTTCTTCACTTAATGTGACTTTTAAAATCCGGTTGTGCTACCAAAAAAGCTAAAATGTTAGCTTTTAAAAGGTATGGAATGTTCTGTCGCGCAGATCTAAAAGGGTATCAAGAACTCTGCCTAATTTTTAGTTTGTAAGAAAATCTGAGGTAAATGTTATAAATAGGTATGTCAGTGGTTAAAGAGTATGTTAAGCTTGACAGCTGAGATGGTGTTTGTAATCTTGTGAGCCCTAGAGATGGAGAAGGTCTGATGCTTTCTGTTCTTCAGGTCTGAGTCCAGTAGCACATCATCTTTGCCAAAAGATGGAAAAATTGAAAAATATTTAGGCATGTATTATAAGCCTTTCTCTCAGCATCTCTGCTCTTACTCACACCTGAGTCACTAGCCTTTTCCCAAAGTATCTTCTTGAGAGATAATTAGCATCATAGTGAATTTAAAGTGTGAGTGTATTTGTGATCTCAGAGTTTTGCAAGATGTCTGTTCTCCTGAACTTGTACATTTTGCATAGTATTCGAGTCAGGTGTTGTTTTGCCACAATGACACCAGGTTTGTTTTCACTGTGGTCTCCAAGAAAAGAGGCGGAAAGGAGAACTACTATAGTAGTTTCATGAATGATCAGGAGCAAATTCCTTTTGATCATGTCACATTGTCATTAACAAAATGCTTTGAGAATTTTTCGTGCTTGTCATCATCAGCCTCATGGAGTACTGAAGTACATTGTTGTTGTTAGCAAACTTTGATTTTACTGCAATTTTGTGTATTACGTAAAGTAAGACTGGTGATTAGCCTTCTGTTAAGACTTGTCGCTTACTCATGTTTCAAAGTTATATGTCATTAGCATTTTCTGTCTGAGCTACTGCTAAAGTATCTTTGAGGGTCACAATTACGGAAGCTCTTA
The DNA here is from genome assembly GCA_013396735.1 of Grallaria varia. Classification (NCBI taxonomy): domain Eukaryota; kingdom Metazoa; phylum Chordata; class Aves; order Passeriformes; family Formicariidae; genus Grallaria; species Grallaria varia. The sequence goes on from VWZG01006969.1 coordinate 498,616, forward strand.
CCTTTTCCATTATTTAAATATGGCATACTTTATCTACCAGTGTGCAACATTATGCTAATGTATGGAAGAAGATGGCTGCAGTTGTACCTAGTGATGGCTCTGAAGGCAATCATTGAAGGACTGCATGAATTGTCTAAGTTGCAGAGACATTGTAACCTTCCTAAAATCCTGGTTGGATGATAGTGCTTGCTGCAAATGTTTAAAACTGAAGCACTTTTTTTTCTCTTCACTGATGGATTATATTACCTCTTTTTAAAGCAAATGCTAGGTACTTGGGTAAGCAGTTAAAATAGACGAATGACTTACCAATCAAATTTTGTGTGTGAATAAATAAAAAATAAAAAAAAAGTATATGCTTTGAACCTAGACTATAGGTGCTTAGAATCTCATGTAGGAACTTAATATTGAGATGATGTCCCATTCCTAACAGCCTTTCTTGACTTTCCTCAGGGAAATTTTTCCGGAAAAGTGGTAATCTTTGTAAGCCTTAAAAAATAGTTTGTATTTACACAAAGAAGATCTCAAAAATTGAAATAGTGTATCGGTAGGTACAGTCTCTGCAGATTCTCTGTTTCCCGCTATTGACCATCCTATTAACTGAATTTCCTCTCTTCAGGAACCATGAGCAACTTTCCTCGTGTGTAGTCATGCAGATAGCTTTATTAATAACTCTATAATTGAAAGCTTTCTGGTACTTGCTGTGGAGATACTGAAATTAAAACAGAAGAGGTACTTCCAGAAAATGACACAGACACCCTCCTAAAACTCAAAAGTATTGTGGGTTAGCTAAAGTTAGTATTTGAGTCTATGGTTGTCACTTAAACTCATAAATTCTTGTCGCCATCCATAAACTATTAATAAATATATATATAGTCAAATAAGTCTTCTTGACACTTCATCATAAAATTTGTAAAATAGACTATTTATTTGCTTTGTATTTTGTCAATTAGGTTTTCTGTTTTCTTGGGTATTGATAGAATTGAGATGTCTTTACCAAAACTTTTGAAAGCAGGGACACACAGAAGGTAGAGAGTTCTTGGCTTGTTCCTTTTCCTTTTGTGTAGAACCCTGAAAGAGAATAGTTTTGCCTTTTTTCAGCCATTCCAGGGTTTTCTGATATTTTTCCAGCTGTGGGATCCATAGAAATTGCCCAAGGAGTTTCCTTGGGAGCCTCTTAAAGGACCAACTTGGGAATTAAATGGTTTCAAGGAACAGTTATGTGAGCAACCACCCTCCTTATAGAGGAATCCAGTCTTGCTTCAGCTTCCTGCTTCAGTATGTCCATTAATGTTTCCCTGCATCTTCTTGGGGGCGGGGGGGGGGGGGTATTGGGGGGGGGAGGAAGGGAAGAAGGGGGAAAGATGTGATGCTTAGAGCAATACTGAACCACATTCATTTGAGTCTACAATGGAGAAAATAATGTATCTACAGAACTTCTAGAAGGATTAGCCGGGGAATTTTTTTCCTCCCTTTTGTTCTTGCTTCTTCATAGATATTTAATTTCCATAACAACACAGGATAGTTGTTAAATGCATGCTGAGGGCTGGGTTTAGTAATTTGTTTGAAAGTGTATTATATGTACAATAAAACCTCAGGAGGAATATGGTAATTCTGTTAATGGCTTTTGTTCTGAACCTAAAATATTAACCTGATAAATGTGGTGAAATGTTTAGAAATGGCACGTTGATTTTATACTTTGAAGCTAATTTGAGGTGTAGTGTTTATTAATGTGTAAATCTGGATTGAGGCTGAAGGAGGACATACAAAGCATCATGTCTGTTACCAGTCTTTAAAAAAAGTAGTCTTAAACCTTGGGCTTACAGGAGTGCAACATTGTGACAAACTGCAACTTGAATACTTACCTCAACTGCAGCTTGAATCCTTACATGACGGCTTTTCAGGCCGTTCTGAAAACTGCTGATCTGAAACACCTACCCACAAAACAGTGATGGAATGTACTCTAAATTATTCTGGTTTTTGGTGCATATTCTTTGTGCCTTTCAGCGTGTTTAGGGTATTTGCAGATAATATGCCTTTAAGGACAGTGAACATATTGTTGCAGAGGAAGGAAACACTTGTGTTAATATGCTGAGCTCTGTCTCTGGCACTGGCTTGTGAAGGTGTGAGAGGAGCATGACTGGTTATGAGCCTTAACAGTAGTCATAGCAATCCACCATGTAGCTGAACAGAGCAGAATGTGACGGTGTGAAATAACCTGTTCTCCATTGTGTGACTTTCTGGTGGGTAGAGCGCTGCATTGGCTTTACTTCAGACTTGCAGAAAGGACACAGCTATTGAGAATTCAAGCAAAAATTCTAAGTTATGAAAGAAAGCAAATGTTGTGCTTCAATTTCTTCTGCGTGCTGATGCTGAGGAGCTGACATTTTGGCAGCAGAATGATGTCTTCGTAGAGATGATGAGTACAGGCTGAATCACAGAATCTTTAGCTTCAGAAATTACTCTGCTGTACATGAAGTTTTTCTTTCCAGCCAGCTCACTTTGAAAACTTAGTTATACCATGTTTGCCAGTGTAATCGCGATTGTTTTGGCTGGCTCTTACATTTTTATTTGGGTTTTTTCTTTTTCTTTTTTTTTTTTTTTTTAAACAGAGAAGTGCATGTAGCTTTTCCAGCAACTTGCCAATAGTTTGCATCTAAACAGCCACAATGTCACCTCCTCTCTGCCTTCCTATCCTAGTTCTCCATGAACTTGAGGCTTTTCCTCTTAGCAAGTTTTATTGTTTGTCAAATTCCAAGTGAAGGTTTTCTCTTTAGTAGTTCTGCAGTGTGGGGATTTTTTCTTTTCATTCTAGGATTTTAAGCTAATACATGTGATAATATAAAGCAGAGTAAGGTTTTTGGGTGTTTGATCTTTCCCTGGAATAAGATACACCCATATCTTTAAATGACTGGATAATCAATTTGGGAAGGGGAAAATGTTTCTCTGAGCCTTCTTTTATGAGGTCTAATACCCATTGATCTGCTGCTTCTGAAGTGGATTATGTAGTATCTCTGTACATCAGGGCCTGTTAGAGGAACAGTTGAGGACCTGTGTGGAATACTCTTGAAATCTGGGTGTCAGAGGGAAATAAGGGAAGATAATTCAGTGCTTTGAGATTTGGAATCTCCAGTGTAGGAAGTTGCTAGTTGTTGTTCCATTCTAGTGTTTTTGAACAAAAGGAATTATGGGTGGGGAAAAAAAAGCTAGAGGAATTTCTAGCAATAAGGATAAAGGTGCAAAGTTGCCTTTGAATTCTTTTGGCTCCATCAGCCTTTTTGTTTATTTCTTATTCCATTTACTAAAGTGATTCTGTTTTTATCCCTAGTTACTTAGATGTCTTAAATTACTGATGGTTCCATGTGATGGTGGTATCATATATGTCCATAATGAAAGATCCCCTCCTTGTGATGCATTAGTGTTAAATATTAATTATCATGTTTCTGGTGATTTTTGAACTGTTTTCCATTGAAGATAGTTAAAAGTATTTGGTAGCTATGAGATGAAATAAAAGGCACTAGAGAAAATGTGACTTGAAAGTGATGGATATTGTTCCTAAGTATTGATTGTTAAATCAAAATGTTGGTCATTACATGTCAAGGGTGATGGGTAAGAATTGTGTAATGCTCTAGTATCACTCATTTAACCTGTACATCACCTGTTGAAGGTGAACATGTAGTAGAAGTGAGCCTGATTTAAAAAGCAGCATTTGGGCTGCAGTTCTCTTGCCTGTTAACCACTGACCATTCTCTTTCTATGGAATTGCCTGCATTTTCTTCAGGTCTTCTGTCTGATCTCACCTTCAGACACTGCCACCTACAACCTAGTGGTGTCCAAGTTATACAGGAAGATGCATTTGTTGCCAGTGGTCTCATCCATGACATCTCCTTTCTTTTTAAAACTAAATGTTTCATACAGCTGAAAAACAAATGATGTTTTGGCTATTTTTGTCCTCCTAGGCAGACAGATTTTCTTTATNTTCTTGATGTCTTTTCTTAATTTAACCCATTTGACCAGGTAAGACAGTAATCATTTCATATGACAGCTACTCTCTTTTAAGAGCTACTGTAATTAATGTAAAGTATTTCTTATGTGTGACACATGTAGCGTGTGGATTTGAAGCATGGAATTCATTTGGCTTGCTTCCATAAAACAAGCTCAAGGTTGTTTGTGGGTTGGAGTTTTTCGTATACAGCGTCTTCTGTATTTGAGAAAAGATTGTATTTTTTCCACTATAAATTTAGATTATTTTCTTCATATTTAACATCAGGCAGAGCTTAAAATCTATGTAATTTTTTTTTCATTTTAAAGTTAGACCTTTTCTTACAGAACTAAGTAAGTACATGGTTTTTAAAAATACTTTCTCATATATTGACTGCCTTTATGATCTGTTAGTTACTTAGTGATTATTCTACTTTATTTTAAAACAGATAAGAACAATTCCTTTGGAAGACTGATACAGTCTTCATTACTTGCATCCTACATGCAAGCTATTGATTGATGGCTTTGACATAGATTCAGAAAAATGTAAAAAAACTGTTTTCTGCTCTTTTTCCCATCCTTCCCTGCCACTGTGACTTAGTAAAACCTGGTTGCTAAAGATTCACATACTAGTGAAAATGTCATTAGTTGCTGGTACAGTTGAGGGGGTGTTGTGTTCTGCTTTGTCATCCTGTGTTTCTTGACAACTTCAGCTTTTAGCAGCTGCTGTACACAGATTGATGTTGGTACTGAATTATTCCCCACTGCACAAGTATGAACATTACTACTGCATGCTCAGATGCAGGCTGTAGAAAACAATAAAATTAGCAAAAAATAATACTGCATCCTGCCATTTCAGCCAGGTACCCAAATCTCTAGATGTAGGATGAAATACTTTGAAGTGAAATCTGGACATCAGCTCACCACAAAGTTGATTAATATCGCCTTCTGTCAAATAGTGTATATCTCGGGCAGCTTGCTGTACATGCTAATCTCTGTTTTATTTTTAGCAAACCATTAGTCTCTCACAGGGGAGCGTGGGAGTAATTGTCAGAGCTGGTGAAGGACTGCTATTAAATGGAATTGCTGTAGCAGGTGTTGGGTGGGATCTCTTCCATTCTTATCAATTAGCAGCCAGTGGCTTCACGTTTAAAGACATGTGAAAAGCAGCCCTGTCACGCGAAGGTTTCCTAGCGTTCCTTGTGCACTGTTAGATTGGGTCTTTTGACAAGTAGTCCTTTGGAACTTTGGAAGTTTCTGTTCTCTGTCAGTGTACAAGAATCTTCACTATGCAAATAGTTTCCCTAGTCTGTCAGTTCATTTGTCGAGGGGGTCTTTTGTAGGGGACCTGCATTTAGTCTGGGTTTGCTAAGGAAGTGAGGCTATTATGATTATATTTGCCATCAATCCCTTTCTTTTACTTCTTCTCCCTCTTTCCAAAAGGAAGAAAACCAAACATCCACCAACATCTTGGATATTACATTAACTGGCTGCAGATTTCTGTCAATAAGAGGTGTAAAGCTCTTGGGATGGAGTAAACTGTTGTGAAACTGGTGATTAAGTAGAGGAATAGTCCAGACGTTCACTGGTAAACAGCTGGGTAAAATGCAGACCACACTAATTCAGCATGCTGCTGCCCCTTGCTTTGCCAAGCAGGCTGCATTCTAGTGGTGGCATTTCATGGAACAGCAAGGATATACAGACATAGGTACTGGGGAGAGGAGAGCACTAGGACTGTACAAACAAATGGGGCCCGTTGGTCTTGGCAACCACTGGTAATGTGAGTAAGGTCTGCAGGGCAGGAGGTGATGGGATAGTTTCTTTCCATCCTGCATGTTCTTTTCCTGCCAAAGCTTGTTTTGTCAAAGTCTTTTAGTCCAGTTTGTTCTACTGCAGCCAGTGGTGTTTCAGGAGTTTCTTTCAGTTACCTTCAAAGTTGGAGCTTGCAGCTTGATTTCATAGAAACTCCTCAGTTATCTTTGATTTATTAGTGTTGGAGTGCAATAAAAAAAATAATTCCAAAACATAAAACCCACTGAATTTAAGACAAGAAAAGAGAGGAAAAGATGGTACAAAGCAGAACATGGTGTCTTCTGCTTGGTGTACTCCTGATCCTGCAATTAACCCAAACTGCTCCTCCTTTTGTGAGTACTACGTTCATGACGTACTTGACAGGAATCTTCCGTAACTTTATTGATTCCTTTATTCCAGCCTTCTCCGAGAAGCCTGTTACACACGTGGTTATTCAGGCAGCTCGTGGCAGCACAAGACAAGAGCTCGAAATAGAGTTCCCAGCAGGGGAACTCTTAATCAAGCACTAAGTTGAGAAGTCTTTGGCAGAGTGATGATCCAGCTCTTTTTGGTGTTCGAATGAGAGCTAATTAGGATTAATTCTCTCCTCCAGTTCATAGCTACCTCAATTTCTGTAAATGAAAAGCAGTTGTTAAAGGACCATAAAGATTCATTAAATAATTGGTCTGTGGAGCCAGCTGCAGCACCTTGCAACTTATGGAATTGTGTAAGTTTTCAGTTTGTAAGGAATCATAGAAACGGAGTTTTTTTTGGAAAAATTTGAAAGTGTAGGTAGTGTTAGTACATTTCTGGGTTTTTTCCTGTCTGGTTGCAAGAGCTATGGGTATCAGATAAAAGCTGGTGCTGCGTTGTAAGCTTGGATATTAATTGGAGGGCCAGAACAAGCTGTGTATATTACTGAGTGTTCATGCATCAATGTTCCCAGTAGGATTTTAATGGTGCACTGAACTTGTGTTTGTCTCTTGACTCTGTAGCAACTTCTCTGTTACTGAACCATGGCAAAGAATACACTTGTGAAAAAGGCAGAGAGAAGGTACAGTTTCATGGTGTTCTCCAGTTTCAGTGGAGTTTTTCCTTCTTGCTGCAAGTTCTTTATTGATGTAGCCATAACTGCTTGAAATACCTCAGCCTTTTAATGACTTTCTTGTCTCCTGCCACTGACATACTAGTAGAACTAGTGATAAAAACATAGAGGAGTACTCAAAATTGAACCTAAAAATGAATGTGGCATGATACGTAGGAAGATTAATGCCACAATTCTAGTGCATTCTTGTGCCTTCCTTAGTAGAATAAAAAAATTCATCTTTTAATGTGGAAGTAATGGAAGAGGAGGAGGCTACATTTGCAACTCACTACTCCATCTTTTAAATTTGTGAATTTCATGTTTTTATTTTCTGTTTTTACTTGATAAGTGAATTGGAGGAATTCTGCTGTTTGTTTTGAAAATCTTTGGTACATTCCAACATGCGTCCTTAGGAAGGAGCGTGGCAAGAAAACCAATTGCCATATAGGTTGATAGAACCACTGACTAAAGTCTCTGTATCTACTTCACAAAAAATCCTATAGTATTCTTGATTTATGGATGTGTGCACGCTTGTATTCATCAAGGATATAGAAATCAACTTTGGCCCTTGATTTTGGAGAAAAAGGAAATAACACTGGTTTTGAGGTAATGGGAAGGCAGTTGGAAATAACTGTAGGTAATTACACTGAATATACCTTCATGTTGATTTCTTAAATGGAAGATGAACTTGTGGATTGTTTCACATTGGATTTTTCTCAGTCTTGTGTTAATGGTTGACAATACCTTCCTCTCTTCCTATGTGTATCTCAAGTAAAAATATACAGATGGAACCCCTGTCCTGAAGAGAAATCAATACTGCTGAGATGTCTATTTTTATTTTGGCTAGTGACTTCATTAGAGAAGTAGTGCATAGCCTGCTGCATACACAGTTGTGTGTTCTCTGACCAAAACTCTAATGAGAATGTAATAGAATGGGAGCTCCTTAGTGGTGAACTATATTAATTCAAGTTCTACCAATAAGGCTTGTTTATGCACAACAGTAGAGTGACTAAGGGTTGAAAAAAAATTTTAAGACAGGTGCTTATGAGCCTAAAGTTTGATTTGGATTTATCTAACCTTTATGCTTGACATGATCTGCTCACAAAAGATGATGTTCCAAGTTGTTGGCAAGGTGTGTGACAAAGGGATTTGGTTGAAAGGATCCCTAGTTCATAATGAAGTTCTGAGTATAACCAGAAGGAACAAAGGGAGTAATGGAATCTTTTCCTTTCCTTGCCCAACTGAAAGTTTTTAAGACCACTTGTAGGAACTCTGCATTTTTGTAGTGTCCTCAGCTTGGCAGTCATAAACCTTTTACCTGACAGCATGGGAGTGTTTGAAAAAGACTTAAAAAATTTCTCAAAATATCTGAGAATGCGGATTAGAAATATCTAAGTTTCTACTATATGGGAAATTACTTCAACTGCAAAGTACAGTAGTGCAGTACTGTCTGCTTACTTACGTTCTTGTTTGAATAGTGGTATGGTTAATAAATTATATAGCCAGTTCATGCATAAAAATGCTGTTTCTTACTGAAGAGTTGTTTTCTCCCCACTCTTGTTGCCAATGTGTTTCATTTTGTGCAGGTATTTGAAGGTATCTGGTAAATCTCTGTATGCAACAATGGCTTCTCTCTGCTCATTTTCTCCTCTGCTGATTAACTATTGACCATTATCCACAGGAACTGTGTGCTAATACAGCCTCTCTGCTGGAAGCTAGATTGTTGATCTAAAATAGTATTTGTAACAATCAATACCCTGGAAGTACAGCACTTTGCTGCCACTTCTCATTATCAGTCAGCATCTGTTCAGACTGCTCACCAAATTGTTACACCTCAAAAACAGTACAGTAATTTATTATCCAGTGATTCATTTCCCACAAATGCAGGTCTAATTTTTGCCACTCTGTATAGAAATTCCTATATATCAGTGATGATAAAGGTGTATGTATATAGCATTTTAAGTACATACAATTTAACTGCTGTGCTAATACATAACTATTTCAGTTAAATAATTTTCTTATTAATATTTTAAATAGCTTTTTATTTAAGAACTTTTCATTTTAGTTTTTAAAACTGGAAGCTAATCTTTCTGAGTGTATCACTGCCTTCACAAGTAGTAGTGATGATTGTTGCTCAAACTTTTACATAATCTCTGCACTGAGCATTGCCTTCTGTCTTTATGAAGTTCAATTTTACATCTCTGGTCTGTGTTCTTCATGCTTTTGTTTACTTTTGTGAATGTCTTAAGGGAGCTCTGACCCCTTGCTTGAGCACATGTGAGGTAAGGAGGGATGTGTTATGGTGGATGTGAGTTGGGTTCTGCTAGGATCACTAGTGCTGTGGCTTAATGTACTGCATCCAGAAGTGTATCAAAATGAAAACAGGGTTCACACAGTGGAAATAAATGAAACTTTTGAATTAGTGTTGTTGTGGTTTAACTCCAGCCAGCCGTCAAACCCCCCCACAGCTGCTTGCTCACTCCCCCCACCCCCACCAGTGGAATTGGGGGGAGAATCAGAAGGGTGAGAACCAGGAAACTCAGGGATTGAGATAAAGAGTGTTTAATAGGGAAAGCAAAAGCCATGCATGCAAGCAAAGCAAACAAGGAATTAATTCACTGCGTCCCATGGGCAGGCAGGTTCTCAGCCATCCCCAGGAGAGCAAGGCCCCATCACATGTCATGGTGACTTGGGAAGACAGACACCATTGCTCCAAAGGTCCTCCTTCGTCCTCCCACTTTATATACTGAGCATGATGCCAAATGGTCTGGAATATCCCTTCGGTCTGTTTGGGTCACCTGTCCCAGCTGTGTCTCCTCCCAACCTCTCCTGCACCCCCCAATTTTCTCGCCAGTGTGACAGTACAAAAAGCAGAAAGACTTGGCCCTGCGTGTGCATTGCTCAGCTATAACAAAAATATAATATCAACCTTGTGTTCAGCACAAATCCAAAACACAGCCCCATACCAGCCACTGCGAAGAAAATTAATTCTGCCCCAGCCAAAACCAGCACACTGTACTTCAAAATAAATGTTCTTTTTAAAATTTAATTTAATCCACCAATCATTTATGGTTACAGAGTATTCTGAGCTGGAAGGGACCCACAAGGATCATTGAGTCCAACTCTTAAATCCCTTCTACAAAGTCTTTAGTCAGATAGGGTTGTCTTAATTTACTTTGGGTATGTAATTTAAATGAAAACACAGTGCTGAGTAAGAACTGAAGAATTAAAATCCTCTTCCATTCCTCAAAAAAAATTGTTCTGAATCTGTACTAGGAACATGAATAATTTTCACAACGATGTAACCAGGCTCAATAAAACTTAATTGTCACAGCAGTGATAATCATCATATTTAGTCCATAAAGTGCAGGGAACTGGAGAATTTTAGCATCATGTAGCTGAGATTATTACATACATTCAAAGAGATACTCTTCCATGATTCCCAGATACTTTAATCTCTCATTGATCATTTGCAGGAGCAGTGGAAGGAGATCCATTGGCTTAATTTTCATATGTATTAGCACTAGTGCAGCAGCCCAGTTTCTTTGCGTGGGACTTTCATGCATCTTGCATTCTGCCTTTTTTCTCTCACTGCACTTTCTTGCTTTGTTCACATTCCACATATACTTACAACTAAAGTACTTTCTCGTGCTATACTTTGAACTTATCACTTTTGTCCTTGAAGTTAAGTAAAACAGAATTAGTGATAGTTAATGCAATGACTTTGTGTGAGAGGGAAGTTGTTATACCAATTGTAAAACAATGCTGTTTGAAAAACTGCAGTATCAGTCTGTTCCCGGTGCACTGTTTACAAAGTTCATTTAGAATGTCTCAGTATCACAAGCTGATGTTTTTTATTTATCAGTTACGCAGTACTGTGGCATAGTTCTGGTGCACAGCTCCTTAACATCTCCTAGTGTATGCAGATTTTTAAGGTAGGTACTGTTGCTGATATGTAATGTACTTTTCATCTTGAAATCAAAGCTTGTTCTGTTTTAGAAAGCAAGCTTTGTAGAGAAATTTGAAGTAGTTTCACATTTAATAGCTGTGATGAATGAATGGATAAATAACACTAGGGAAAGAAGGTATTTGGTTTCTTGTTTTCCAAGGCACATCCTTTTTCTCCACTGTATATTTTCTTATTATTCAGATCTTCTGGCTATTAAAATAATCTTGTACTTTTCCACTCTTCTGTTTTTTATTTACATCTTCCTATTATCTCACATGGCTTTGCCAAAAGGCTTTCTGTTTGTGAGCTGTGGGTGGAGGATGTCAGTCCAGGTAATGTTAGCCTAGAGAGTGTGGTTTTGTAGACTTCATCTATGATCATTGAGGACAGAGCCAGTTTCCTTTAGGGGACAGTTCAGAGGAGACTTGACTTAAATGTTAGTGGTTTAGATTCACAAGGCTTTCAGGGAAAGAACTTGTTAGAGCAGTTGCTGTGATAGAAGTCCTCAAGCTAGCTTTTAAAATAACCTGTTTAGATGTAGTCCTGATGCTAGGTTGCCTACACTTACAAACTACCAAAACATAAAAGCTTTTTTTTTAATTTTATTTGACAGTCTTTTGAATAACTTAAATGAGGGTCGTAAATGAGTATTTTGAACTTAACTTAGTTTTGAAAGTAATTTATTTTCCAGAAGCTGCATTAGTCTATACTATACCTCCCCAGGTATTTCCTGTTATGTTCCTTACCTTTTGGTTTGTTTTGGGGTTTTTTTCCCCTCAAATTATTGGCTCTTCTGACTGAATGATCGTATTTTTAAGGCCTCTGCATTGAAGTAGCATGTGGATTTTGGAAGATAAATTTGCTACACAGAAGTGATAACCAAATTTTTAACACAAAAATTAGAGCTAGTGCGAGTGTAACACTCTTAAATGAAAAGCAGTAGCAAAGCCCTTAGAGATGGTAAAAGAAAAAGCATTTATTCCCTTGAACTAATTTCTCTCGCTAATAAAACTTGATACTTTAATCTTAGGTAACAACGTAACAAGACCTGTTCTGAATCAAAGTGCTGTATCTGTTTGTATAGAAGAGAAAGGTAGGAGCAAACAAATAGTTGCCCACCTCATGCTATGTCTTCCTACTTTCCAGAAGTCTGATTGAAGAACTTCCTCAACTTCATGTTGAACTATTTGCACTTGAAGCCTCTGATGAGATTTTTTTCATATATGAACTTACCTGACCGCTTTTTCTTCTAAGTTTTGCATCCGTAAGTCATGGTTATGATTTATAATTGATGATACCTATTTGTTGGTTGCTGCATAGAAATCTTCTGTTTCTACAGTAAGAGAACTCTTTGTAATATTTCAGGGGACACACCATGACTTTGTAGCACATAACTCCCCCCACCCCACCCTGTTCAGAAATTAAAAAAAAAAAAAAAAGGTACTTCAGTCTAAAGATTAAAAATTTGAGGGTTTTTTACTGTATATTCTCTTCCAATAATTGTACTTTTTTGTTCTAATTAAAAAAAAAAATTGATTTCCTCTTCTGAGGTAATGAACTGCTGAAGAATATAAGGAATTCCATATGTTTAATTTCAGAGAGAGATTATTAATTCCTCACACTTTATATGTTTGAAATTTGCAAGTGAAATGATTGCTCATCCTCAGTGCAGCTTCTAGCAAGTGTATATAAAAGTACAGGTGAGCAGAAATTAATCTAAATGCTTTACTTGGAAGAAAACCAAATATTTGTATTATAAAAGTTAGTATTTTGAAGAACTTCTGTGATCTTATGAAACTATGCTCACCATGCAGTTTTGAAACTGTGATTTTATTTTCAACCATCTTGCAGTACTTAAAAAACTGACTCAGTGAATTTGGTAAATGATAACTGTATGGTTAGCATGAAGAACGAAGCCGTGTAAAACTGAACTATCTGTAGAACTAGCCATACAGTGCTTTTAGGTGTAACTGCTTTTTGTTGTGTTTAACGTACTGCAAATACACTTTTCTGCTGTAATCTCATTGCTGTTCTCATGGTAGGCTTGAGGATTAGAGGACGTTCCATGAGAGTTACAACCCAAATGGAGCTGATGAGGTCTGCCTATTTTTTCATTTTTATTTTTCCCTTGCCCCCCAACCCTCCTCCATACTCATATGTGCGCATAAGACAGCAGTTATACTGGGATATTTGTGTAAAACCTTAGAGACTTAATGTAATTTTTGAAGAGGATTTCCTTCAGTGATGATGAATTATGTTTTGGGAGCTCTGGTTTCCCCATCTGCTTGGATTTATCGGTTGTTGGAACTCTCCCTTCTCAACAGGCCTGTAGCAATTCAGCAATTGCCCTGCTGGCAGTGAAGGGCTTTTATTTTGTCTCATCTTGTGAGACACATCTCGTATTTCTGTTTAGATTCAGAAGCTGTGGCTTGACAACCTGTGACTTAGTAGTCAAATAATGGTAACACAAGAGTTCTTAAAAGTAGGTAGAGTCTGAATTTTAAAGTCTGCTGGTGTCACTCTCTCTGTGCACTTGCAAAGCACTGATTTAAGTGTGACACTAGTGTGTTTGCTTGTGTTCAAACGCCCCATTTTGGGGGTAGATTTTGTGAAGGCTGTTTGTCAAAACAGACCCTGCACCGCCACTATTGTGACCAAGGGGAAATTTTGCATTGTAATGAAGACTGAGCATTGCTAACATCAAACTATTTACTGAATCAGCTTGTCATGAAAGACAGCCATTTTTCTGAAAGCTTTTCCCCAGAAAAAAACTCGATGTTTCAGTATAGTAAGATGAGTTGCTTGCAACAGTGATGGTATCACTGAGCAAAGTTTCCTTAACAGAAGGAGGTATAAAGTCATCTAGTGAAATGGAGACCTAATTTATTTTGAAAGGTAGCAAGCCTATTGTGGAGCACAGGTATGGCCCCTTTCTGATCAGAAATACTACCAAGAAATTATTTGCTATGTTTCACAATGGCTGACATTTTCAAGTAGTTTTCAGATCTGCCTAACAGATAATGTGTGATATTGGTAAAATCCCTATTTCAGAGTAATAGAAGAGTAGACAAAAAAAGCAAGTGTGTATGCTTAAGAAAATGCAGCCCTGCATCAAAGAAGGCATGTTTGGCTTTAAAGTATGGTTGTATTGCTAAAAACTCCCTAGAGCTCCAAGCATGGCCTTCAGCTTATGAACAGAAGATGTGGCTCCAGCTGATGCGGTGAAAATCATTTCAGCTTTGTGTTAGCGGGGAGGTGCATTAGCCTTCAAAGTCTGCTTTCTGGGGACCTGGCGGTTGCAGTGGCAAATGGAGCTGAGAAATATTCTGCAGGTGTCACTGTCCTCAGTATAGGGAGGAGCTGCAGCCTTTATACTGATTCATAGTTCAAGCCAATTCCTGTGGTTTAAAATTGGCAGTGATGGCTTTTATAAAGTCATGTGTTGCTCTGGGAAGTCATCCCCCACATACACACATGAAGGGTGAAAAGCTGTGCAAGAACAGTATTTGTCTTTTTCAGAAAGGGTTAAGAAACATTCCTGCTGAACTGTTATCAATGTGATTTTATGTAATGAACCATAATCAGAAATAGTATGCAAGCCTGATTAAGGCTGTTGATGCAGTGAAACAAGAATACACCCACACATGTACTTTCTGTAGGTAATTTGCTTTTGAAGGTTTGGTATTGAAATCTACATTATTTCAAATCTCTTTTCAGTTTATGAAATGTTTTTCATGCATGTGAACCAAGAACAGATGTAGATACTTCCTTTTACTGACCATGGCTGGGGAAAAAAAGCACATAAGGCAAAAAGACTTTTCCATCATGCTTATTTTTGAATGCAAAAACCTGAAGTAGATATGCTGGACTGTGTTTGGGATTAATTTAGAAAGAGGTAGGTTTATTTTTCTTCACTGCGCAAGTTATTGTAGCCCACCTTACAGAAAAGTTAATAAATCCTATAAAGAATAAATTGTCTTGAGCTGGAAAGGCAGTTGACAAAAGACCTGCATGGACAGGTGGGCAGGTCAGACTCACACAGTCTTACTTACACTTTGAAACAACTAGTAGTATCCAACCATCCTCCTAAATTTGCCTCTTAGGTTTAAAGATGCCTGGGTGAAGTGCCAGTACTGCTGGCATATATGTACTTGTAATAGACTGATTCTTATTTAAATTGCAAAGTGTGTTTTGTAGGTGTCATTGCCACCTTGCTTGCTCTTTCCAGTTTATATCCTGATTTGCCAGCTTGACTGTCTGGATTCGTGACTAGAACTGCTTATTTTGCTTCCCCTGGTATTGCAGTTTGGCGGAGATCACTTTACACAATGGGTTGTGCACAGATTTTCATGATCACTCTTGAAGAGTTGATATGTGTGACTGGCTAGGTGTTACTTTCCCTTTGTAGTTGCTGGTGATAACTCTGCCTTCAGCAGGTGACTCATATTGCTGTCTTTAAGTGCAGTCTATTTGGATGTTTTCAACTGGTTTTATTATATAGTCAGTGTTAGGACTATAGAATGTAGTGTACCTACGTCATCAAAGCAAGAATTGTCATCTGCCTGTTGGTCACTGCTGAGATTCCTACACAAGAAAGGTTATTTAGAAATTCTTTCTCAGCTTTCCTCATGTCAGGAGTTCTTCCTCCTTTTAAATCTTCTGAAATCCAACCTGAACACCCACTCGTAGCACAGTGCTCACAAGACATGAATCAACCAAATATTTATATCTAGTTTTATTGTTTTCTAAACAGTAAGTTTTGTAATCATGCAGTATGAAGATTTCTGCTGAGTAACTGCATGTGTTGGCAGGTAATTGTTTTTCTTTCTACATTGTTTTATTCACCACTGTTAGTACTTGCAGCATTTTAGACGCGGTATAATAATTGATGTGCAGCCTGTCTGGCATTTGCCTTGTGTTTTTGTGTACATTCCCATATGCCAAAGGAGAGTGACACTGGAATATTCATTCATTTAGCAAAGTCCAAGGCTGATGTAGTAGTACTCTGTTCCCTGAAGGTTTTTGGAGCTGTTTGCAGCTTTATGCATCATTCTTTTGCATTGAAAGCTTCAGATGTCCTTTTCAGTTTTTAAGGTGATATCATTAATGCATGTAACACACTCATCTTTATCCCCTGATGATAGAGCACCTAGTGCTCAGAAATTCCTGTTGAGTTGTTTACGGGTCCCATCCATAATTTTCTGATATATTTTCATACCCAAAAATTGGTGAAGAATTACTTAAAACAGTGTTTCTTTAAGTCTTCACTTAAAAGGAAAATTAACAAAAGCTATATACAGTTTTATGTGGAGATTGATCTCTTTATTCCTTTAGGTCCGTGAAGATGGTGTTTTGGAAAATAAATGTGTAATACATATATTTGGAAAATAAATGTGGTTGTCAAGGGCAAAAAGCTATTTATATGTTTTTTTCCTCAAAAACAGGAAAGTGAATTATCCCCAGGGATATCTGATGTCATGCCTGCTTATGTTGTATAAGAGAGAAGCCTAAAAAGCTGCCTTTTTTTTAATTTTTCCCCCTGATTTATGGTTCCTCATAAGCTTAGATCTATACAGCAGCTAAGCAGCTAAGACGGTTTCCAATTTTGGTCTGTTGGTTGACCCTGTCTTTAGCTCTGAATAAAATCAAACTAGTAAATAAATGTCCTCCTTGGACAAAGACCACAACCTTTTTTGTTTAGGAATATCTGTTATACCAGAGGACTGCAAGAGGTTGCCATAAGCATGGCTCAAAGAATATGTGACTTACTGAATCTGTTGCCATGCCTTCTCTGTGAGCAATTTAATCGAAGAAGAATATTATTTTGTCTGATTATTGGTTTTGTTTGCTTGTACGGATAAAGTAGGCTTCAGAAAACACAAAATGTGGTTTAAGGAAGAAGACTGTGCCCAGTGTTCAGTCCCCCTCTTTGGGGTGGGGTGTATTGGAGAAATTCAACATGCAGTAATCCATCAGCATCGCTAAAATTGTGGTCTGCATGTTTGCTAGTGGTAGTGATTTTAGACTCCTTTGCAAATTAACGCATAACAGATTTTGAAGCCTGTTTCAGTGTTCCACTGAAAGGACAGCAGAGTTTGGCTCGTAAATGGGATTGCATGTTTGTGATTTAAATGATTGCAGACAAAGTATGAAGCTGAGGGTCTAAGAGAAAAATGAAAAGAATGGAAAACATGAGAAGGTACAAAGTTATTGAAAATTATTCTTTCTTTCATAGAAAATCTGTTACTTACTAGTTTTTTATCTAATGCATATATAAATAGGAATGCAATTGCGACTTTGTTTTCCTTTGCACCCTTTCTTTTAATCTATTTTTCTTATTTGGGTGGGTCTATTTATTTTTACTTTTTTGTTTGTCTACACTTTTAGATCAAGCTCTTTACACTGATCTACCAGTATGGTTTTGAGAGCTTAGCAGTATAGTAATATAAAACTTGTAGTTTCCAAAAAATAAACTGGCATATTGATGAAAATAATATTACTGAGTATTTAGGGTTATTTTCCAGAAGGATTTGTAGTGGAAACCTCTGGAGGGTTCAGCTGAGTGCATTTCAATTGGAATGTTCCAGTTGTCCCCAATAATATAATTTTTTAAAAAAATTATATCTATATTTTTTGTATTTTTGCTTATAAATATCAGCATTTTCCTTTAAGTTTTTAAATTTATTTCCTTTCTTGGCATTGCACCCTTGACTGCATGTGCCAGTCATTTGAAACGGAAACTGCTGTACTTCTTGCAAGGATTACTTGAGGATTACAAGCTCCCTTATCTCTTCAAACATGTGAACTGTTAAAAGGATCTCTTTCTTACTCTGTCTAGCCCTTGTATGGCTTTATAGTCTGGACTATGATTTTCAGCATAATCATTTTTATACTGTCTTTACTTCGCTAAAGTTTGAATAATCTGAATGCTTAGAAGATTCCTGCCGCAAAGCCTATCCCAGGTTTTTAGGTTCTGTAATTCAAAATTTACCATAGAAACATAAAATGAAAATTTGGTGGGTCTAGGTTTAATTTTGTTTTCTTCATATAACAGTAGTGAATGCAGATTCATTAAGCTTGTAAACCCCTAGTAGTTGTGGGAACCCTTGTTTAAATGACATGAGGATTAATTACCACATTTACTTATGTTATATTTATGTACTTCTGTCTAGAGAAGCTTTTGAGAGATAACATTAACATCTTGTGTGTAAATATATGTAGATGTATATATACAGAAATATACATGGTATATGTACCTACACACAAAAGCAGAACTTCTGTTAGGGGAAAATATTTTAACTTTGTCTTAAAGTCTTTGTCATAAAAGAATACCTTTTTTTTTTTTAATATACAGGAACTGTAATAGACTCAAGTAATGTTCTGTTTTGTATTTTGACACCAGCAGATAAGGAAGCAAATTCACCGAACACCTGTTAGTTATTTGGTAGGTTAAATAAATGATACTTCATTTGATGAGATGCTTGGCTGTCTTTTGAGTGGCTTTTGTTGAGGAAGCAAATTGAGGTCTGATATTTGTTCCACCCTATCTGGGGGCTGTGGCTGAACAGGCTGCATGGCAGAAGGGTCCCAGGGTTGAGAAGGAGGGGTTGTGGAAGGTGATTGCTGGCAGGGTCAGGCTTAGACTGAAAACAAACAGTATGTGACTGGCTGCTGGAGGGGCCCGGGGCACACGCAGAGGTGTGATGGCGAGGCAGGAGTTGATGAACACGTCTGATGTGGATGTCTGGTAATAATCCACCTGCTCCTAATTCTCCTCTCCAGCACTGCAGCAGTACCTTTAAAGGAGGAGCAATAGTTGCAAGAGCATCTTCAGGAATGTGTGTGAATATGAAACACTCTTTAGGTGATTAATATGGGGGTTGTTGGAAACAAAGCCTGTTAATTTTAAGTAAAATTTAACTTCCACTTTTGAAAAGCTGCTTTTGTTTCCCCCTTAAACACATGACTTCATGATCAAACAACCTGTGGAGAAAGAGTACACTGTAAAGGTTTGGGAGCTCACTGACTTCTGTGAAGGCAACAGAACAGCTCTTTGCAATTCTTTTGCCAAATCATTAATTTAGGGAGGAGCAATTGCAGTGATAGAGCTAAGGAATATAACAGTGTTGGGAAAAAGATCTTAAATGCTAGAAAAGGATGGGGTTATATTTTTTAATAATCCTTTTATTGAATTAGTGACACAGTCCAACACCTGTCATAAAAATAGAAGAAACTGGAAGTTTAGAGGTGATAGGTTAAGCACTGTCTTTCCGCTTCCTCCAGACTGTGGTCTCTCGCTCAACTCTGATGTTTGTGGCATGTCATGAGATATGGTCATGACTGTGAGATGACTAGCTTGTCAAGTATGGCCAGCATAAATGTAGCCAGTGGAGCAGCACAGAGACTACAGACTGAGCTCTACCTCTTTATTGGTACCAAAGTTATGCTGGAAACAACCTCATGGCCACTCTGTAGGAGAAAGGAGGCGTTTGAGCATTTTTGCTATTCAAATATGAGCAAGGGTACAAACCTCAGGAAGGGACATTTATGGTACTTAGTGTAATTTACAGCTCTTATGCTGAACTTTATCTATGCTAGCACGTATCAGCCCATTTTGGGGGACTTGGTACTTGGTCTGAGCTGCTTCTTTGGTTTTGGTTTGTGACTCTTAATAGGTCATAGTGTCACAGTATCAGATGTTAGCCATTGATTAACTTAGACACTTTGCAGTAATTTGTGAGAGTCCACACACCAGGGAGAACAGTCTGTTTCTGGAGCCATTACCCAGGGATGCAGAATAGCAATAGCTAGAAAATGAGAATGAAACAGCTCTTTTAAATAAGAGAAGGGCAGCGTATAAATCAAACTGTAGTTTGCAGTTGCTGCAAATTTGGTTTCTTGAGAAACAGTACCTGTGAGCTAGAATATTTTGCTCTTGTGTTGGCAACTGGTTTAGAGTTGCTTCCTAGAGACCAAGCATTCCTTTCAAAAATAAACTGTTGTTAATAATCTCATTCCAGGAATAGAATGCAGTACACCATACAGTAAGATTTGTCAGCATCTCTTTCAGCTTCTGTAAGTTAGCTTCCAGGAAAGGGATTCTGCACTTAATTAACTAGATGAATGAGTTTGGTACTGAAATGGAGCATGAGTGTTGAAGTAGGAATGACCATATGCAGTGCCTTTTCTCCCTGTTCCTGTCTCAGCTAAAAGGAGTTTTAAAGGTTTTGCTTTAGCAACAGCTACTTGTACACTTGAGAATTGTGTTATCCGTGTCTTGATTAATGGATATGAAATGGATGTGTAAACAGAGGATGCAGTTCTGGCTTTGAGGTACTGTAGTGTTTCCATGGTGAATAACGAGTAGGAAGTCATAATGGAGCAAAATGTGCTGAAGTGCACAGGTGGGGCATTGCTGTCCCCTGTGTTGCTGTATCTGTCTCAATTTGATAGCTTTTATTATGCTTCATTTACCATCCTGTTTTGTCACGAGCATTTACCACTGACTGCAGGAGACTATGATTATTGAGTGTAACTTCATAGTCTTCTGCACAGGGAGGCCAGCTGGTTCACTGTGCACTGAGCCAACCGATAGTTTACAGCTGTGGTTAGCAGGGCTCAAAACCTGAGGGAGCAAATTCTGCCAAGTACCGCAGCAGATGAACTCGACACAGCACCCTTCTCTAGCGAGTGCATGCCCTCTGGTTGTTTCACCATGTAAGCAGAGCAAGTTTGTGTTTATTTGTAGAAAGGCATACTGCTAGAGTGCAGAAATGGATGGTAGCAGGTCACATGTATTACTATTACATCCTAAAATCAATGTAACTTGTCTAAGTTCATATATATTTGCATCAGCTACTTCAATAGAGAATGAAGCTAAGAATAAAGCTCTCTTAAATCTCAGCAGATCAGTACAGGTGATCATTGTGTGTATGGCAACAGACACACAGTGTCCTCAGTGCACAAGTTTTCTTCTGATGGTTAGGGTGCAAAGAAACATTCAGAGAAATTGGGAGAAACAGACTTGCTGACATGTGAATTAATGACAGATTTGGTAGACACCATAAATGGGGAAGGTGTAGGGGAAGAAAGGAAGGTTGAGGTAATCTCTTTTATCCTATGCAGAGCTGACAGTTGTCACAAACTTAGAGGAATTGGTGGTTTTTTATTAACTAAGTTCAAAAAATAAAACCACTAATTTAGTAAAATACCAAACACTATTCTTCAAATAGCCTTTCAGTTGCTAAAAACTTCCTTAAAAAGATGAACCTTTTAACTTTGCTGCTATTATAATGATGAAAGTAATCCTGGGAAGAAAAGGATAACGTTAATAATAGGTAACCACATAAAATCAAGTATTTCTAAAGGTTAAATTGAATTTTTCTCCTCTGAGGAATTAATGTTATGCAATTAGACATTATTTTGTACATATAATAACTTAATTGGCTGAGAAATTAATATTCCCTCCTGAGGTTTGATCTGTTATAATTCAGGTAAGAATTTGTGACGCAAATAGATAAGCTTTCCTATATAAAATATTTTTCTTCGTTCTCATTTATTTTTCTAGTTTCAGAGGAGCTGCTAGTTTTCTGGGGTTTATGGTGATGCCAGTTCTTTTCCCAGTAAAAGTTAACAAGCGTTCCTACCAGTAACGTTTGTGTGTTGTTGCAGTGTGTTTCCTAAGTTGCCTGTATTTCAGTAAACCCCATAGAACAGAGATTGTTTTGTTTACATTTTTAAAAACTGCATGCTGTAAAATGTTATTCTGATTGCCTTATCCTACAGTTTTTAGGATTTTAAAGTATCCCTGACAGTATGTTGCATTTACCATTCTCTACTACATTTTACTGTTTAGGGTGGAGTGGATGAGTGATATGGAGGCTTGGCAAAAGTGAGACTTTCCTAGAAGTTGAAAATTGATTGCCTCATTTCCAAGTTTTTAATTATAAAATGCCATTTTTAATGAGGGCTGATGATGACGTATGAAGTTTTTTTCTCTGGAACATTATGAATCATAAATAATTTGGTGCCCCCAAGTCTCTCTCTCTCTCCATTAGACTGTTAGGATCATTAGCACCTGTGATTCTACAAACTGAAGTCTCATCATGTTCCCAGCAGATAATAGAGTAATTACTAAATCTCTTCATGTAAGACTCAGTTGTGGGTAAAGTCACTACTTTTTTAGGAAAAAGAGCATGATCCCATATAAAATAAAGCTAGGAAAAACTGTAACAGAAGGTCTCTGAACTGATGTTTCAGGCTTGATCTTCTTGTCTCCATTCACCTGAACAGGCAGTTGTTGAATTATGTCACTTGGCTAACTGGATCCAAGATAGAAACTTACTACTGTCCAGTAGTTGAGGTTTTTTACTATCCTCAGTTGATTTGAGTGAGATGTTTCTTCTTAATCAACTGCTTCTATTTGCTGTTTTGTGTTCCAAAGTGTCTAGTTGAAAACTTGTCTGGTAGGTCTTTGTTTTTCTGGTGGCGGACTTCAGTCACGAGGAATAAGGAATGAAGATCCCTTGGCTTACCTGCCTTTTAAGAATGATGTAGGACTCCAAAACTATCTTGCAATTCATCTACAAGGACCTTTTAAGTTTTATCAGAATGATCCTTTGTCCTACAGTTATAACTCCAGTTTTGAAGAAGGGAGCAAAGTGATTAAAGAGATGTAAATAGAAGGGAAAAGAATGAAGGTAGGCTTGTAACTCATTTTGAGTTGAGAATAGACACTAAATCCACTGGTGATGGTAAGAAGCCAAGAATAAACTTTATCCTAAGGATCTTAGACCCATTTTGAACAGATCCTTGGACTGCTTTACTAGTTAGTGTATTCAATCTGATAAGCAGATAATTGGTTTTCCATGCTTATTCTCTTGACTGGTTTTTAATTGATATAATCAGTACTAAATCTTCATGTACCCTTTTAGTAGTTTTTGCATATGGTTTTCATTTACAGCTTTTTATATGTAGCCATTCATCTAAGTATTTTTTTTTTTTGCCTCCTCAATAAGTTCAGATTAATTGGAAAAGTGTATGTTTGCTTGGTTATGTTAGTTTGGCCTTGCCATATTGTGTTCACCTCGATATTCATGGCTCCACTCTGAATTCTGTTGTTTCTATATTGAAATAGAAACAAAATAGTAACAGTGTCTCTTCACAAATGCTGCTCTTGTCTTTAGAACTAGGTACCATACTGCTCATCTTGCACTTGTAACTTAATTTTAATAGATTACTATTCTGTGTTAGCAATTTTGCTGCTCAATATTTAAGTTTCTGCAGGTTTGCACTTCAAAATAGCACCTGTTACTTGTTAGCTGATGGTCATTTGAATCAAGTGTGATGCACCTTATCTTTGATGCTGTCATGTTTTGCAAATAATTAATATGAGAAGAGGTTAAAGTACAGATTGCCATTACTTTTTATTTTCCATTGAAGCTCATAACCAGTGTACCTCGGACCTGTGCTTTAGGAGTTTTTAATGTTATCAAATGTAATATTTTCACTTTATTTTGATTGGAGCTGCATGAACCTTTCAGACCGGACTGTTAGGTCTCAAATTAGACACCAGTATGGAAAGATCTGGAGAAATAAACACTGACAGGTGGTTAGTCTCTGCAAAATTTGACTTAATAGTGATTTAATTCATATAAAGATAGACACGGGCAAGGGTGGAGTTCAGATCTTCTGAGTATGATACGATTACCTTAATGATTTACAACTTGTGTTTCAGCTACTGCAGCAGATGAAGGAGAACATCTGCAAAAACCTGCAGAACATGAAACAGTTGGTCCCTAGAGTCAGAAATTTGTAAAGCTGAGTCAGGAATAGAAAGTTTCCTTTGGAAAATATACTATAGGGTTATGTAACTGATGACAGTACCATACATACAACAGGTCAAGAATAACTTACATAGACCACTTAGCTCTATATCCTTATTTAGGATTGTTGTCCTGAAACTTTTTAAAGGGGGAAAAAAAAAACATTGGAGGCGTAGGGGGAACTGGTAACATTTAGATGCTTGTATTTTCAACACCAAGCTTGGGAATTTTTAGAGTTGCTGAATGAACTTCTGCTCATAAGTTAATGAGAAATTTGTACTAGTAGGTTATCTGTTTCTTTAAAGATCAGCACTTGAGGGGGAGGAGATGCAAAGGTAACTTTCAAAGGTATTGATGGTGGAAGGGGAATGGAGAAGAATGGAAATCTTGGCTTTCATCCTAGACTATAAAGAGGAGCACGTGGTAGTGGACACTTGTGCTTCTGCCTGTTTTGTGGTCGACCCTCAGCTTGACTTTTCCTTCATGATCCCTTTTCACCTGTCTTGCTCCTACCAATTAACCCTTATCTGTTTTCATTCTATTTTCCTTCTGTCCTGCCTGTAAAAGCAAGCAAATAGATCTATAGAAAGTGCAATGCTGTGTTGCCATTTCATGGAGGTTAATAGTGCATAAACAGTATTTGATATGGCACCGTTGAAAAGCATGAGCAGAACATCATTATGTCATGGTGCACAGTGTTTGCGTTTTCCCTTCCTTGATCTGATGGGGCACAAAGTTGTTTCACCAGCTTGATTAGTTCTTAGGCTGAATAGTATTTGAAAATTTTTGAAAGTTCACAGCTGGAAATTCTGTAATTTTTCAACGGCAGAAAGGACAGACTCCCTTTCTTAAGTTTTTCTATTTAATTAGAAAAAAAGTATTATTTCAGCATATTTTTACTGGTGACACAATGCTGAGTGGTTCAGTTGACACAACAGAAGGAAGGGATGCCACCTAGGAGGGCATGGACAAACTTGAGGAGTATCCATGAGAACGTAATGAGGTTGAACAAGTCCACGTGCAATCCCAGACCTGAGTACAGACTGAGAGACGTACTTGTTGAGAGCAGCCCTGTGGAGAAAGACTTGAGGGTGCTGGTGGACAAAAAGCTGAACATCAGTCAGCTACATGTTCTTGCAGCCCAGGAAGCCAGCCTCATCCTGGGCTGTGTCAAAAGCTGCGTGGCCAGGAGGTTTAGGGAGGTGAGTCTTCCCGTTTTTTATTCTGTCCTTGTGAGATCCTAGCTAGAGTAATGTGTCCTGATCTGGAATCCTCAGGGCAAGGAAGATGTGGAACTGTTGGAGTGGGACAGGCTGAGAGGTATCAGGTTGTTCATCCTGAAGAAGAGAAGTCTCTGGGGAGACCTCATTGTAGCCTTTCAGTACTTAAAGGGGGCTCTGAAAAAAAACCCAAAAAGATATTTTTTACATGAACCGTTAATGATAGCACAAGGGGGAACCCAAAAAATTGGAGATTTAGCTTAGATGGTGGAAAGAAGTTCTTTACTGTGAAGGGGGTGAGGCACTGGAGCCGGCTGCCCGGAGAGGTTGTAGATGGCCCCATCCCTGGAGGTGTTCAAGGCCTGATCTAATGGGTAGCATCCCTGTTCATGGTGTGGGGGATTGGAACTAGATGGTCTTTAAGGTCCCTTCCAACTTGAACCATTCCACGATTCTATGATCGTAGCAACATTACAGGAAAAGAGCCGCATTTATGTAAATGATTGTGCAAGTACAGTAGTGCCCTGGGTGACTTGTATCATTCTTACATGTGATCCAGTCAGCTTGCATTTTAAGTATTCCTTATGTGTTGGGCTTTATATAAACAGCAGGTATTTCAAAGAGGTGCTGTATATGGCAAGTGAACTTAAAACACGCTGCCTTTGGAGGCAGAAAGTGCCCTGGCTTGGTATTTAATTAGTGTAGTGCAAAGTACTGTAGTCCTGAGACTGCAGACAGTACTAGTTTCCCTGGAAGCATCAGAAAGCCTTGATTTGTAGACAATACTGTATTGTCAATGCAGTGCTGGTTCAGCAGCATCTCTGTGCACACATTTGGCAAATTTTTAAAGGCTGCGTTTTGTGTAATTGGTTCAGCCTTTGAAAATTATTAACTACTTTGTGTTAAAGGATGTACATAGCAGTGCAGATTTTATCTTGACAATCCCATGCTTTTGTCTTCTACCACAAGGATGTATTTATGGAATTTTTTTTTTAGTTCCTCACCGGGCAGTGTACAAAATGCTTTGTAATCACTTCAGGACTGATGAAGTATGGGAAACCATTTAATTTCTGTGACTTTGTAAAGCTGGATTATACAGGAGCTGTGACAGATGGTATTTTGTTAGCCAGGGAAGTAAATGAAACTTTTCTTATCAAGTAACTTAAATTTGTGTGTTTCTGTTTAGCTTTAACCTTTTTTGTTGTGAACTCTCTGCAGAGGTGATACATACTTTCTGGACTATGCAGCTAATCTGCAAATAAGGCTGTTCAAAGCACAAAATAAATGTTACTAACAGCCATTCTCTCTATTATAATTTTGTAATATTTTTGCTAATTATCTTTTTTTGTTAGCGTATCAGTTGTTTGCATTAATGGAAGAGTTGATTAGGCATTGTTAATACCTAATTGCAAGCAAGAATGTATGACTTGTAAATGGTAAATTCTTTTAAATGTTTATAAGTAAAATTTGGAGTCCTGATCTGGCTCCTGTCTAATTTCTCTGGGAATGTATGCTGTATGTGTCCTTCAACTGAGGAAATTAGCTTCCTACTTGTGCTTTGTAACAGTATCACTAACCGGTTCATAAGGAAAAAATAATATTTCTGTATGGAATCAAAATCTGGTAGTTTTCAGGAGGTAACTCAACATATAACTACCATATAACACAGCTCTGCACTTTTAAGATGATGATCAATGAGATTTAAAAGCAGGTTTTTTAAAAGTATTACTTATGTGTAATAATTACTTTGATTGTTTCAGTTACCAAAAAAAGTTATGTATTACTAAATAATTACTTATGTTGTCTCTCTTTTTCTCTGTTGTAGGCTTAAAAGAAGCATAAATGATGGGATTACAACTCTTGACATTTTGGAATGCAAGTGATGTTAAAGCAGTTTGAATGTATTGGAGCATGGCTACTTCTTAAAATGCAGAAGTTAAAGGAAGTTATTGCTTATCAAAAACTACTGAACATCTGAATTTTCTAGCATTTAACTGTGTCCTTAAATATCCATGATTAAGATCTCATGCTACCATTGTGTATTTTGGGGGCTATTCTCCAAAAGAGAACTGTGCATTTAAAAAGCAGAAATGACTGTGTTTTCTCTTGGAAGTTACTAAGGCTGAACATACTGAAAGACCATGACCAGCTTGAAGCGGTCCCAGACTGAAAGGGCTGTTGCCACTGGGGTTTCTGTTGGAACAGATGGCACCTCAAAAGTCCACTCAGATGACTTCTATATGAGGCGCTTTAGGTCGCAGAATGGCAGCTTAGGATCTGCAGTCATGGCTCCAGTTGGACCTCCTCGCAATGAAAGTTCCCACCATGTTAGCTCTACACCTGGAGTCCCCAAAATGGGGGTCAGGGCAAGAATTGCTGATTGGCCCCCAAGGAAGGAGAACATCAAGGAAACAAGCAGATCTAGTCAAGATATTGAAACGTCAAGTTGCCTTGACAGCATGTCTTCTAAGAGCAGTCCTGGAAGTCAAGGAAGCTCTGTTAACCTGAATGCTAGTGATTCTGTCATGTTAAAGAGCATCCAGAGCACACTTAAAAACAAGACCAGACAACCTGAGAACCTAGACTCCCGGTTTCTTACACCTGATGGCTATCCCAGTTCCCCAAGGAAAGCTCTTCGCAGAATACGACAGCGCAGCAACAGCGACATTACCATAAGTGAGCTTGATGTGGATAGTTTTGATGAATGTATTTCACCCACATTTAAATCTGGACCATCTCTGCACAGGGAGTATGGCAGCACATCTTCCATAGATAAGCAGGGAACTTCAGGGGAAAGTTTTTTTGACTTACTGAAGGGCTATAAAGATGAAAAGTCTGATCAGAGAAGCCCAGGCACAACTAAGCTCGGTGAACTCCTGATTGCTAGTGGAAGCAAGGGTTCAGGATTCTCTCTAGATGTGATAGATGGTCCTATTACTCAAAGGGAAAACCTGAGACTCTTTAAGGAAAGGGAGAAGCCACTCAAGAGGCGCTCAAAATCGGAGACAGGAGATTCATCTATTTTTCGTAAGCTGCGCAATGCCAAAGGTGAAGGGGAGCTTGGGAAATCTTCAGATCTTGAAGATAACAGGTCAGAAGATAGCATCAAGCCTTGGACTTGTCCAAAGTGTTTTGCTCATTATGATGTACAAAGTATTTTATTTGATTTAAATGAAGCGGCAATCAACAGGCATAATGTTATTAAAAGAAGGAACACAACGACAGGTGCATCTGCTGCTGCTGTAGCATCACTTGTCTCTGGACCCTTGTCCCATTCTGCAAGTTTCAATTCCCCAATGGGCAGCACTGAAGACCTGAATTCTAAAGGAAGTCTCAATATGGACCAGGGAGATGATAAAAGCAATGAACTGGTGATGAGCTGTCCTTATTTTCGTAATGAGATTGGTGGGGAAGGGGAAAGGAAGATCAGCCTTTCCAAATCTAATTCAGGTTCCTTCAGTGGGTGTGAAAGTGCCTCATTTGAGTCTACTCTGAGTTCTCATTGCACAAATGCTGGAGTTGCAGTTCTGGAAGTTCCCAAGGAGAATCTGATTTTACATCTAGACAGAGTGAAAAGATACATCGTTGAACATGTGGACCTAGGTGCATACTATTATCGAAAATTCTTCTACCAGAAAGGTAGGTAAATTTTATTTCTCCTTGAACAGACATGCAAAATTGCGTTGATGTTTAATAGTGTTTGCAAAAATTATATATTTCTTTAATCATCAGTGCTTAAGCATGGTATCAGTATGTGCTGTATTAATAGTTTTTCACAGTGTTAGAGTATAATAATGTTGAGGAATTTTTTTTCTTATATACATGACAGCAGTGGCTACAAATTCTAAATGTCTTTAAACACAGCTTTGGTACCCATGAGAGGGGACAGGTGTTGACACTTGAAAGATGAAAACAAGCGAACAAAATCCTAAAATAGGAAAAATTTCTTCCCTCCAAATGAAGCTGGCACCGTAAGATGAAGATCTTGCTGTCTGTTCTTCCTGATTCTGGAAATGATCAAAAAGGGAGTGCAGACCTTTAAACTTTGAGAGTTCTGTTTGCAAGTTTGTGTGCTGTGCTGTTGTATCTCCTGATGGATAGAGCTGGTCTCACTGACCTGAAGAGTGCTTGTTCCTTACCCAGCAATGATCAAGATTGGGTTTCTTCTCTTTAGTGAATGCGACTCAAAAGAGCTTGTTTCCTA
Organism: Grallaria varia; assembly: GCA_013396735.1. NCBI lineage: Eukaryota > Metazoa > Chordata > Aves > Passeriformes > Formicariidae > Grallaria > Grallaria varia. The sequence goes on from VWZG01006969.1 coordinate 527,666, forward strand.
CAGATGAAGACAACAGGGATGCCTGGTTAGAATTAAGTGGATGGTCAGTTAAAAAAAAACAAAAACCTTCAACTTTGTAACTCTGTGTTATTACTAATAATCTCATCTCCCATTTTTCTCTTGCCTTCAAAATATGTCTGTCTCTTGCCTGTTCTTCCCTGCATTGCCCTTTGGTGGGGTGGCTCTTCTTACTCTTTCCACAGTCCCCTCTTTCTGAAGCCTTTGTAGCGCTGAGCAGCGGCCTTTGTTGGCGTGCTTTTTTGACGGTGCTGATCCACATGCTTTGGAGACATGTGGGAACAGTAAGTCAGATGTGTGATATATGATGAGGTATGTTTGGAAGGGAGAGCCTGGAGTTAGAGACCTTTATCTAGGTCTCTAAGGCGATTACCTTCCTGTCTGTCTCCCTCAGGAACAGTTTGATTCCTTATCCTCTGGTGAGTTTTGCAAGCTGCAACTAAAGGTGCAGTTTCATGCTACAGCTGACCGGATTTACCAACATTTCATCACTAAAAGGCAAAGACTTTATTCATCCTCCTTCCTTGTACCTTTTCTTTTGTTTTCTGTAAACATAAGCCAGATCAGTTTACTAACCAAGCAAGAAGAAATCTTGCCATCATGATAAATTCGGGATTTATTGCTTGGTTGTTTCTCCCCAGTTCTGGTGAGGTATATTATCTTTCCTTGCAGTCAGAGAAGGTTCAAAGCCCTACTGCCAGGTAAGTGATGACAGTGAACAGCAGAAGAGGAAAGCGGTGTGAGGGGAAACAATTTCAGCCTTTAGGCAACAGCACTTTCATTTTGCCTTCTCCTTAAGGGAAACCACACCCTCATCCTACTACAATTGCAGTTACACTTATGTTTCTACTTCTTTGTAGTTGTAAGTAAGATGAATTAGATAAAATCGACATAATCTGGTCCTAAGGGTATTGGTGAGGGGCAACCAAGTATGTGTATGGAGTGGGTTTAGAGGGAGAGAAGAAGCTGTAATTTTTTTTCTTAAACCATAAAACTGGGTTATAAATTCACTTCCCTTGTGCCCAGTCCAGCAGGCACAAGCCAGGGATGTTGATTCTACCAGAGATTTTTGTCTGAAAAGGCGTACTTTAGGAGTCTCATTAGATATGCCCAAACACCACATTTCTACAAGTACAGAACAGATTCTGTTGACCATGCAGTGTGTCATCGTTCCCTAGCCAAACTTTAGTCTAAGATGATGAGATGGGATAGTGATAAAGCAGCATAATAGAAAAAAATAATCAAGGAAGTCAGTTGTAACAGATTTTTTTGTTTTCTTAACAATATGAAGCAGGCAATGATGCAGAAATTTTCTTGCTGGAAGAAGAGGTTGGATCTTTATGATGTTTTAAATGGAAAGACAGTGCCGAAAGACAGTTTCAGTGGGATCAGCTCGTCAAGTCAGCAGCCATGGGATAATATCATAGTTTTAGAAGTATAAAGCAAAGAAGTCTGATCTGACAATACCTTTTAAAGATCTCAAACCAGGAAGATTTCACAAACTTGGAGAACCCCTAGTCATCCTAAAGCTCACAGAATAAGAAACTATATTCAAGAGAATTGTAAGCCTGAGTTTGTTTTCATTCCAGCTTGAAATAGCAAAGTAGGTAATTTGGGACTATATCAACAAAGAACTGATAGTTAAAAATCATTAATGATGCCAGTCAGCATGATTTAATGAAAAGTAGGTCTTGCCACAAAGACAAAAAAACCCAGCCCATAGTTAATATTTTGTGTCTTAAAAAGAAAAAGAATGAAAGCCATTGCATTCATGTAGTCCATTTTAATTTCTTCAAGGTAATTTGGTGAGGTGCTGATAGTGACCTGACTGAAATATTTAACTACGTGAAATCAATAGCTCATTTTTTACAGGTATTGTTACTTGGATGATAGATGGATGTGAAATTTTATCAGTGTATGGGGAAGGTATAAGTGAGTTTATGCTATTACTAATGCTGTCCAAATTAATTAAAATGTTTTAATCTAGTTAGCATAAAATATTTGCATGTGGCATTTATGGATGAGTCTTTTATAAGTTCAATGAATGCAAATGGATGAGCTTTTTTATGAAAAGGAAATTGGTCCCTCTGCAGAGTTACTGGTATTGATAAATAATATTCTGGCCTGGTGTCCAGACTCATAAATGGGAAAATACTGTTGGAGACAGTTTAATGAAGGTTAGAAAAATGATACAGGGTACAGATATTGGGAAAAGAATTTTATAATGGCACTTGCTGAGGTTGGAGTCAGCTCCTTTACTTTATATCAGAGCACATTGTGCAGATGCCCTTTGTAATCAGTGAAGAGAAATGAACCTTGCAGGATCATACAAATTGCAGTCTGTTCCCTCAATTTGCTCATGGAAGGCTCGTGCACAACTAGTTCACATGGAAATGTTTATTCTTATAGGAAATGAATGCTACTCTTATAATACACAAAATGTATTTGCAAAGTGACTATTTAAAGGTGTTTTTTGAAAGGTATATTTGATAGAAGGACTTAAAAGTTTGAAGTCTAGACATCTACAAGCTAAGCTAGTGCATAAAAGTATGAGAAGATGAAGACCGTGCAAGAAAATACTGCACAAACTTGCCCTTGAAATCAGATGGTTTGAACAAAAAAGNGTTTGAAGTCTAGACATCTGCAAGCTAAGCTAGTGCATAAAAGTATGAGAAGATGAAGACCGTGCAAGAAAATACTGCACAAACTTGCCCTTGAAATCAGATGGTTTGAACAAAAAAGTTAACCCTGCATAGGAAAAAACCTACTGAAGGAAGTTGTTCATTGTTTGAAATTTATATGACAGTTATGGTTTTTCCAGGGTATTTTCCACTCTTAAGAGATAATTAAATACAATTTCTGACCTGTTTTAGTTAAGATAAGAGGGTCTTTTCTGACATCTCTGCTTAGTATGATCAAGTCCCTTCTTTTAAGATGCCTCTATTGAAGGGGTTTGCAGTTCGTGTAGGTGTAGTAGGTAGCTGGACAGAGTAAGACTGGCTTCAGTTCAGTGTTGGTGTGCTCTGTCACTTGTGCTGTGATGTGTGTGTGCTTTCAGCTCTTGCTGCACAATTGTGTCCAAGGGCAGCTTTGTAATCTGGACCCTCTGGAGACAAATGAAAATATTGGCTGAAATACACAACTGGGACCATAAATAACAATAAAAATATTTTGAAGTAAGCAGGTCCAGGGCAAAACTTATAAATTTTGTGATTATCGAAAAAATGTTTTCTCTAAACATGATGCTTTTAGAATTAATCAGAAGAAAAACAGGTTGGACTCATTTTTTTTCTTTTCTACACAGTTGGCAGCACGTGTAAGGTGCAGGGAAGGGGATTGCTAGAAGCTACAGATCAGTTGTTTTGGGGCTACTTTTTCCTTGGAGAGATTTTTAACATTTTTGTTGGTGCAATGATGAGTAGAAAAATTTGCAACTGATCTTTTAAGATAATCAATCTTAAGGCAGCTGTTGAGGTTCAACTTTGAATCAAAGTATATTTTTTGACAGAAAAGAGAAGCACGTTGTTTAGGCCTTCTTACTGAAATGTAAGAAAATGTATTTTTGTTTAAGTAACTGAGATTCTTCCTTAAATGAACAGCTTTCTACCCCACACAAATAATTTTGTACAGTTGACTGCAATGCTTCAGTTTATTAAAAAAAAAAATAAAAATGGGAGAGAAGCAAAACTCTTGAACTTACTGCTTCTAGACATAAAGTTACAGTTCCCAGAGAAGGGAAGTTGTCTTAGGTTAGCCCAAAACTTGTAGTCCTGCCTTCAGGCAAAGGCCAGCTTTCCAGGTGTGCTTTGCCGGCCTCTGGAGATGCACAGATAATGGACTTCTCAACCTGGTGATAATATAATTTGTATTTAGGAATCATTGTGTATGTATCCACTTGTCTGTTACTCTGGATAAACTTTTCGCATTCACAGTACTCCTGCAGCAACGAGGAGTTGTGCAGCTTAACTGGATCTTTCTGACCAATGTGGTTTTCACTGGCTTTGTCTGCTGGCGTCTGGAGTAACAACGAGGGTCAGATTAAGCCTCTCACTGCTAGATGAAAATGTTTGGGTTGCTCACTTTTCCTTGCTGTGTATTGTTTTATAAGCTTCAGTCATGTTATTCCCCACAGTCATGTTTTGTTGCTGTTCTCTGAACCTTTTCCAGTTGAGATCAGGGGACAGTATTTAAGACAGAAGCAAAACATGGTCTTATGTAGTATCATAATGTTTTCTACTTAGAAATTCTGAACGTGTGGCCATAACTTATAATCAAAACGTGCTTTTCTTTCCCATACAGGGGTAAAAACTTTGTATGTGTATTCTTATGAATGTTTGTGCATTTGGGTAATGGGTTATTTATTAGCAATGAAGTACTTTTAAGGAGAACTGTGCTTATTAACCTGTCTATAACTTGGTATTAAAGCCATAGAGGTAGAAAAACTTGTTTCTGTCCGCTCCAAGTGCTGTTTAAGGAAAAGAGCGTATCATTCTGGAGTGGCACTCTGTTTTCTCTGTCCCCCCAGTTGTGTCTGGGAATTGTGGTTCTCATGAAAAGAACCAAGAGCATCTGTTTTGCTTCCATCATCTTCAGGCAGTAGTCACTAACATTACCATTTAGGACAAATTTTAGTTACTGGCTTAGAATGAAAGACTTGACTGAGAAATAAATAGTTTTCTGTACTGGTTTTACAACAAATGAACTGTTGTTCAGCTTTCCTTTAACTGTTGGTAGACAGTAAATATAGCTTTTGCTCTAATGCTTTGAAATTGCTGCGTATTCTATTCAAAAATCGGTGCCTTTCAAGTGTGTGGCTAGACTTGCTGAAAATTTAGTTCGCAGTTTAGTCCTGAGCAATAGTCTGCAGACGTTATAGAACTGAGCCTTGAAAATGCTGCCCTCGTGTTTCCAGAGAACTGGTGGGCAGAGTTTTGCAATGTTGTAAACGCTGAGGTAGAATTAGAGGAAAATGCTTGATGCAAAGTTTCATCCTATGCAAAATGTTTGGGATTTTTACTTCTAGTCTGGTTACACAGAATACATGAACTGAACTGATATCTAAAGGTAAATATGATAGAAGTACAAAAGAACCTTTTCACTCAAAATGAAGTGCATTTACTTGGACTTTCTTTGCAAGGGAAGCTCATAATTATCTGCCAGAAAAATAAGTATCTTCACTTAGGTTCTGTCACTTGGAAATATCTTTCAAATTATATTATAAATATTTAACTATTCTTAAAAATATGTATAATCTGTTTTAATGGTCAGGTACAGCCAATTATTTCTTTTTTGGGTATGGATTTATAAATTAATTCATGGCTGTTGCTGGTTGTCCTGATTGTCTTTTAATTAAATGATTTTTCAACAGCAGTCTAAATACTGTCAAGCTTGAGAAGTCTTACTTTCAGTGAGCTTCTGTGTGGGTTGGAGAAATAAGCTGTCTTCTGTGGTATTTATGTTTGGCATAAAGTTCTTGAATTATAGTTGTGACATAGCCCTAGTTTTCCCAATAAAACTCCCAAGTAGCTACCTTTAGATTGGATATTAAGCTTTGCATATTTCAATTCTGCTACTTGTTTTCCTGCAACAAGAAAGAGAAAATTGTTGGATTGAAGGAGATTCAGGATGTAGTGGAAAATCAGATGGACATACAAAAAACGTGTACCACAAGGAAAAGTAGTCAGATACAGGGATATATTGTGTAGCTTGCAGAATGAATGCAGAGGTCAGGTAGGGGAGGAGAAGGAAAGAATGAAGACAAAGGTAAAGAATGAGCAACCTTGTAGTAAAGATGACTAGAAGAGAGGACTGAGGACATGCATAGGAGAGCAAGAAGGACTACTGCCCAGTGCAGACTGAGGAGAAAGAGGATAAAAGACATTTCCTGTTAGCACAGAAGTGTAAAATTCTGTACTACTTCATGCATTTTTCCAAAGCAATAGGAGCTAGTTAAAAAGCTTAATCAAATGATAGAGAATTGTATGTGTATTTTAATGCAGCTTCAAATGCTCCTCTTACCAGCCTTCCTAAATGTGTTTTCAAGATGTAGGATAATTTCTCCTGAGAAAATTTTCTATCTGAATTGCAGGCTAGAGTGGTTATAGGATACACAAATTTTACCATCTGTGTAGCTGTCAATACAGAAAACTAATGTAATGTTTGGAAGGTTCTGGTATGTATTACCATCGTATCTTTTTTTCATTAATTTTTTCTATTATAAAAGCAAAGCTTCATCATGGGTTTTCAGTCACTAAGCAGTTTAGTGTGGAGATGACAAAGCTCTCTTTCAGCTTTTGGAACCTGCATCATATGCTGATACAAAGTTCATCTAACGTTCTCAAAGACTGTGCTGCTTCTCCATTGACTGTGTCTGCCATAAATTGGTAAGCTATAAACATTCTGAAAAAAAGCAAGCTACTTAATGGATGAAGAAGAAAAACTATGGTGCTAGGAAGATAGTTTGGAATTTTGAACAACAGAACATCTCTGGCATTTACAGGGCTCCTATCGGTGGACTAGTATAAAGATTTTATTAGGCTTATGTAGATAATCTAATAATTACTATTTTCCCACTCACAACTCAGTCACTCAAAACAGTATTTACACAATATTCCACAAGATATTGGAAGAATATTGAACCTTAATTATCTCTGTGGAAAATACTGGCTTTTCATGACTTGCAGAGGAAATTGGTTGAAAGCAAGTCTTACAGTGCTGCAAGCATGTTTCTTTTATGTTTTGCATGCTCTGAAATCTTAAATGGAAAATATTGTGGAAAGGATAATAAAATACTGACAGCGGGGAATAGAATAGAGCCCCCAAGGGCTTAAAGGGCTGGACAGCTGGGTGAAGACAAAGGTGTAATTCCAGGGCATCAGTAATTTCATAAGGAGGGAGCACCTACTTGAAAAGCATTTAATATGTTAAAGGAAAGTTTTGCAAGAACCGGTAAGGATAATTTTTAAAAGAAATACAGTAAAAAATTAGGCTCTCAACTTTTTAACAGCACAAGTGATTAACAACTGGAAAAATGACTGCCATTTGATTTGGACAGAGTATATTCAATATCTGGTTTTTTGTATCTTGAAAGATGCAGTTCTTGATGATGTTAAAATATTTCACATTTTATCTCTAGAGCGGACAGAACAACTTGTATTAGACTGTTCCTAAGGTTCTTATTTTGAAGTTCTGGTTGTTTTAAGAGTAACAAGTAATCTGTATGTAGTAGTTGAAGGCAGTATGTTTATGTTTCCTTTCAGGGTAGTTACACCTTTTTTCATTCCACTAAATTTCACATTTCTTTGAATTCCTGAATTTTCAGGTACCTCTAACTTTGTATTTTTGTGCATGTATAAATTCATTTGTATATGCAGATGGACAGCATATGGAAAATTATAACATAGGACTTATTTTTCTTGTACAGTGCTTGACTCCTATTTTTGGGAACGTATGTTTAAATGCAGTTGTCACTTAATATATGTGCAAGTTTTTTATATGTTGCTGCATTAATGATGATGTACCTCTGTCATCAGTCAAGATAGTTTATAATGCTCAGAAGGCTCAATGGGAGAACCTTCAACACCAATCTCTAAAACTGTTGAGCTTTAATTTTTGTAAATGTGCTTTTCTAGTATTTTTTCATGGGAAGTTTGGCTTTATTTGTCTGTAGTTAAATGAATATAAAAATGCATTGCGAAATAGTCTGCAGTATAGCTAGTGAGTGATTTTGCCAGCCCTCTTTTCTCCTCTCTGCTGCCTTCCCCACTGGGCTAGTTTTCAACTCAACTCTTACACCTTAAATTTACTTTTAAGCTTGTTGAACACTTTACTGTTAAATATTTATGCTACTCATTTTGGTTTTTGTGTTTTACTCTTCTGTGTTACTGTGCTTTGATAATTTTATTATGAACGAGTCTTTCTCAGCTTCAACAATTTTTCCTCTTTTAGAACTGAGTAACCTGTATAAAAAAAGGCAAAAAATGGTCAAACAAAAATAAGTAGTTTGTATCCTTTGCTAAGTACAGTTGTTTGCCATTTGTATTTTAACATAGGGTGTTGAGTTTCCTACTTTGGTGCATTTGGCTTTCTTTTTTTTAAGAGGGGGGAAGATTGGTTTTACTTATTTAGCATAATGTAAATAAACCAGTTGTCGATATAAGGGCTGATGTAAGAGGTGTATCCTGTTTTAAGCATATTTTAGCAGAAATGCCAAGTTGAATTTCAGCCTTCTTGTATAAATGGAGCTCATGATAGAACTGAAGCACAAGAATAACATCCTGGTATCACTTAAACTGCCAGCTCCATAGAGTCAATAAGAGCATGTCTGCATTCCCAATACAACAGTCGAGCATCAAACAATCCATTCTGAAAATATAGCGGAAGTGTAAGAAATAAGACAGACTTTTTTTTTTTTAAATCTTTTCTCCTATGCAAGAACACTGGAACTATTTTGGGGCAGATGAGAACCTGGGTCCAGTGGCTGTGAGTATAAGAAGAGAGAAGCCAGAGGAAATCAAAGAAAATGGGCCTCAGTACAACTACCGGATCATATTCAGAACCAGTGAGGTAAGCAGTTCGGGAGTGAGAGTAAAAGAAGCTAGAAGTAGGCCAAACCAGGTGGTATGTATGGGGTTTGTCTGCTTTTCAGCACTGGTAATAGATCTCTGTATAATCCAGGAACCACCTGGTAAAACTACACCACGTTTATGTATATGTGAATATATGTAAGTTACTTATTCTATAACGTCCAGTACAGAGGAAAACATGAAGGTTGTTTTGGTTCAAGCTTGAGAAACTTACAGGAGCTATATTAGCTAGAAGCAAGCAAAGAGGGGGGGAAATTACTTCCTCCACTTCTATATGTAGCATTGGGTAGACCTGAGAAATGTACATTTTTACTTCTAAATGCCTTATTAGAAATACTATACTAATACTCTTTTTCCAGGTGGTAGTTTCCTATAAAACTTTAATCTGATGAATAATTTGAAATAGTCTGATTATTGTTTGCTGTCAGTGAGTGACATTTTTTGTATCAGGGTCTGTTTCACGTCAAATGTCCTTAATATCTACTGAGAATTGGAAAACTGGTGTGTGTTGTTCCATTGCTATTGCTAATCAGTCTTAGTGCATAATTCAATATATATGCTATTTTGTTTTGTATCCTTAGCTCATGACATTAAGAGGCTCTGTGCTGGAAGATGCTATTCCTTCCACTGCAAAGCATTGCACAGCCAGGGGGCTTCCCCTTAAAGAAGTGCTGGAGTATGTCGTTCCAGAGCTGAATATCCATTGTCTGAGGCTGGCCTTCAACACTCCAAAAGTCACAGAACAACTTATGAAGCTTGATGAACAAGGGGTAAGTGCAGACTTATGGAATTAGACAGATGGCTTTAATTTGTCAATTTATTGCCATGAGTTGCAAAGTTATCTTTTACCTTGAAGTGATCAGAGTCAGTCTCTTGAAATGCCTCATTTAAAGTAAATCTTGTAATCTGTAGGGAGGGTTAGGTTGCATATATTTACCCCAAGTTCTGCAGAATATTTAGTATGTATGGAATCAGGTTCATTTCTCTATGTAGCCTAAAGTTTTAGACTAATGTTATGGCAATTGTTCATTTTGATTTACTTCAAGCGACTACTATTTTTCAAACAGTAGTGGAGGGAAGGGAGTTCTGTTCTGTTTTTCTTATTGCTGTTATAATAAGAAGAAACGTCTTCCATGTTACTAAATGTTTAATTGTAGTACTGTATTGGCTCAGCCGTGACCCGTGTGCTGTCTGTCTCTTTTATTTTTTTTTTAATTCTCGCGAAACAAACTACATGGCAAAATAATCTAAGCCTCTTCTTCATACAAATTATTTTCAATTTCATTGTGTCCTGGTCTTTTAAAGATGGAACTGAGGCTCATTAGCCATACAGCTTAGACTTAGCAAAATAAAAGTCCATGAGTAAAGTGAATTTTATGATTAAAATCTTCAGTAGTGACATTTAACCACTCTGAGCATGCCTATCTTCACTGGCAATCTCTCTTCCGAAGCCTCTCTAGTGAATGGACAGCAGGATGGAGACTGGGTCCCTCCCACTCTAGGAGATCAGGTTCATGACCACCTGATGAGCCTGATTGTACATAAGTCTGTGGGACCCAATGAGCTGCATCCCAGAGTCCTGAGGGAATTGGTTGATGTAGTCGTCAAGCCACTCTCTATGGTATTTGAAAAGCAGTGGCAGTCAGATGAAGACCCTGGTGACTGACTGGGAAAGAAGAAACATTGTACACCTTTTAAAAAAGGGTGGAAAGGAAGACCCTGGGAACTACTGTTCTATCAGCCTCACTTCTGTGTGTGGGAAGATCATGGAACAGATCCTCCTAGAAGTCATGCTCAAGCATATGGAGGTGATTTGGGACAGCCAGCATGACTTCACCAAGGGGAAGTCTTGCCTGACCAACCCAGTGGCCTTCTACAATGAAGTGACTACATCAGTGGGAAAGGGAAGAGCTACAGATGTCATTTATCTGGACCTCTGTAAAGCTTTTGACATGGTCCCACACAACATCCTTCTCTCTCAGTTGGAGAGAGTGTGATTTCATTAGCGGGCTGTTAGATGGATAACGAATTGGTTGGATGGTCACATCCAGAGGGTAATGGTCAATGGCTCAGAGTCCCAGTGGGCATCAGTGACCAGACACAAGGGACCAGAGGTATTTAATATCTTCATTAATGACATGGATGAAGGGATTGAGGGCACCCTCAGCAGATTTGCAGACAACACCAAGATGAGTGGTGCAGTTGCCACTCCTGAGGGACAGGATGCCGTTGAGAAGTGGGCCCATGGGAATCTCATGAGGTTTAATAAGACCGAGTGTGAGGTGCGGCACAACAGAGGCTGGGGGAATGAACAGATGGAGAACAGCCCTATTGAGAAGGACTTGGTGGTACTGGTGGGTGAGAGGCTGGACAGGACCCGGCAGTGTGCACCTGCAGTCCAGAAAGTCAGTTGTATCCTGGGCTGCATCAAAAGCAGCGTGGCCAGCCGGGCAAGGAGGGGAGATTCTGCCCCTCTACTCCACTCTGGTGAGACCCCATCTGGAGTGCTGCATCCAGCTCTGGGGTCCCCAGCACAGGAAGGACATTGACCTTTTGAAACAAGTCTAGAGGAGGGTCTCCAAAATGATTCTAGAGGAATGGAGCACCTCTCCTATGAGGAAAGGCTGAGAGAATTGGGACTGTTCAACCTGGAAAAGAGAAGACTTTGGGGTGACTTAATTGCGGCCATCTGCTACCTGAAAGGAGCCTGCAAGAAACACTGAGAGGGACTTCCTAGAGGAGTGTGTAATGACAGGACTGGGGTAATGGTTTCAAACTGAGGGTAAGTTTANAAACAAGTCTAGAGGAGGGTCTCCAAAATGGTTCTAGAGGAATGGAGCACCTCTCCTATGAGGAAAGGCTGAGAGAATTGGGACTGTTCAACCTGGAAAAGAGAAGACTTTGGGGTGACTTAATTGCGGCCATCCGCTACCTGAAAGGAGCCTGCAAGAAACACTGAGAGGGACTTCCTAGAGGAGTGTGTAATGACAGGACTGGGGTAATGGTTTCAAACTGAGGGTAAGTTTAGATTAGATATTAGTAAGAAGTTATTTGCTGTGAGGGTGGTGAGGCACTGGACCAAGTTTCCCAGAGAAGTTGTGGATGCCCCATCCTTGGAAGTGTTCAAGGCCAGGCCTGGATGGAGCTCTGAGCAGCCTGGTTTTGTGGAAGGTATCCCTGCCCGTGGCAGGGGGATAGGAGCATTATGATCTTGAAAGTCTCTTCCAACTCATAATTCTGTGATATCTAACAAAAGTGTGAGGTTAAATTGTCCTTATTTCGTATTCTATATGTCATTAAGCTCCCACAGTTTGGTGTATATTATGGTTTTCTCCTAATACTTTTGAAAAATCATTAAGGGCAAGTGATAGTTAAATTTTTACTGTCTGCATCAAAGTGTTTTCTGATTTGTGGTAATGAAACAGTTTGACATTTCTAACACAAAAAGATAAGCACACTATGTACTAATTAAAGCTGCATTTTTTATCAATTCTAAGCTAACAAAAAAGTGGATAACAGCTGCTCTACTAATTAGATACACAGAATGTTGATCACTGCTTCTTGCTGAGTGTCACACTGTATCATTACAGCATGAACAGGTGCCCATTGGATATATCAAATACGATGTTTTGTAAACTGTAAGAGTTAAGTCTATAAAGTCACCTTAGCCGGATTTAGCCATTAAATTTCACCCAGCAATCCCTTCATTGAGCCAAATTTGCATGCACCAGTTTTGCTTAGAATAAGATGGCTTTTTTGTATTTGAGTGAGGTCTTAAAGCAATTGGTTGTTTTCATATTGAAGAATTTGCAATTCTGTATTTAAATTTATCCCCTTTAGGCTTCAAGACTTCAGATATTTTTATCTGTTAAATCTTAAAAGTCATTTTGGTGTGAGATTTTTTTCCCAGCAAAGGTTTTTGTATGCAGTGATTAAATCATCTGTTGGTCTTGTTTATGATAAACTAAACAGATTGCACTTTTCAAGTCTTTCACTGCAACATATTTTCTCTGAATTTTATATCACTTTCATGGTTGAGCTCTCTCTCTTCTACTCTTTCAATATCTGCGTATGTCATTCAGTGTCAGAATGAGAATATGCTTCTTGCCCTAATTTTGTAGTGGTGTTGTATGTGAAGTTGCATGTTCCTTACTTAGATTGCTAGAGTCCTGGTAAGATCTTCGTTGTGTACATATGGTCCACATTGCTTGTCACCTAGATACTCTTTTATTGGATTTATTAAAATGCATTCATTTGAATGCCTTTTAATACAGAACCATGCAATCACTTTGTAGAACTGTGCTAGCTTCCTGACTAATTACCATCTACCAGTCTTTGCCTTGAATACAGAGTTCACTGCAAGTTATTGTAGGCTTGCTTTCAAATATGATTTAAAAATTTGAATATCAGGGCAATTACTGATTTATTCCAGTAGAAGTTAATATTTGTGGTGATTCCACATTCACAGAAATACTGCAAAATGTCAGTAAGTTCTTAATATAATTCCCTGTTCATAATAGAAAGTTGCTGACTGTTTAAAGCCAAGATATACTTTCTGCTGTCTTGCACTGGGTGCTAGATAAATACTTGGTGTGCTTTTCCTACATATATAAATATGTAAATACTTTCAAATTATTCAAGTGTAGCTGCTACTCTAGTAGTTTTACCACAATGGAATCCATTCTTCAATGTCTTTTTTAGCTTTTTCTTCTGAAGGCCCTACATTTATCAGAAGAGGGTGTAATAATGGTGTCTGCATCCCTTGTTTCTCCAGCTCTACTTTTTTTGATTCAAAAATATCAACTTCTGTTGTTTTTAGGAAACCTTTTTTTTCCCCAAAAATTAGCAAATCTAGGAAGACAGCGAGAAGGCAAATCCTGCTCTTCGCATAGTCCTTGTTTAGCTTCTTAAGCTGACATTTTCAAAGTGGTAAAGGACAGTTGTTTGCGTGTGCATGGATGCTGTGGATCCCATTTATCTTTATGCCCTTGAAAATACCTCCCTCAACTGAAATTGAGTTGAACTTAAATAATGTAAGTGTGGTTGATGAGAATGGTTTTCTTTGTCCTAACTTGTTTAAGTAAAATTACAAGAAACTCTTGTGTTTAGCAGGGCAGCTAAGGTCTTGTGGTCCCATGAAACACTTATATCCATCCTGTTTCTGTGGGACTGGAGAGGAAGCATTTCTGAGCAGCAGACACCTGAGTGGTCCGAGTCAGGGCCTGCTACTGATGATGTGGAAGGTGGTGTCAGTTTCTCTGGCAGGAGCAGCAGCAGTGCCACCTCTTACGACCCTTCCTCGCTCCCCATTTCCCACATGTCAGCACTAGCTGGACCAGGTTTTCCGTGAGGGCACACGTGGCTGTATTGGCAAAGGCAGAAAGTCTGGCTGCCCTGAGACAATAAGATTGCGGTGGGTGGAATCATGTGGTTCACCAGCTAAGCAGAGGTCATAGAAATGTACCCATAAACCTCATGTAGCTCCCTTGATTCCTGAGAAGATTTACACCAAACACAGAATCATGCAGAATATTTTACACAGAAAAAGCACGTGGCATCTGTCTCTATCTGAATTGTTTTGAGCATTGTGCACACTGATGGTTCTTTTGAATTTTTGTGTCTTTTTTTAGTGAGCTGAGAGTTGAAACAGTCATCATAATAAATCGTAACATTAATTTGCACATGCTTTGTATTTGTTTTACCAGTAAACATATTTGCTTCAAGTTTTAATACTTCCAGTGTCTAAATGGGACTGCAAGAGAGACTTCTTGCAAAGGCAAGTAGTGACAGGACAAGGGGAATGTCTTTTAACGGACAGAGTAGCTTTAGATTAGAGCTGAGGAAGAAATTCTTTACTGTGAGGGTGATGAGGCACTGCAACAGGTTGCCCAGGGAAGCTGTGAATGTTCCATCCCTGGAGGTATTCAAGGCCAGTTTAGATAGGGCTTGGAGCAACCTGGTCTAGTGAAAGGTTTCCCTGCCCACATCAAGGAGTTTGGAACTAGATGATCTTTAAGGTCCCTTCCAGCCTAAAGCATTTTATGATTTTATGTTGTACTCGCATCTTATCGTATGAAATTTGGACGTGTTTAGAAGATGCAAGTCAGGTAGTGTGTCCAATGATAAAAGAAGGGGCATTGTTTTGCAGGGAAAAAGAAACTGCCTAGAACTGTGACTCATTATGTATGTCCTTGCCATCCTTGGTAGTAAAGGAAAATACAATAAAATTGCAGTTCTCAGGGTTTTTAAGTTTTACTCTAATTAGAGACAGAGTAGGCCCACTTCTGAGTGCCTTCAAATTATCCCACCATAATACTAAGTTAAAATTAATTAATTTCATTTTAATTATGTGTTCACATTGTGCCAACAAGTTCAAAATCCTTTGTCTCACAGCTTGGGATAGAAACTTGTCAGAGCAAATCACATTATGTTCAGATAGCTTTGCTTCCACTGCTTTTGCAGATAACTGTTTTCACTTCCCACTAACCTGTAGTCCAAACTTGTAGATTTTAGGCCAGTTTTTTCTATATATGCTTATGATTTTGCTCTGACATATCTATTTGGTGTTTATTTGAAATAGAGCCTCTGCAAAAATTCCTGTGTGGGAGGAATATTATTTATCTAGCAATAAGGATGCATTTCTACTGGATGAATTACATGCATAATCTCCAAGGCTCTCCCTTGCGCTCTCTCAATCAGAGTTCCTGCCTGTGAAATTGGTTTTGGAGACAGTAGTAAACGGCTGTGGTTGCTGCTTCCTAACCTTCTGTAACTTCTGCTTCTGTAGTCCAGATGTACATGACACTAGTGTGCTCCTTTTTTGTGTGTGTGTATCAATTTGTAATTGGTGAGAACAGTTTGCTTTGAAGAGTCACGGTTATGGTTTGATAAAGAATTACTTTATTCACATCTTCAGCTTTTTCTGTATTAGAAATATTAAATACCAAATTAGAGGGAAAACAGGAATTAAAAAGCACTAAGGTATTTGAAGATCTCTGCTAGTAAATAGTATCTTTAAAATATTCTTAATTTAGCTGTTTTCTTTGTTACTACATATTTAAGTCAGAGGTAGCCAACTGAATGTCATGGACTCTTCCATCGTTGCTAACAGGTGAATATTTTCTATCGTCTCTTTGAAATGAGAGGATGTTAATTTTTGTCACTTATTTTAGAAATGAGTACATGACGTGCCCTACCCTTCTGTGTGGAAGGCTTCGCATAGGATGGTAACCATGGTACTAGCCTAAGTATGTCAAGCTCCTGGCATTACTCAGCCAGCACTTCCCATGTCGTTCAATGTAAGACATTCACTATTTGCAAGCTGCAGTGTTGTCTTGCAAATAAGCAACATTAATGTTTGTTTCACTTCAGATAGTGTTTTGACATCTTCAGATTATATATGCCATCGTCAGGACAATTACAGTGGAAAACAGGGAGAGTATTTGGAACTAGATTAGCTGGTGAAATAAGACTGATAGTTAGGTATTTTTTCTTTTGTGAATTATGGGTTTATTAAAAAGGGGGAAGTGAATTTAATGCATAAGTTGCTGCATCACTTGGTATACACATAAGATTTTAATCTTTTTCCCTTTGCAGTTAAGTTACCAACTTAAGGTGGGTATCATGTACTGCAAAGCTGGGCAAAGCACAGAAGAGGAAATGTATAATAATGAATCAGCAGGTCCAGCCTTTGAGGAGTTTCTTCAGCTCTTGGGAGAACGAGTTCGACTCAAGGGATTTGACAAGTATCGTGCTCAGCTGGATACAAAGAGTAAGGCTTTTTCATTATTTTCGCCCCCCATAAGTGAGCAAAGTGCATAATATGGTTGCTAATGGCCTCTTTGCAGACAGTTCCTAAAAATAACGTCTTTGCTATAGGAAGACACTTAATATTACAGTGTAAGCACAGCATGTATGTAATTTGACCCATACCCATATGGTCTCTCAACTCTGGTAATCATTGGATTTTTGTACTAATTTGGTATGAAATTACCACTAAAGCTGCAACAAGAACCACATAACTATGGACCCATTATGGGTATTGCAAATCCATCATCAGCGTGTTGTCTAAAGACTAATCAATAGAGTTGGGATGTCATATTTTCTTTTAGTCATACACTTCTAAACTGTCACCAAATCGTTTTAAGAACCCATCTGTGTCACTCCACCTTGACAAGTTGATCTGCTGTTTTTCTGGCATCTGTTGCATGCATTTTCTTCTGCTAGGCAGTTTTGTCTTAGTCATGCTGTCAAATATATTCCTCCCTCTGTGAATTTTCTTTTGAGTTATTGAAATTAAACTGCGTTTGACAGTTAAAGTATCAGCTTGAACTGTAAAACATACTGCAACAAAAATGCAGTGGCAAGATGATCTTGGGTGACCATATCTATAAAAGAAACTCCCTGCTTTTGGAATCAAACTTGTGAAATACCTGTTTATTCGATAACACATGCTATATTTAATGTGCAGATCTATTTAAATTAGGGTAAATTTTTGTCTGTATTCCTTTGCTTTGAGTATTAGAACTAACCGGTTCCTATGGAAATCTTTTGCTATTTTGCTCACCTGTGGCAAATTAAATAAGGAGTTGATTCATGAAGGCTGAAAAGCATTCATCAACTTCAGTGCAACAAAATCTGTGGACTTGTCATGGGTCTCCTGTGCTTTAGTGCTCCACCATTCTACCTGTGTCCTTAATTCCTACAGGAATAATGTCATCTCCTCAGGCTATTCTCGACCAGTCTGATCATCAATCCTTGGAGAGTTATAAAACCTGTGGTTTTAAACCTAAATTAATACCTATTTCACACACATTTAACATTGAGCCTGCTTTCTTTTACTTGCAGTATTTGTATTCCCTCTGTTGTAGTTACTTACCTGACTGCATTTCATAGAATCTTAGAATGATTAGGGTTGGAAAGGAAAAGATCATCTCATTTCAACCTCCCTGCCATAGGCCAGGGACAGCCTTCCACTAGACCAGAGCCCCATCCAACCAGGCCTTGAACACTGCCAGGGATGGGGCATCCCTAGCTTCTCTGGGTGACCTGTTGCGGTGTCTCATCACCCACACAAGTAAAGATTTCTTCCTGATATCTAATCTAAACCTACCCTCCTTCAGTTTAAAATCATTCTCCCTTGTTCTTTCACTACACGGTCTTGGGTAAAGTCCCTTTCCAGCTGTCCTGTAGGTCCCTTGTAATGAAGATTTTTCCTCTGTATGGAGACCTGGCAGGTCACATTGCTCAGGTTTTCACATTGCTCAGTAGACCTACCCAGCTCCACTCTGTATCGAAAAATAAAACAAGGCTTTATGTGAACACTTGACTGTGATCAGTGAGGAAGAGGAATCCTTTGAGTGGAACCTGCTGCTCTCATGAAGGGGTTCCTACATCTTGTTCCAGTCAAGGTTTATAAGCTTGTATGTGTGAGACCTCATCAGCTAAAACTGCTTAGGAACTCTTTAAGTTGTCTGAAATCTTCCGGGTTATGTTGTCTGCAGGCTTACTGAGAACATGTGACTACACAGCATGCAGGGGTTCTTAATGAGTAGGTTTAGACTGCAGTGAACGTGAACACTAGCAGCAAACTTTTGTAACTGATCTCAGTTGGTGGTATGTTCTCCTTTCTGCCAGTATGCAAAGCACAGCCTGGACGTGGTGAAAGAGCAGGTGCTCTGGGGAAACGACACTAAGCTCTTGGATAGCTGGACTGGGAAACACTTAAAGCATATTCTACACAGGAAATGAAAAAAAACAAACAACCACCCAACCAAAAAAACCCAACAAAAAAGCCACCTTGTGGTAGCCAAAATGCTGAAGACCAGAGATGGTCTCAAGAGCTGCATCTCAGATGTGGGGAACATGTGAACTGCAGAATACAGCCAGGCAATGCATCTTCAATAGCTGCCCTGAGTCATCAGTCTTTCTCCCTTGGCCCAAACACAGAAAGACCTGCAAAGGAGGAGGTAGTTGTTTTGACTGTGACTTAGGTTTATAGGTTTTGTTGAAACAACTGGCTCTACAGAGAGGAAGTGAGCTTCTCTATCTCCCAGATCTGTGCTCTTCTGTTGCTAGAGACCATTCTTCTGGAATAGATCTTGCAGTCTCATTACTAAGGAAATTTCCCTGCATAAGAATTCTGTTCAGTGTCAGCACAGTTGATTGCAAAGATGTACTTAAAACAAATGTCCGTTCATTGACTCCTAAGAAAGATCAGATCTCTGTAGGCTGCTTGGCTAGTTTCTACACTTCTGACAATAATTCGTAACCTGTGAAAAGTGAGTTGCATGAGGTAAGACATCTGGAAAGATTTTCTCTTCATGAAGGTGAGCTGATTTATATATGTACTCTGAAAATTTTCACAGTATTTTTAATTTATGCAAATTTAGAAAAGTTGCCCTGGCAAAAAGCAGTTTCAGAAATTTTTGCAGTTAGGGGCCTAATTGGTAAGTATCCGTAACAGTCATTTTTTTTAAAGGAGAAATCTCATGCATCCTATTAACTGAAAGTCTGTTTTAAGTGTATTGGATCATTCAAGGGCTTTAGCTTTGGAGCTCTGCCAGTGCCACTGTGAAAAAGAGATGCTACTTTTCAAGTTCTGTTTGTTTATTTCTGGAATTACCAGAGGGGAAGCAGTCTATCTCCTGGCAGCCTGCAGACTTTGGATAGGAATTAGAGCTTGAAAATGTCACCTATCCTACAGCGGCTAGGAAGTTTACCAGCGTCACTTTAAAGTCATGAACATCACAGTGATCTTTCCAATTATAACTTCAGTCATTTTACTTTATTTGCTGGTGTTAATGCATGCTTTTTTCCCTTCCCCCTCACTTTGTTCTATTTCTCAGTATTTTAAATTGGTAGATTTGATCAGCTTGATAATGCTTGGCCTGGCTTCTACCTTGTGGAGAAGCTCCCTGCTGCTGTTACAAGGAATAAGGCATAGGATTCTCTGAGCAATGAAGAACTTTAAATGGAGCTTTGTGTACAGTTGGTGTGTGAGACAGACAAGTTCTCCACTCTGGTGTGGACTCTTAGGACCATCAGCAAGCTGTTACATCTGAATACAGGTGGAGATTTCTTCAACATCTGTTTGCTCTGAGAGGGAGTCAGAGTCCTGAATTAACAGAATCCAGGTCTCCTGATGAGCTTCTAGGACTTCTGTGTTAGTCACAGGAGCAAAGTCTAGAGCCTGTACAAGGCCTTCTCCTCCAGGAGGAAGTCCTGTCTATTGAACTGCAGACTAACAGCCCCTCTTGAACTGAGAAGTAAAAGCGACATCAAGAAAAAAACCTGACTGCAATACACTTGAGCCTAAACATTTCTTAGGAAACTTTTTGATGAGTTATCAGCCCTCTGCCATTACAGCAGGAGGACTTGAAACCATTTTCCACATTTGAGTACTCAAATCACTTGAGTGAAAGGGTAACAAGAATTCATTTGATATTTAGAAAGAAACATGTAGCTTGTGTTGCTCGGGTTTGCCCACTCTGCATTTACACACATACACACTAATTCTAATGAGGCTAATGAGAATGCCTTTCTAAAGCTTTGTGGCACAGCAAGTGCCAGCACTTCAGCAGCATCAGGTAAAGGACATGATGACTTACATTCTTCTGTGATTGGTTCAAAGAGAACCAAAAATTAAGTTGTACCCCATAAAGAGAAATTTAATCAGAAATAATTTAATTGCAATCAGATATTTGCAAGTGTAAGGGATAGAGGGGTCACTCAGTGTGGTTGACTGGCATCACTATGTAATAAGGATTTCCTTTGTAAGCAGGAAGTAAGTTCCTGATGGAATCTAACAACAGCCAAGTACTTAAAAACAAAACTTACCCACTTTAAATAAGACTTTCTTAATTTTAAAGCTTTTACTTTCATGAATGGATTATAAGAAATAGTTTTTCACTTCTGCATGCTGTCACTTTTTCTTTTTTTTTATGTTCATTCACTTTTATTTTCCCTGTCCTGTTCATAGGCAGTCCCTCTGCAGCCTGTATTGCAACAAAAGAAGCCACAGTCCATTAAGTTGCACCTTCAAACAAGAAAATTAGGGTTTGCTGAGATCCACTTTCCATCATCTAGGCCAAAGGAAAAGCAGATTGTTTAGAAAATACATTTTGAAAAAGTTCTGGTTTTTTTCTCCTGAATGCTAGGCAAGAGGACAGACTTGGAGAAAAAGTGTGGTGGGTTGAGGAGGAAGTCAGAATTCCAAAGTGGTAGGAGAGGGATGTGTTCATTTTATACAAAAGAATTTTAAAGAGTTAAATAATATGTGTAACAACCAATATAATGCAGACATGCAGAACTTCAGAAGTAGCAGAAAACAAATACAATTCTGACACTGAGGGTTTTAATTACTAAGATGCTTAAGAATGTATTATGAATGAGACTAACTCCTGTAAACAAATGTATTCAGTGGCAACAACTTTCAGGGTTGGATAAAATATGATTACATAGAATGTATGCAGGCCAACTGCCCTGGAGAAGAGACTGAGGGGTCATTGCAGTCTACAACTGCCTCTCAAGGGGAGGAGGCGGGGCAGGCACTGATGTCTCCTCTCTAGTGACCAGTGTCAGGGTCTGAGGGCATAGCCTGAAGTTGAGTCAGGGGAGGTTTAGGTTGGATATTAGGAAAAGGTTCTTCCCCCAGAGGGTGGTTGGGCACTGGAACAGGCTGCCCAGGGAAGTGGTCACAGCACCAAGCCTGCCAGAGTTCAAGAGGCATTTGGGTGATAGTCTCAGGCACATGGTGTGACTCCTAGGATGGTCCTGTGCAGGGCCAGGAGTTGGACTGCGATGAGCCTTGTGAGTCCCTTCCAACTCAGGACATCTTCTATTCTATGGTAATATGTGGCATGTGTGTCCAACAGAGTGGTAGTGTGGTTGGTGCAGGAAATGAGGAAAGTTGATTAATGTGGGTTGTGGATGTTAATTTGACAAGATTATAAACTTAGCTAATAATGGTAGGTTTCTGTACTAGATGTTTATATACTGCATGACTTTCTGGCTAAGGCATGAGAAGAAGATAAAAACTGAACAGAAATTATTAAATAGATAAAAAATCTAGGCAATGAATGGACTTTGAATTGACATTTCATTTATGGGGTTGTAAAACTCAGTGTTTGTGATGATATAATACAAATAGATTAACTTCCTAACTTGTACTGTATAACGTCTTCCCAACCATGTGGAAATAAGAATAGACTTACTCTTGGATCTGAGACGTTTGCTGGGGGACCAATAGCCAGAGGAGGTCAGTGGTGTCTTAATTGCTTCAGAAGCAAAAAAAGATATGGAGGGAAGTCCATCTGCATTTCTCTGCCTTTGTGTTACATGTGTACTTTTGTTACAAATTAAAAGATTCTGTCCGTGGAAATTCTGTCTAAATACAGCTTGGATATTACAGAAGTTGAATGTGAGTGCTTGCTGTAATCCTTATATAGGGCAGAAAGAAGAGCAGTTTTGACAGCTGTTGACCACAAAGGTAGAGAGCAGCAACATTAAGTTTTGGAAATTTTTGTTCTCATGCTTTTAATTGTGAACCCTGCAGCAGTTTATAGGAATGACTGTCCTATCTCATCAGTATCATTTATTTTTTGTTCTCCTAGAATTCCTTGCAATGTTTTCCTTTGAAACACTGAGTTAGATTTTCTACTTGTAATGGATTTTATACAGTTTTCTAGTGCAGACGTTGTTTAGTCTGCCATAGAGGCAGGCTGACACAGTCCTGTGGATTCAGTGAGGTGACTTCTCAACAGTATGCTAGTGGTGTCAGTCAGTTTTGAGCACTGTTGGTGTTGGAAAAAAACGCTGAAATGTGAGTCTATTAGGACAGTCCTCGTGCAGATAGCTGAGAATCATTGAAGGACAGAAGGCTAAGGTGGATTTTCTAAAGATGAGTAACAGTGGAAGGAAAAAAATATCAGATAATGCCTGAGCTAAGTAGCTAAATCCAGTAATGGCACAAAGCTTGGAAGACATCATGAGTAGTTATACCATAAACTGATGGCAGGAGGGGATGTCTTCAGTGTAAAAAGGTGCTAATGAATTTGTAGATCCCTTGAGCCTCTGTTAAGCAGAAGGAAATTGAAGCAGATTACAGTGCTGGCTTACAGTTCTGACCTTGAAATGATGGATATTGTACCAGTGCACAGTTTTGAGTTTTGCCACAATGGTTGTGATTTGATTTGATTTGATTTAAAACAAACACTTGTAATTATTGTATTGTGCTTCAGAGAAAACACTCTGGACTCGAAAGAAAAAAGAAATCTGAGTGGTGAGAAGGATGCATAGTCTGTAGTGGATATGGACTTCTGTTTGTAGTTGGATTTGAATAAGAGGGATTTGAGCAGTGAAGTACATGGAAATAATTGGAATTATTAAATGTGTCATTTGGATTATAACCTGATTATTTAGTTTGCAGAATCAGTGCTGTTCTGAGAAAGAAGCCTTTTGTGCCTGAGATGAAGTCCATCTAGGAAGGTTGAAAGTTTTTCTTAAATGTGTAGATGTTCTAGTGTATTTTTTATCAGAATCGCACTTTTGGTTCCCTTCCGCTCTTTTGGGACCTTCCTTCCCTTGTGTGGTCACTCTCTTCCCTGTCTTTTAGAATCTGCTCGCCCTTTCCATTTTTTTGGGTATTTTTGTATGCTCTGTTTATGAAAGAGGATGTACAAATTAGTATCTTTACAGATAGACAAATAAAGCCTAAAAGAAGTTATGTTGATGTTCAGGTTACTTTCAGGTGCATCTGCCTCCTTCAGTGTGCATTGCAATGAATAGGCAGAGGATGGAGGCTGCTGTGAACAGGAGTGCAAGATGAAATGATTCCCTTTCAGCTGTCCTGCCGTTCTAATTAGCATTAAAAAGAAAATATTTAGCAGTTAGCTAGTTTGTTCTACTGGCAGTATTGGATGGTGGAAAAGAGAGCCCAATCTCCTTGAAACATTAACTGAGAATTACTATTTTTTATAAGGTTGTAGGAATCTTTTATTTCTAATTTTCATTTTTTTTCTAGATAGGTGATCTGAAAGTGCAAAATCTTTATGCAGCTCTAATGTAGAAAACTTTCTATTTTATTCTATGGATGATTTTGTGGTTTTTCGTTTACAGTAAAGCTATCTCTTTTATTATTCTGAATCTGACAGAAAACAAACATCTCAATTTATACCCAAAATCTGGGTAAAGAAACTGTGTATTTATGTTACTGTAAATGCCTCACAAACCTCAGAGCTATCATCTCTCTGCTAATAAAAACCCCAATGTGTAATTTTTAACAGCTTTTCAAAATATGCTGTTATAAATATTATGTATTTATATAATTTAGGGATTATATAATTTAGTAGCATGTTTATATAACTTCAGATAACCAGGATGCTTTTCCATATATATGTGTATATATATATCTAGTTATTTTTAAAATTGTTTAAAAATGGGATTTTTGCACTATGGACAGTAGTTGTATTTAATAGAATATAATCCCTATTTCATCTTTTAATGTGTCATTCCTTAAATGAATGTTTTTCAAGGTCACTTTTTTGAGACTGAAAGAAAGAAAAACCAAGTTCACCATTTGTCTTGTAATCAAGTGTTGTTCTACAGGCATGCGAGCATGCTATTTGGAGTTTTAACTGTTCCTGTCCATAAAGCACCTGTTCTAATGAAGGTTTTATCTGACTTCATTGCAGTTAATTTAGAGTCCTGATACTTATGTTTCAGAGAACCCATTCTGTTCTTATTGTGGGTTTATATGTCCATCGCAATTTAATTATGCATGAGATCATGGTATTATTTTGAAATATCTGTCTACCTTGCTTTCTGAAGTTGTTTTTACATTCCTTACAGTTCTGTTTCATTCCAAGATATTGGGTAGTGCTTGAAAATTATCTCAGACTTTGTTACAACTTTTCAAGCTTAAATAGGCTTTCTTCAGGGTCTTCTGGTATAAATTTCCTATTCCTAACAAGTTTTTCATTGGGAAAAGTATGCAAAATTCTACAGGCCATCTATATGCATCATTTGCTTTGGCATGTGCATAAACTCTGAGTAAGTTCTTATTTGCTGGTATTTCAGCTAGGATTGAGGATGAACAAGAATTCTTGTCTTGAGTGATTTTCTTTGATAATGATGGCACTTTAAACTTTTTTTTTTTTAAATGCTTTTATTTTGTCTCTTTTCTTTAACTGCAGCTGATTCAACAGGTACTCACTCTCTGTACACAACATACAAGGACTATGAAATCATGTTCCATGTTTCTACTATGTTGCCATATACTCCAAACAACAAGCAACAGGTAAGCTGGGCTATGCCTATTTAGAATTCTTTTTTCCTCCTTCTCACAAGCAGACAAACTCTAATTTTTTACTAGCTAAGAAAACGCATAAAGAACCAAAAGTGGCCATCCTTGTATTAGGAAGATGAGCAAAACAGATCATTGTAGGTACATCATAAGTAGGTTTTTCTCCATTGGACTGTTTTCTGTTTAATTGTGCATTACTTTGCAAATAATATATATTATTCATTTACATAGTATATAATATACAGTGAAGTCAGTAGCACATTTATGTTACATAAATAAGGGTTTATATCTTATGTCAAAAGGACCATAATGTACTTGATGATTTTAAATTATTTTAAACCTACAGCTAAGTCAGTTACCCTTGAAGGATTGCATTCAGCGAATTGTAATATGCACAGAGTCAGAAAACGAGTAGGTGGTCCAGCACACTACACAAGAAGACATGAGTCAAAATCCTTTTGTCAATTTTTTTTCCTCTTCCTTTTTTTTTTATTAATTATATTATACTGAAGAGCTGTGTAGGCTGATCTGCTTTGTTACACTGAAGTACCTTAGTTTTGTAAAACAGTAAGCCATCGTGTTGTGAATGATGCATATGTATTTTATTCTAAAAATGATGCTTTGTACTTCTGCAAATAAAATAGAAATTTCCTTTTACAATAGAAGTTAACATAGAATTCTTTTTATTTTATTTTTGTACACTTAATGTTTTACTGGTTTGGAGCTTGTCTTCTACTGTAGTCTTGTATTTGCTGGAAGAAGCATACGAGAAAGTTATTATACAGTGTCTTAAGGGCAATGACAGCTATTTTCTACTTGAAATAGAACCTACCACTGGTTTGTAAAAAAAGTGTGAAATGAGGAATGTTTTCCTGCTTCCATATATCACTGATTACTCTTGATACTAGCAGGGTGTGTTGTTGTTTTTCCCTTTTGTTTATCTTAAAATTTTCCCTTAAAAGTTCTTTCTGTATGCTACATGTAGAAATGAAATTGTTACGAAAACCCCCGTGCCTGAGATTTATTATATGAATAACTAATTCTGGTATTTGTTACATAAATCCTCATTTGTTTCAGTTTTCAGCTTGAAGTATCACTTGGGGAAAGAAATTACAATAATAATTTGTAATAGTGAGAAATAAAGAATTGGAAATTTGTGAAAAGTCTGTGTTTTAACCTATGCATCTTTTTATTTATTTTAAAGCTTCTGAGAAAACGACATATTGGGAATGACATTGTGACAATAGTTTTCCAGGAGCCTGGAGCACAACCATTCAGCCCAAAGAACATTCGATCCCACTTCCAGCATGTCTTTGTCATTGTAAGAGTGCATGGTCCCTGTACCGACAGCGTTTGTTACAGGTAGCTCTTGCTAGATTCACTGAACATGTGGGATTTGAGTGCAAAGGGAGGTGCCATTCTCTTAAAATTGGGGAAATGTAATGAAACATAGGGGTTGGGGAGACTTTGGGTCCTGTGAATTTAGAGCACTTCTTTAATGAGTATGTAAATGAAACACACCCAGTGAGGAAATTCCTCCTGTCAGGATGTGTGTACACACATGTGCACATACACGTGCATATCAGGCATTTGGAAAGTACTTTAAAATTGCTTTCTCACTTCCTTTTTATTCTCTTTATTAAGAGGATGCTTGAAGAATATTTTCGCATTGAAAGAAATAGAAAAAAGAACCAAAAAAACCATTTCTTTAGATAATTTGGTCATCTGAGTTATGTTCCATTTTTAAAATTAACACAGCTAAAAGGTATGACTTAACCTTTCAGAAAGACACTAAGGTCTCTGAAATATTTTAATTTTTCATCTCATTTCAGTCCAACAAAGAAATTACAGAGAATTATACAGCCAAAAAAATAGTGTGACCTTAAAGTCAATATGATTAATAGAAAATGGTAATTTTCTATTGGTTACTAGCGATAGTAATTGATAGGAATCTCGTCTTTCAATTCCTTATTGTATTTTACTATGTAGCATAATGTTTTTAACGGTATTACAAGTATATGCTGCAAGCACATCCTTTTATGATTAGTGAAATTTTTCCCTTTGTTATATCCTGAACTTGAAAATATTTTTATTTTTAAATGTTGTCTGATGTCAGAAAACTTCTATAAAGCTTTTTCATGTAAAATATGAAATGCCAGAGCAATGGATTTAGAAGAGTAGGTATCTTGAAATTAGATAGCCTTAGAATTAACTTTTTTCACTGAAATATAAATGTTTACCTAAGTATGTTATTTATATAAAAAAAAGTTTATTTAGAGGAAAATCCAAGACTGCAGTGTCTGAGGTGGTGTATTCGTTATTTTACAAGTTTGTATAGAAGGTTCAAACACTTTTCCTTAGAAATTTTTGCTGAAGTTCACACAGCATTTCTGGAATTGATGCTGAACTTTGTACATGTATTAACTCTACTGCAGTCAGAATGTTCATTTTCAGGCAGCTTATTGATAAATTCAACTGTTAAATAATTTATGTGGACACAACTTGTTCTTAAACTCTTAGACATATGTTTCAGTTCTGTACAGAAAATGATTTTGAAGTAAAGAGAAGCTAGGAAATGCATACACAAGGGCTGCAGATGCATTTTCCATTTAAATTGCATATTACAACATGGACCAAGATGTGCTTTTGACTTATTTTAAGTAATAAGACTGAATATTTACAATTTTTTTCTTCTAAAAGGCATAGGAAGTATTAATACTTGGTAAACTGCAATAAATTTAAATATTTGAGGGTTCTTTTTCTGACCTTCAGATTCCTGAATCGCTTCATTTTTCAAATGTTTACAACTACAAGGGCTGGAACCTTTACTGTTTACTTCATAGTAATTTTGGCTTTAGTGATGGACGGTACAGGCTTAAATTTTAAGGGAGGAGGAGCAGGTAGGAAAAACAATTGTGAGTGATACAGGAGATACCAGAACATTCTATGTTCTCTGTACTGTCTTTAATCTTAAAGTTCTTTCTTCTTCTGTCCTCTCAGTGCAAACCCTTGATTTAACTTTATAGAATTCTATGATGAAAAGTTTTGCTAGGAAACTTTTCAAAGTTAGTCTGACCTCTTTTTCACTGAATTATTTGGAACAGTTTCATAGATTCATAATTCTAGACAAAACAGGAAACCATATAGCATAAAAATGGACTGGAATTTAGATTAAAAAACTACATAAAAGGAATGAAATCAAGCACTGTCTTGGCCAGCGATTCTTTTTCCCAACTAAGATAAACAATATTTCAAAAGTCTGGTGTCTCTGTCGGCATCACTCACTTTTTAAAACTCCTCTAGCATGCATTAAAGATTAAATTCTTATCCCTGTGATTCATGATGCTAAAAATTGAATCAGACAAAATCTTAATGGTAGTTTTTCATTGCACCCAGTAATTATGTTTAACACTTAGGCTTCCATCTCTTAATACCAGACTCTTTAGCACCGCTGAAGATGAGTCAGATAGTTGCTTCATGAGCACCCCCTGTTGCATACTCTTAGATATACTGGCTTACATTTGGAGGAAATTTGACAGTAATGATGTCTTTCAATATCTGTTGTCAGAAAATATAATTTAAAAACCCCCTCCAAACAACAAAACTAAAACAAACAAGCAAAACACCCCACCACTCTAAATCAGAAGATATGGTTAAAGATTGGATGACTTTTTTCATTTTGGTGTTCCTGTGTACTCCCTCAAGGGAACTACTCTGCAGCCTCAGTTACTAGTATTTGGGGGGTATTTCTCTGATTATGTTTAAGGATTCAGATAAAAACAAAATGTGAAAAATAATACCATCCAGTCTTCTAAATGAAACACCACATACTTTTCTAATGTGATCAAGTTTCATCCTAATCTTCTTTATCTCCATTACTATGATGTTTTGGCCAAAATTAGCTAATGGTTTTTCAGATCTAGTTATAAATATGTGGTAAATCCTATTCAAACTGTTGGAGCATTTCTTGTCACAAAACTATTGAAGTACAGTTGTTAGTCTCTTCTTAGGACAGATTTCGAGTGACTGATGCTGTATTGGAATGTCAGATCTTCAGTGCTGCCAAACAACTCATCTGATTAATATCAGAAGAGAATTGACAGTTGGGAATAGCTAAGCTTGTCCCCATTACCTGAGACATTCTTACTGTCAGTCCATCACTTGGTACAGAAACTAAAAGGAAGAGTTGAAAAAGAAGGTATCTATTCCTGCTATGTGTCTCCAGACTTCTGAGAAATTTCTTATTTCTGGTACTTTTGGAGTCTGCTTCTATCACTATCACGCAGTCTCAGCTAGTGAGGTTTTCAATGCATAAATCTAAAACACAAACCAGTAGTGTGATATACATATGCATTCAGTCACCAGAATGATTTTTATAGTGGAACTGGCCTTGTGCGGTGTCTCTAGTATTGATCATACATGGCTTTCAGATGAGCCTTTCAGCATTAGGTAGATAAATTCTAAGCTAGCCTTTGTAATAGTGCGAGGCAGAAATTTTCTTTTTGTACTGAAATCAAAATTCAGAACTATCATACATGAGTGATTACTTTGTCAAAAAAACCCTTCAATTTCGCACTGGAAGCTTATTTTAAGCTGTGGTACTGGGAATGACTCAAATGTCTATATGCAAAAAATAAAGGGGCCTTCTGTTTACTCAGTAAGGGGGGCATAATCTCCACACTGGCAACATTAATATGTAAGTACAGGCATATTGCTGAGTAAAGGAAAGAAAAAATTGAGGGGGAAAAGAGAATGTCTTTTCTGTATGCAAAACTGTATAGAGTGAAACACTTTCTTTGTTATTCTTTTATTTTATTTAGTGTTGCTGTGACAAGATCCAGAGATGTACCCTCCTTTGGACCACCTATTCCAAAAGGTGTGACGTTTCCTAAGTCAAATGTGTTCAGGGACTTCTTGCTAGCCAAAGTCATTAATGCAGAGAATGCTGCTCATAAATCAGAAAAGTTCCGCGCAATGGCCACCAGGACCCGTCAAGAGTACTTGAAAGACTTGGCAGAGAAGAATGTCACCAACACACCTATTGACCCTTCTGGCAAGTTCCCCTTCATCTCACTTGCTTCAAAAAAGAAAGAAAAGTCCAAACCTTATCCAGGAGCAGAGATCTATAGTTCTGGTGCGATTGTATGGAGCGTCCATGCAAAAGACTACAGCAAGGGTATGGAAATAGACTGTCTCCTGGGCATCTCTAATGAGTTTGTAGTCCTCATTGAACAGGACACAAAAAGCGTGGTGTTCAATTGCTCCTGTCGAGATGTGATAGGGTGGACTTCAACGGACACAAATATAAAAATATTTTATGAGAGAGGTGAATGTGTTTCTTTGGAGAGCTTCGTCAGCAACATTGATGATATCAAAGAGATCGTCAAAAGGCTGGAGGTTAGAATGTGTTCTCTTGTTTGGTTCCCCTTCTTTGCTTTCTTTACTCACCCAGCTGCCAAATAAGCTTAAATTTAATAATGCCTGGGATCCCTGAAACTGTTTTGTTTGTCATGAAATCTGTAAGGACTTTCCTGCTCTTACTTCTCAAAATCCAGTATCATTCTCACTTTTATCAGGTAACAGCCAACCTCAGCTTGTTGTGTGTTGCGAAAATGTCTTAATATATTCCAAAGAGCAGGTTCTTCAGATACGTGATTTGCTCCCACACAACAAATACAGAAATGCCATTTTATTTCTTTTTCTTGTTTTCCTTCCCTTTCTCCATTTTATAGGTTTGCTGTATCTGGTTTCAAATGAACCTGCAATATCTTTAAGATTGACTTAGTATGTTGCCAGCAAGATGCAGTCCCAATCCCCATTGCAACCTTCAGTTATTCTCTGAATGCATGTGATAAACTAAAAACACAGTCAATCTTGGTATCTGTCTATAAAAGATCTGTCCATGCTCATTTTTTATCCAGTTATGAAAGAATGTGTTGTTTCACTCTCTCCTATAATTTCACAACTTTAGTTGTATAATGACCAGAAAAAAAATGGAAATCTGGGCCCTATTAAATTGCTTTTGATGGTATTCATGCTCATGGGACATAGAAGAGTTGGCATGGTCCCCAGTTTACTGTGCTTAGTATCTGCATGCCACCACATTCTGACTGAAAGTAATCTTGCAGCTTACTGAAATAACTGGAAATGTAGAATGTTTATTTGGTTGCTAAACCATTAAAGATAGAGATGCTTGTGTAACTCCTCATGTTTTTCTATTGTGTGCTGCCATGTATCCTCTGAAATTCCTGTAGTTTCAGTAAAAATTCCAAGGGTAACCAGATTCTACTGGAAATACTAGTTTGAGTGACAAGGTCTGTTTCAGCTGATCATGTAACTGGGACTGCATTATATATTTCTTGATTGTGTCCCACCATTGTCTTGGAAGTTGATTGATCATATAAAAAAGGGGCCCTTAAAACCTCTACTAGCACTGGAAGTCTCTCAATGTGTTAAATTCTGTCTTCATGTCAATTCACAGCTTGTGACTAAGGGCTGTGAAACGGTGGAGATGACTCTGCGTAGGAATGGTCTGGGTCAGCTTGGATTCCATGTAAACTATGAAGGCATTGTGGCAGATGTTGAGCCCTATGGCTATGCGTGGCAGGCAGGACTGCGACAGGGCAGCCGGCTGGTGGAGATCTGCAAGGTGGCTGTAGCCACTCTGAGTCATGAGCAAATGATTGATCTTCTCAGAACATCAGTAACAGTGAAGGTCGTCATTGTCCCTCCATATGAGGACTGCACACCACGCAGGTATTGTATAGTAGCTATATTTGCTCTGAAATTGTATGTTGTTTTTGGGGCTCATGGGGAGAGAAACTGTGGTATAATTCTAACATAGCATCCAGTATTGTAAGGTGAATGAGGAGAGCAGGAAAAACTCCATATATAGTCTCCAGGCCCTCAAAAATATTAATAAATGTGTGAAGAAGTTCATATAAACTTTAAATTCCATGGAACTTAACATGGAAATCCAACAACTTTTTGGAGACAATTGTGTGTTTAGCATGCACCAAAATGCATTGTACGCTTCTCTGCCCGCTGTCCCATTTGTTGGTAATTTGTAATGCCTGTGGATACAATTCCTGAAAGCTATGAATATACTTACATTTTTCTATTTTCACAATAAGTAAGGCTGTAAATGAATAAGGGTTTATCAAACGTATGGGTCTGGCCAGAGAAATGGCTTCAAACAGTAGTTCTTCTTTACTCAGTAGTAGATCTTGCTGCATCTCTCTCGCTTCCCATCCATGTTAAGCCTGAAGCTTAACTATATTGCATCAACTATACTATTGCTTTTATAGCTTAAAAAATGTTGCTAGATCAGAAATAAGCAGTAATACAGCGCTTTTTTGTTAACTGTACATTGTGGCTCCTTTTTTCCTGAATTCACGCTAAAGTTTTTATAATTTTTACTGCTCCCATCTGAACTCTCAGCATTTGTCTGTAGCATTCAGCCGCATCACTAAATCTGATTCCTGTATTCCTGACATCCCGTGTTTGTACCTTGCAAATGCTATATGATTAAAATGGAATGATCTTTAGTAGAATAAATTTGCCTGCAGGCTAGCTGAAGGTTTATGCTAGATTTGCCAAGAAGTTAGTGCAGTTACCGAAGTTCAGTGTGTTCCTTGGAGTAAGAGAGAGAACATTTTGCACGGCTGCTTTCTAATCAGTCAATATCTTCGTAGGGTAGTTGCTAAATCTTTGTCTACTTAAGGTTGGGGCTTAACTTAAATGCATATTTATTACATTGATATGAAATTATGTCTCTCAGCAAAGACCTTGCATAAAAGAAAAATCCGTGTTTGTTTTTACTGTGAGCAATATTAAATCCTTTTATAAATGGTAGGAAAACAGGAGCAGAGAAAAAAGAAGTTTTATTTGTCCTTTAGTTGTCAGTGGAAAATTGAATACATGTCAGGAATTAAAATGAGCAGTGGCATAAGGTCATCCATGAGGTATTTGGAAAGCTTTTGAATAGTATTTAGTAGCCCGAGCAAATGGAAAGTTCAGCTGCAGTCATTGCAAAAGGATTAGAGCAGAAAAATCTGTGTGGAAAGCAGAGATCCTATTATTCCTGAACTAAATTAAGTACAGCCAAAAGCAGGCTTACCTTTTGTGTATCCAAACCCATAGCAGTAAGATAAATGACCGCACTTTCTGAAATACTGTACTCAGTCTCAGTCAGTTTTGTTGTCTTGTAGTGAGCAAATGTTCGTGGTGAGTTATTGCTAGTTATAAAATTCCATAAAGCAACTCCTGATCATGCTTGCTCTATCCAAATCGTAAAAGTTCAGAAACTGTCCTGAATTTGTATCTGTCCTACGTTTATTGCTAGAGACTTCACTTTAATGTTTGCACAAAGCAATTTCTTTTTGGCAGTCAGTTTTTCTGAAATTGGAGTTCTTTTGTTGTGTCCTCTGGAGGTCGTTTAGTATTTCTACTACAGTAACTTCTGCTGGCCATTAGTAAAATGAAGATCTCTTCTGCTTGGAGCACTACATTCATATGAGAAGCAGTCCCTATCCTAATCAATTAATTAGTATGAAGTTAGAAGAAGAGCAGGGGTGCAGTTAGATAAGCTGATTTGACAACAGGCACATATACAAGGTCACCAGCAGATGCAAAAATATATCCAAATACCACAATTCGTATTCCAATGCCCTACAAGGAGACAGGCCTTACTATGTTTATATCTCTACTAAACCGTGGTCATTATAAAACATTGCCACGGAACTCATTTAGTGGACTGATTGCTGACCTTGAAGTTAAGGACACAGCATCAAGAGGAAATTGTGTATTCCTGCTTCTTAAACTGGGATTATGTCTGGGACAAAAAAAAAAAAAAAGAGAGAGAGAGAAACCCAAACTACTGAAGTACACAAGCACTAGGGAAAGAATAGCAGAGACATAGAACGGGAAGAGAAAAGAAAAGCAAAGATATCAGTATTTAAGTTTGTGGACTTTGAAAACAAGTCTCCTGATCATTCCCATCTACACATGCAGTGGATCACATCAGGGTGGCTTGGGAGTACTTTCCGATGAAGCTCAACTATATATACTTCAGAAGCACACCTCATGCCTTCCAACTGCCAATTTAATTTGCAGGTCAACACTAGAGGGTAGACTGAAGTAAAGCCACAAAATGGGTTTATTGTGTACAGCAAGACCTCAGCATGAACTGTTTCACTTTGTCTTCTATTAGCCTGCACTACTTGCCAATGTCAGCATGGCCAGATAACAAGTACTGTTTTCTATTTTAGCTGGAAAGAGATACTGATATTTCTCACCCCTAATGATGTAATCACTTAGAAGAAGAGCTACGAGTTCAAAATTTTGCATTTATTGTTTATTTTTCTTCCTATTAGGTAGTGATGTGTGTAGATAAACAAAGAATCACGATAAAAAATATCCACTTAGAGATATAAACTTGTCAAGAGAAATACTAGAATTATCCTCACTGAAACTGAAGGTCACACCTATTTTCCAAATATTTCATTTGAAATGTATGCAGGAGTTTGCTCTGCTCTTCTTATGTGGACTGTGTTAGCTTATGTCCTGTTCTAGTCCAATTTTTATGCTGTTCTGTTCCTTAGGAAGCAATGAATATCTTTTGGTCTTGACACCTACATTTTAAACAAGTGTTTTATTTTCATATGTGCACATTTATCAACTGAGGCTCCAAAGCCAAAGATGTTTGAAAATTAGGTGTAGTGCCTTATTTCATGGGACTCTTGCCTTTTAATGTCTGTACATCAGAAAGATGTGTCTTGAACAAACATTTTAAGTCTTACTTGTCTTGGTGCAGGTGAGTTCTAAAGCCCATGACTTTTTCAAATTAAAAAGTGGAGATATGGAGATACCCTTCTAGCATGTTGTTTTAGCTTTTATAACCCAGTAATCAGATGAAGAGTATAAACTTGACCAACTGGAATGCTGCAGTTGGTGGCTATAAACTCTTCTGAAGGGATAGACAGGGAAGGAGAGGTGTTGGGGTAGGTCTGTATATTAGGGAATGTTTGATTGTCCAGGGCTTGATGATGGTAACAATAGGATTGTTAATGGCAAAGAATTAAGGGGAAGGCCAACAAGGTAGATATCATGGTAGGAGTCTGTTATGGATCACTCACCAGGATGAAGAGGCAGGCTTTCACCATCACTAGTCCTTTTTCTTTTGCGGGACTCAATTTACCAGATGTCTGCTGGAAATACAATATAGAAGAGGGAAAACTCTAGGAAGCTTCCTGGAGTGTGTGGATGATAACTTCCTGACACTGCTGGTGAGCCAACTATCTAGGGGAGTTGGCATGCTGGACTGGCTCTTTGTGAACAGAGAAGGTGGGTGATGTGCAGGTTGGAGGCCGTCTTGGGCACATGAAATGGTAGAGTTTTCAGTTGTCAGAAGGTAAGGAAGAGGGATCAGCAGAACTCCCAGCTTGGACTTCTGGAAGGCAAACTTCAGCTTGTTGAGGAGCCTGTATATAGAGTCCCATCAGAGTCAGTGTTGAAGGGCAAAGAAGTCCAGAGAGGCTGCATGTGCTTTAAGAAGGAAATCTTGAGGTCTCAGGAGCAGGCTGTCTGCATGTGGAGAAAGGTGAGCTGGAGGAGATGATGACTGGCTTGGCTAAAGAGAGAGATTTGGCTGGAACTCTGCATGGCTGGGCCAAAGAATAGTAATGAATGGAGTTACATCCAGTTGGCATCGAGTCACTAGTGGTGTTTTCTAGAGCTCAGTATTGGGCCCAGTCCCATTTAATATCTTTACCGTTGATCTGAACCAAGGGATTGAGTCCACTCTCAGTCAGTTCGTAGATGACACTAAGTTGGATGGGAGTGTTGATCTGCTGGAGGGTAAGAAGGCTCTTCAGAGGGATCTGGACAGGCTGGATTGATGGGCTGAGGCCGGTTGTATGAGGTTCAGTAAGGTGAAGTGCCAGATCCTGCATTTGGGTCACAATAAACCCATGCAGTGCTACAGGCTTGGGGAAGAACGTCTGGAAAGCTGCCCAGCAGAAAAGTACCTGGGGGTGCTGGTCAACAGCTGGCTGAACGTGATCCAGCAGTGTGCCCATGTAGCCAAGAAAGCCAATGGCATCCTGGCCTGTATCAGAAATAGTGTGGCCAGTAGGACAAGAAAAGTGATTGTCCTCCTGTACTTGCATCTCAAATACTGAATCAGTTTTGGACCCCCACTACAAAAAAGACTGAGGTGCTGGAGTGGGTCCAGGGAAGGGCAGTGGAGCTGGTGAAGGGTCTGGAGCACAAGTGCTGTGAGCAGTGGCCAAAGGAGCTGGGGTTGTTTAGCCTGGGGAAAAGGAAGCTCAGGAGAGACCTTACTGCTCTCTGGAACTACCTGAAAGGAGGACATAGCAAGATTGGGGTCAGTCTCTTCTCCCAGGTAACAAGTGACAGGACAGGAGGAAATGGCCTCAGCTTGTGTAAGAAGAGGTTTAGATTGGATTTTAGGAAAAAAATTTCTTTGCCAAAAGGATTGTCAGGGCCTGGAACAGGCTGCCCAGGGACATGATTAAGTCACCATCACTGGAGGTATTTAAAGGATGCATGGATGTCCTCCCTGGGACATGGTTTAGTGGACTTGGCAATGCTAAGTTAAAGGTTGAACTCGATGATCTTAAAGATTTTTTCCAATCTAAGCATTTCAATGAATGTAAAATTTTTAAATATGTTTCTAAAAAGCAAAATCTTATATTTACTCTTTTGTAGAACTGGTTTGTCTGTATTCAGATTTCTATTTTTGTGAACAGGATGTATTTATTTTATTTTTTATAGCAGCATCATAATTTCTTTGTTTCCAGGAGTTCTTCAGAAAACTACCGTATGCCAGTGATGGAGTACAAAGTGAATGAAGGAATGTCATATGAATTCAAATTTCCCTTCAGAAATAATAATAAATGGCAGCGAAATGCAAGCAAAGGGCAGGGACCTCATGTGGCTCAGGTACCATCTCAAATACAAAGTCCAGTGCCGTCTAGGATTGGCTCTGGAAAAGGAGAAGGGAAAATGCCACCCTCAGAACGAGCGGCCAACATTCCCCGAAGTATCTCCAGTGATGGGCGCCCACTGGAGAGCCGGAGGTACGTGTCGTCTTTGCAAAAGGCTTTTCATTGCTTCCCTGAATCTTGTCTGAAAAAACTCACAAGAGTTTTATTGAAGTATCTGAAGACTGCTTTTAATCTTAGTTTTATTTAGTCAAAAGACAGCATAAATAGACAGAAGGAAATACCTTTCCTAGCGTGATTTACCACAGAATTAAGTACTCTGGGATTTTGTTTCTCTGTGTCGGATGGTATTCTGAAACTGCAGTATTGTTATTTATGTTTTAGAGCTAAGTGTTCAGGAACTATTGCACTTTGAAAAAGTAAATCAAAATATTATCAGGTTCATAGGCTTGATGGAATCACCTAAAGCACCCAAGGCAGAAAAATAGCATCTGATAGAAA
Source organism: Grallaria varia (assembly GCA_013396735.1). NCBI lineage: Eukaryota > Metazoa > Chordata > Aves > Passeriformes > Formicariidae > Grallaria > Grallaria varia. The sequence goes on from VWZG01006969.1 coordinate 565,039, forward strand.
TTTCAGCAGGAGAATTCTGACCAGCACAGAAAGCAAATTAATCTGATTGGGGAATGTTAAGACTTTCTAGGCTAGAGAAGAAATTGCTTTAAGTTTGACTTTCTCCAGAGTAGTTTGGGATTTTCTGGTTTTTTGAGTTTTTAAACCAAGAAAGTGATCACTGAAGATAAAGGTGTCAGGCCCATTGTATTTACAGTATTTTCATTCTTTCATAGAAAAATATGTATTTGATAGTATTCAAATGAACCATCATTGTTTTGATTATCTGTACAAATCTGTCATTATTCTCTGCACTTACAATGAGGTCTGTGGAGGGAAACAAACTTATAGCTTGTATTTCTTATTTTGGACAATTCCTTAGGGGAAAAAAAAGCTTTAGATAGGTTTTGGTCATGCTTTGTGGTTGAAAAATATAAAGCAGTAGTGATAAGATGCATATTGTAGAAAATGTAAAAGAGTGTTCTAATGAATTAAAGCATTTTTTGCATCCTGAAAGGATAAAAAAAATTGTTCAGAGATGGTACAGGCAAGACCAAAGTGAAATTGAAATTTCTGTGTAGGATACCTTGTTAAGAAATGATAATAGTTGGAAAGGACTTCATTTTCTTACTTTCTTTTTCATAGAGCTATACTTAAATCACCCATCAGAGTTAGTTGCAAAAAAAAATTTGCGACACTGAAGACACTGATAACTTCACAGACAACCTAAGTTGTCTGTGAAAAAGGTTGCAGAAGCAAGTGAAATGCTGGACTTAGCTCTCCAATGGTATATTTGGACCAACATAAGTGCATGGCTACAGGCCTTATCTGCCTGTTACAGCTGAAAACAGGCAAATGCTGAATTGGAAGGAATAGGAGCCAAGGTAGTGGGGTTTTTAGCTTTCTCTAGTCCTACAGAATCTTGCTCTGTATTTGCAGAAGGCATGGTAATATCTGGGCAAGTTTAAGGCAGTAACAGATAATCAGATTCAGTTGCATTGCTGGGTTTTTTTCGGACACTTCCATCTCTTTGTGGTATTAACCAAAGAGCTGTGTCTAGAATGTTTAGTTGACTGTTCTCCAACTCATGTCAAAGAGGGAGCCTTTGGATGCACTGAGAGATGGGGTATTCACAATTAAGTGTTTCTTGTGCATAAAATTGTATGAGGGCAACATAACACAGCAAAAGCATTCAATATTTATACAGTCACTGGAGGCCTCCAGAGAGGGGTTATGGCCTGACAAATGTTTGTAAAGGGAAAATTACATTTCCATAGAGTCAGTATTTTTCAGAAAGTGAAACCTTGACTTTCCATTTTTTTTCGTTTTCAGTGCACGTAGCTGGGTGTTTTCTCCTCTAGGCATTCTTTTAAGTATTTTTATTATTTTTATTCAAAAAGGGTTCTATTGAATCTTTCATCCTTAAATGTATTATCAAAGTAATTTTTAAATTTTACTGGAAATTTTTTTGGATGCATGAAAAATGTCATCTTTCATCTTTCTGGCCAGCTAAACATGTTAGTCTTGGCTGAATCAAGTTTAAATATATCAGCAGTTGTGTAAGGTTAATGTCTTTTAAGTTAAAGTGAAGAGGAATACAATTTTGTGATCGTATGGAATACTGGAGGGGGGGAAAAGCCCAACAATAAGCTCACTGCAATACTCATTTTTCTTTTCTCTATATGATAAAACAAAGCTTTGCTCTTGGGGAAGCTCAGATGCTTCAGTTCTTATTGTGTAAAATCTTGAAATCAACAAAGATGAGATTCTCATAGCCCGCTTAACTACTGTCTCATTTAATTTTTCACCATTAACTTTCATACTTTCCATAGAGTAAAGATCACTTACCGGGAGGTGCTGGAATCTGTATGTGTTTCTGGTGCAGGTAGCAGTGATGGTGCTCCTCTGTGCTTTGCTCCCTATGATTTATTGTTTGCTCAGCTCTTCATTTGTTGGAGAAATGGAGTACCAAGGGTCATCTGGTAATATGGGTATGGGGATCTGTACTGGTGGTCCCTGTGATCCAAAAAGAGCTCTCTATTTAACATCATTACAAACATGAATCCACTGTATACAGGATAGCTACTTTATTATCTCTCTCTGCAGTATTTATGTTCTATAGAGCAATTTTAAGTAGTTTTAGAAAAAAGACAGCTCTCATAGCTCATTAGCAAAGTAGTATAGATACCCTAGTTTCCTTATTATTCTAAGAGCTTCACTTTCAAAAAGAAGGTACTGCATAAGTGTCAGTGGGGCTGAAAACTTACCTGTGAAGATGAGCATCAGTAAGTAATTTCAGTACTAAGTTATAGCTGTAACGTCAGTTTTAATCTTTGCTTATGGTTTAGGCATCACTAACTATCACTTGTGGTTCTGTGGTCCAGAGCTGCAGTTCAGACTTGTTGATGTTTGATCTTAATACTTAATTGTTTTGAGACAGGAGCCGGCATTTATCCCTCGGTGGTTCTCCCATGTTCTTTGTTTGAGCTGGGCACAGCGACAGTGATGGCAGATCTCAGGTGCCGCTAAGAAAAGAGATCTATAGTTTGTGATCTGTTTTAAGGGATGTGGCAGCTGAGAAACCATGTGGTAAATTGATCCATGTGGTTCCTTGAGCTCTGAACCTGAAGTGATTTTTGGAACTAGCTCTGATAGCGATTGCCCAGGTCCACAGAAGGGTTGGTGCTATCATTAGCCCATAGCTCCAACAGGTGGGATTTCAAAAAATGAAAGTCATTATAATATTTCTGACACATTAGCCTTTACACAGTATTGATTTTAATGGGAGCGTATCAGCAGTAAATCCACAAAATATATTAAATATTTAGAAAAAAATCCCTGAAGACTTGGGGGATTTAATTTAAACAAAAACAGCTTAACAGACAGGTGTTTCCCTCTTTGATTACAAAATGCTCTGAGAGTACAGGGAGTACAGGTATAATTTTTATTACTTACTAGTAATATTTTACTGATGATCAATTTATATAGCTCTAAATATGCATACTGAGTGAAATAAATTTATTTTTTACCCTTCTTGATTTATTCCCCTTAGTCCGTTTAACTATGTTAGAAATAAATAAAAGCTGCATTGCCAGTCTTGAGAACAGGAGTATTTAAAAACATCTTGTCTCCCTTAGAGACTCCTGTTGTAGGTGGGAGAGTAGGTTGTTTGACAATTCCTGACTCTGAGAAGGTAGGCCAATGTCCAGTCCTGTGTCTAACCAGTAGAGTACTTAAATTTGCCTTTGTTAAATGGTCTTCATATATGCAACTTATTAGCTTGTACTGAAGTTTTCCCTGATCCTCATAGTATCCTGGATTCTTGAATGTAATCATGATTGATATGGATATTTATCGGCAGGAAAAATAACTCAAAACTTTATCAATCTTAAAATAAATCTCTAATTTACTGCAACATTAAGACTGAAAAATCTAATAATATAAATGCAATAATTTCCAAGTTATGGCTTCGTCGTTAATTAGTTCACATAGGACACTATATAGCCTATAACCCAAAATAAGTATCAGAAGGTTATATTAAGGAAAACAACAATAAACCACATAGATGTGAAGTATGCCAGAACTTATGTTATTGGAGAAGATGTACTTATAGAGCTTGATTATTTTTCTTTTCTTCCCTCACAGTTTTCAGTTTTTATTTTGTACACATGCTTTCCAGTCTTTATCAAGAAGCAGTTTGCAGGGAAAGGAGGCAAGATAGTAGTAAATAATAATCTGTTTTTAATTAATTTATCATAAACTGGAACCAGTCTTAACTAAAACTTGATTTGACAAACATTTGAGAAGTGTGAAAATCAGTGACTTTTGGACTTAAGCACTTTAGTATGCAGTTGAGTACTATACTGGATTAAAGCTCCAGGCTCTAACTAGAAAAGTTCTGAGCACAGTCAATCATTCAATCAAATGGAAAACTGAATTATGGCATGACTGCAGTCATGCACTGGCAGTAAAATTCCACAATATAATTAAGACTGGGTTTATGCCTTACTGAGGACTTTGAAGCACAGTCTCTTGCCCTAAAACTTCATGCTTTTTTGAACAATGCCCATGTAGTCAGTGATAGTAAATATGCCAGTAGTGGTTTATAGGTTAGTTCCTGCACGTGGATTCTAGTTTAAACTGTTCCCATATCATATAAAAATCCTAACCTGCTGCTGCTTAACTTGAATCAGTGATGTTTTTCCTAATATAAACAAGCAGGTGTCTGTGCTCATCTTGACACCTGTCAAGTGAGCATTGTAGTACACATGTTGTCTACCACAGTTTGAGAATTTGTTATTTTAAGGTTCTCATAACATTCTTCAAATTAAAATATATACTAACTTGAGATAATATGTTATGCACTTTCTACCAGCTCCAGGACCTAGAGCTGGATGTAGCAGTGGAAAATGGAAGGTTTGTTGATACATGTGACTGTATGGCCAAACACTTGTGATCCAGAAACATCTGAGAAGAGCTGTGCTGTATCATGTCAAGAACTGGTCTTTCTTGTTTGACAGTGGCCATTAACAGGGATGATGGAAAAGTATTAGAAATGCTTACAAGTGTAAAGGAAGACTCTTTACCCTATCTGGTAGTCCCTTGGCTGTCTGCTGTTCAAGATTGCCTGGAGCTGGGTACACCTGTACTGCTGTGTGTAATAGCTGTGGATGGTATCTCTTCATCCAGGTGCCTGCTAGTTGGTCTCTTGGTATTAGGTCTCCTACTTGTTCTTTTATCCCAAGAAACAATGAATAGTCGTTTTCTTGATCCAGTGTAATTCATGTTTGGATGGACTGAAGCAGATAAAAGTTTCTTTATAATCTGTGGAGCGGTATAGCCTGTTCAGTGTGTCATCATACACAGTCTGTTCTGTACCTCTGGTTGTCCCGTTGCCTGCCTCTATATCTCTTTTTATTACAATATATATTTTCTGAAATGTGATGATCAAATTGAAAAATATTCAAGAAGGTATAGAGTGTGGTGTGAGAAGGTACAGCATGACAGCATAATTGCATTTTCTGTTTCGTTCGCTATCCCCTTCCTCAAAATTGCTGATTTTTTCCCCCTTTTTGAATGGATTGGTTTCCTTTAAACATGAGAGCATTGAGACAGTGTTTGCAGAGAATTGTTGCAGCTTGCAGTATTATTAGGATTGCAAAAATCAAACACATGGAAGGTAAGCATGCTAGAATTAAGATTTGCTGTGCTGTTTTATCCTGAACTCTTGTGTAACTGTATTTTCAGATGCTTCCATTGTTTAAATTATGAGAATTTCTTATAATAGAGGACATCTGCCTCATTCAGTTCACACAGTGGATTCAGCTCATTAAAGAAGAGCTATTTAATATTTTCCTCTTCATTACTCTGTCCCTTACTTGCTGGATGACATTCAAATCCTGTTGTAAAGATGCAATTACTAATTCCCCTCTAAACTTTACAGTAGTGTTCATTGCTATAGTTTCTGAATGTTTCACAGGTATTAATTAAACTTAATTTTCAGAATTCTTGCATAGCAGAGATGTCTTTCACCCTCTTCAGATTAAGAACAAAGGTAGAGAGATAAATAATGTCCGAATCGTTGCCTGCGTCTTATTTTGGCATTTCACATTTAGAAGTGTTTTATGTATTCGAATTACAGCTTCAGTTGACTTCAGCTGCTTTAGTAAGTTTTCAGCTCAGAGGTATATTTGGGCCTTGGAATTAAATAATGCCTTTGAAAAACTTGCAATGACTTACAACAAATGAAAAATTGTTATTAGCAAATATAGCAGTGGTCATATTGGAGTGCTGCAGCAAGTGCAAAGAATTCAGCTTGCTAAGTCAGCACTGAAATGCCTTGACTGTAAGGACATTTTTCCTCTTCTGCCAAACTGCACTTCCTTCACTTCAGAGCTTTGCAGTCCTTGCAGGAGAAGTTGCAGCACAAACTGGGACCTGTGCCCCATGCAGTTTTAAGGGAGAAGGCCCCTGTGTATGATCATATCTAGGCTGTCGTAGGCTATAGGCACAAGGTGTGCTGGACTGATATTTTTCTTAGGATGTGTATATTACATTCCTATGCATAGTGAAGATGGGAAAATTACAGCTAATGACATGGAAATTAATTTATTGAGAGCAATGTGGATGCTTTCAATGTCTGTGTTGTCATACTAAACAAAATAAATGTATGCCCATCCCACTCACTGCCTTCACAAAAGATTATGTTCTTCCCGAACTTGGCAAGACTGAACCAGTTCTTTCAGGGTGAACTAGATCTGTTAGAATTAAATCATGCATAGTATAATCCTAGTTCAATTGACTGCAATGTAATTGTATCTGTTTAATGCAATGGATGCTTGGCCTATTTTTAAATTCAATTGTGGGACTTAAGCACTTAACCGTTTTGGAATTTCATCTTAAAGCTGTCTTTTGATATAGGGAAGAGCTTACGTTCGTATGATTTTTAATTATAAATAAAAGACAAGCTCAGAATATCTTAGTGTTAGGGGCATACTGCTGACACAATACACCTTCTGTCTTGGGATGTGCCTTTCATCAATAGATTTCAAAGCAGCTCAAAAAGTAAATTTGAACTGATTTACTCTGAAGTTATTTTGTCTTAGCTATACGTTTCACACAAAATGTAACATACTGTTAGTGGGTTTTAGTGCAACTGTGTACTCTACAAACAAAAAAAAATTGTATTTCTGCCTTAAATAATAGAATGTCCTACCTGTCTGGTTGCTCATTGCTGTTGTTCAGACCACATTTATAATGGAATTTTGTTTTCCCTCAAGGTCTTTCATCTTTGTAAATGAGTTATAACTCCATTACATAGTTCTGAAATCTTGACTTTGCTTCTGGACAGTGCTGTCACTTTTTGGTAAGGCATAGGAACTGAAGAAAGGGCATGGTTGAATCTGAAGTGAAAATGTAAGCATTTCACAACAGGAAGTAATTTTACAGAAATTATTTGAGAAGTGATTGTTTTCCTTGCCATCAGTTCTAATTTAGTATGGGGGAAAAGTCATATTTTTAAACTGTGTATTGCTCTGCAGTCATAACTGAGCTTAACTGTGTGTGCTAGTATAGGTGAGTGAATATAACTGAAAGTGTGTTTTCTGTTGGACAAACTAAATTTTTTTTCTCTTTATAAGAGAACTTCTGAGAAAATGAACTACTTGGCCTATGAGTCCCTACATTTCCACATCTTGAACCATGTTCTTTGCAATCACGTATTTCAGATTTGTGGCTTGATAAATGTAGGATAAGTTAAGTTTAGTTTGGTGGTGTAGAAAGGAATTACTGGATTTGGTATGGTACTTAAAATGGTCAAGCATTAGATAATTCTTGTCTCGAAAAAAAGTTACTGTTAGTCGTACGAACTTTATGGAATTCCAGATGATCAAGATGTTTGATCCAGGCCCACTGCTCTTTCCATTTTAAGATCTTGTTATTTTACTGCTTTTTTGGAAAGTACTGAGGAGGACAAATGCACATTTGATATAAATAGACAGACACATGTACTGCTTGGATATGTGCATGTACGTGTGTAACATCAGTATAATGGTTGTGGTTTTTGTGGGTTTTCTTTTTCATTTTCGAAAGTTTTTCTGAACTTTTAAAATTCTTAGAGTATTGTGGTGAGAGCTAATTTAAAATCTGCCACTCCCTTACAGATACAGATTAAACAGCTAGGCTAAGATCATCTAAATCCCCAGACCTGGGTTGTGTACTGAGGCAACTGTCTGTTTGTTACACTGAAGTCAGTATCCATTTTTCAAATATTAAATGCTATTTAACATGTGCAACTGACAGTATTTTTCCTAGAGAAAATGAGTAAAGGTTTGTATTCACAGTAGGGGTTTGATGTTCATGAATGGCTCAACTCAAGCTCCACTGAATTCTCTGCAAAAGTTCTGAATGGCTTCGGTCCCCACAGAGTAGAACAAAGAACTAGCTAACAGCAGTGAATTGGGTTGGGGTTTGGGAAGCAAAATGCACAAAGCTGGCAATTCTCTAAAAAAGCCTTCAACTACAAGAACAGGATATATGAGTCAAACAGTATAAGCCTGCCGCTTTCAGCCATTCTGCCAAGGTGCGTGTGTTGCAGTTCTTAACTATTTATTTGCTATATTTTTATTCTGACAGGTGAAGGCTTTATATGACTCAGGTTTGTTTTCTTCAAACAGAGTTCTAATATATTGAGATATATTAAGTGTTTAGGGAGAATTTTAAGGTGTTATTTATAGACAGCAGTGCAATTTTTTTGGCCTTTTGTTTTGATGAGGACAGGTTTGGTGGCATAGAGATAACCTTGATACTCTTGGAAGGGTTTGTATCGACAGCTCACTACAGTTAGTTTAAATTCCAGGGAAGTGTTTGCTATGAGAATTAGGAATATTTTCTTCTGTTTGGTAGTCCAGGAGTTGGACTCAGTGGTCCATGTATGTCCCTCCCAACCTGGCATATCCTGTGATTCTGTATTTTGATGAGGAGTGTCAAGCTCCATTATTTTTTACAGTCAATTTCTAGCAACAGATCATGACTTGAGAAACGGGGATGTTTTTCTAGTGTGTGTCAGGATTTTTCTTTCCCTACTGTCCTTTCTTTATTTACTCCCCTGCATCCAGGTTTTTACAGTTGATTTTTTCATGGTTTTTAGTAGATTAATTAGGGGGAAATGTCTGATCCTTCAGCTGATACAATTTCTACTGTCTCCATGATGTCATCATGTTCTTTGCTGATGTGACAATTTGCATGGTTGGTGTTCATCATGCTTTGCCATATGATATTGCTGATTTGACTGGTTCGTTTGCTTGGAACAGGTTGTCTCCTGGCTCTGATGTCTATGTCACAGTTTCATCCATTGCCTTAGCAAGATCACAACAGTGTCGTAATTCTCCAAGCAACTTATCGTCCTCAAGTGAGACTGGCTCTACTGGAGGCACATACAGACAAAAATCTATGCCAGAAGGGTAGGCACCAGCCTTTTTTACATATTCTTTTTAGGCAGATTTTTTTGTTCTCTGTTCCATTTGTTGTACCATATATTAAATTAAAGGAGTGCTTACACAGCCGCCTGTCAGCTGTTGTTTACATGCATTAAACCATGTTTGTTTTCAAATATCACTGTCATGCTTCTTGAAAAAGCCAGTTTTAAAAACCCCTTGCTTCCACCTTTCACCTTTGCAACCTAACCTCTCTCTCTAATCCTAGTCCACAACTGCTCAGGTTACTATACAAAGAGACCACTATCTATTTAAAAATCTTCATTAAAGGTACTTCACGAAGTGTGCAAAATTGCTTCATTTCACAGGTTTAGATTATGAAATAAGTAATAGGTTTGGGACTTTGCAATCTGCTAATAATAGTTGAATAGTGTTGAGTGCAACTAAGACTTCAGATGTGTCAGCACAAAAGTGCTAATTAGTCCACAGCTAGCTTCTTTTTCACGTATTCACAGTTATCCTGTTTTAAGGTTTCCAAAGATTACAGATATCTTCAAACTCTCTGAAGTGATCCAGTGTCAATGTAAGGGGCAATGTACAGAGGAATAAATTAAATTTGTATCATTTTCAGAGAGCACCAAAAGGAGCAATGAATCAAACATGTCCAAGTAGAGAAAAAATAATTGACAGCAGTAGAGCTGTCTACCACATTCCAAATTATTTCCTGTAGAGAAATAAAATGGGCAAAACTGCTGATAGTTCACATTGCAAAGCTTCCCTCTGAAGTATTCTTGAGTACTTTGCAGGTCATCATGTGTAATTCATTTTGGTTTGGGTCTTTTTATAAAGTAGAAATACCTTTTTCTCTATTTAAAAAAAATATGTTATTGGTAAGATTAAATGCCGTTGTCAGGAACTGCTTAGTACAAGGCACTGTCTTTTGCCTGTTTTAGGTGCTCTGTGTCAGTCCAGAGAACGCTGTTCTGAGCATGTATTTGAAAAAGTGCTGCTTCTTGCTCCACAGCACTGAAGATTTGTCCTCCTTGTCCTTCCTGCAGCTCAGTTTGAGGTTTTATGAAGAGTCGATCTCTTCTCTGCTGCACACCTTCATGAAGGCTTTGATTCATGAGACTATCAGGCCTGTTTTGGTCATTGTTTAAATTTATGCTTAAGTCCTGCTGACCTTAGGAGATTTGCTCTAAAGCCATTAAACTTTCCTGTAGGAAAACTAGATAGAAGTATGTCCAGAGCTCTGCAGCTGGAAAAAAGCACTTAACCTCTTTATATACTGCGTACTTGATGGCTTATTCACGTCACACCAGCAGCAATTGTGTTGCCTTGGAGCAGCTTGTGCTCCCAGTATCTTGTCTGCTCTTTTCCAATGACGTCATTTGCACTACAGGAAAAGGTATTGCTGCCATATGTCCTTAGACCATCACAACCATAACTGCTTGAGTAGGAAGGGATTTTGTTTTGAATTGGCCTCAGAGCACACCAGCATCCATCCCAACCCTTTTCCATCTTTTTATTTAATTATACCCTTATGTTCCCTACAGCATTCTTCAAGCATTTTGCAAGTTCAGTAAAGACATGTGTTCTAGAAACTTTTTAGGGTTTGAAGTTTTAATTCAGTACAAGGAAACACTGTTTAAATGGCATAATGAAAGAATTAATACATGAACTTTGCATGTTCCTTGCTGGGTGTTCTTTAAAAGGAAAACACTTAACTCCAATTATTTTACTATCATGTTCTGTTCCTGTAGGAAGAGCAATTTGCCTCTCATACTGTCCTTGTACATGTGAATGATATTTACTCAGGATTTCCCAAAGATTTTCTACCAGGCTAAATGGCGAGCATGAAAAATGTGATTATGAAGGAAACTTTTCCTTGCCTCAATAAGCAATGCAATGTCTGTCACATTACTAAAAATCATTGCAGTTCCATGTGCCTGTTCTGTTGAGATTCATGTGAAAGATCAGATTCAGGACAGCTCTGTAGTGACATTCAGTGTAGCAGGTAGAACTGGTCAGCATTAACCCATATATGTTGTTAAAATAAGGGAGAGTGATTAGAGCATTCAGCTGCTAAGATGTTAGATACAAGGATGGTCTGGAGTAAGGGCCAAGGGTGAACCATGTCTTGAAGGTAGTCTTCCAGAGGTGAGGTTTCAGTGTATACTAGGTGTGCCAGTCCCTGAAATTTCCCAGTGCTGGAAATCTCAAATGTATCCGTTGTGTATACATTTCTTTCTTGTTGTGTGGTATCACAGATTTGGAAAGTTTGTGAAATTTAAATGACTAAAAGCATGGGTGTGAGTCCAGCCTCTGTCAGCCATTGGTACAAGCAGTAACTGCTGCCTCTACTGGATTACTGTTCCATATCCTAGGCTGGATATAGGCAGAAACTTCACTGCCTTCAAGAATATCCAGACTGGTCTTGATGTATATATGTGTGTTTTGTATACTTACACTGTGTTTACCTGAAGGTGTGTATATGTAATAAATGATTGTAGAATGTAAAGTTAATTAAAAAGTACCAAAATAGCAAGTTTCATCTTATGACATAGATAAAACATATATTTAAACAATTTCACTGTTATTTTAATCCAAATTGATTTCTTCTTAGGTTTTTTGGGGTTCATTCCTTCATAATCTAATTAGGTGTATATTTAAGATGCATATAATATAACACCACCTGCATTTATTATTCATGCTGTTAAAATTAGCTCATTTCACATAAAAAGGCAATCTAAAGACATTTCTTGTTGCTCAATTAGTAGAGTATTGATTCTAATAAAACAAAACTAGAAATATGGTGGATTTGTGTATTCCTAACCTTGACAAAAAGATCCCACATCATAAAATATGCTGGATGAGAGATTGATTGCTTTTATATGTAAAAGCATTATGGAGGTTAAGTAAGAACACATTACAAGTGAAAGTAAAATATCGATGCAGTGCAGCTTCATCGCATCAAGGTTTCTTGGGGTTTTAGCTTTTAGATACCAGCTTCTAGTTATTTTATCATGAAAATGTATTTTTCCCATTGTAGTTGACAAATCTTAAAAGTTTGAAAATTGCATCAGATCAGTGTTTAAATAAATCAATCACCTTTGCAATGCTATGTTTAGACTTTTTATGCTTTTTATGTTGAATAGGTATTGAATTCTTCATGTTTAATTTAGGTATTTGATCAAGTGAAATCCTACCTCATCTGTGTGAATAGAAAAGGAAAAGCATTATTCCCTTCATGTAATTTCATTCATGTAAATTGTTTGTATTCAGAAGGCTGATATATACAGGTTTTCCTCACTTTTTAAAAATTCATCAAAACGTATGTTGGCTATATCAGGGAGCAGTGAACAAAAGGGAAGGGAGTCATGCTTGGGTAAATTTTTAGAAGGACCAAAGTTCAATATGCTATATTTTGGATCTGTGCTGCATGTTACAGGCATGTTACAGTTGCTTGTCTTTAAGGATGGGAGCGGAGTTTTGTTATTCTATGATGTTTCTTTGGTGGGTTCATTTGGATTAACAAAAGCATGGACTATTAAGTGGGATAACCACACTGAGCTTGTTCTGACAGTTGGGCAGGTGTCTTATGTTGGAGGTGGTGTTGGGCAGTCTGTAGACAGTAGAGTGAGTAGAAAGCACAGTCTGGGTATTTTTTCTGTTATTTTGTTAGACATTAAAGATGGAGAAACTCATTGATATATAGAGGATATGTCAGCTTGTAATTCTTCTGTGTGTTATTTTGTGGCTGTGGAGTTTGAAGATTCCTTTTTCTTTCAGGGTATGTCTGATTTTAAAAAAGCCTCAGAAATGCATTTTTCTTGATGAATTCTTGTAGATTGATCTGCTGCTTCTGTACCCACTTAGAATTCTTACATACTTGTAAGTGATTTACATGTAATGCAGAACTGCAGATTTATTTTTACAGGCTTTTAAGCATACAAAGCATGTAGACTTCGGTATGGCACAGAGATACTGTGTGTCTCCTTTGTCATTAGCTTGTTCTCCTGGAGGTTGCTCTATATTGAGCTTTATGAAATCCATCTGACTAATCTGGCAGGATTTATGAAGTCCACAGGACAGAGTTTTTCTTTTCTCTGTATGCTTTCTTTTACAGCTGTAGGTGTACATCTCACTACTTTTCTACAGCTGTATTTAGTTTGTACTAGTCCACTCAAATTATTTTATGATCCAATAACTTAATAATTTACAGAATTTATATCCCCCAGGTTTTGGGAATCCATAACCAATACAGTCAACTTTATAGACACCTATTTAAAATATTTGGCAGTGTAACACTGTCCCAAACAAATCTATGCTGTTGGCATATATGTCTGCATCACATAGAGGTATGACCTTACAACTCTTTCAGTTAGAACCCAGAGAAGTGGCAGAGATCTGTGGGATTGTCCCAGAAACTTTCTGATGCTTTCTTTGACTAGTTTGAGGTACTGCTTTCCCAGTTAAAAGGTCCAAACTTTTGCGTTTTACTCATTGTGTTGAGTTTTCTGTAACCATGAAACACTCTGGTTGTTTCTTCATGTAAACATCTATGTAAATGAAAACTAATAGTTTTATTTCTTGATGTTTTGGTCTGTGGTTTTTGGGTTTTTTTCCAATTGTATCATTGTAACCAGCTGTTCTTGATCAAAGATGCTCAATAAATCCGTGTGTACTGTAATTTTATGCATTAAAAGTGTGAAATGGGTCCAGAGAGCTGACACAAAAATTAAATGGTAAAGCACTATAAATTCCTCAAGCATTTGTGCTATGTATTGGTCTGCCCTGTTATTTGATACTGACTTCTAAAAAGTGTTTTTTTTCCCTTATGTGAGATTTATGCATATTTAAAATGATTATCTGCTTTGTTTTTTGGGGAGAACAGGTTTGGAATTAGCCGTAGATCCCCTGCTTCCATTGACAGGCAGAACACGCAGTCAGACACGGGCGGTAGCGGCAAATCCACACCCAGCTGGCAAAGAAGTGAGGATAGTATCGCTGACCAGATAGGTAGGTAATGAATCTGCACAATGAGCAAGCACTGCTAATTGCAAGGTGACTTTCGCAGTACCTCTCCATGCAGAGACAGAACCCTCTTAAGCACTGTGTTTTCAGTGTCTTTGAAAGTTAACCTTATTCATCAGGAAGAATAATTAGGTCTGGAGCATGTACCGAAGCTTCTGCAGTGTTTCCTTGAGACCTGTGAGTATCACCTGAGGAAGAAATTATTTCATTTCTTCACTTGACTGTGGAACTAAATTACCTTAATACTCTTGCCCTGAAACACAGTGTCTTTACAAACAGCTGGGTAGACACACTTGCTAATTTGTCTTGCTGTTGAGGACTTGTTTGACCCTACCTACTCTCCTGATTAGCTTGGCTTAGTTCAATTTTTGCTTAGTTTGTCCAAAGTGCTTGTGATGCTCCTTTTCAAATGGTGCTATATAAATGCAAATTGATTGTTTGATAATTGAAGCTATAAAAATACTATGTACAAAATGAAAAAAATGCAGTTAAGGTTTAAATAGTGAAGTAAATCTATAGCTAGGTAATCGCCTTCCACTGGTGTATACATTTTCATTGCACGTGGCAATTAAGCTTTCAGCTGAAGGAACGTATTAACTCCATAAAACAGCTTGGTACTGAGAATTTGTATTGTTGGGCCTTCATTTGAAGGTTTTGCACATAGACCTTTTGCTACAGGTGTGGCTTGACTTAAATGGGTACCAATAAGATTGACACCAATGGAAATGTCCTGTCTACAAACAGCATTGGTCCAACATGATGACCATACCCAAGGTTGCTAGATTTGTTTTTTCTAGTTTTTTTACCATAGATTAAACAATTCCATATTTTTTCTATTGCACATATAGATCATCCTTTTACTGCATCAATATAAAATTGGACTAGTGTTCAACACAGAATATGCTTCGGTGAGATCAGGAGCATATACCAACCTCAAGTTCTGAAGATGTACTTTGTTCACATACCTTCACTACCTCAGAAAGCTGTGCCTTGTTATTGAAGCCATCTGTCAGTCCCTCCCTCACAACTCCCCCCATATTTCTCGCGAAAAAACAGTGATTATACTGACGCGCAGTTCTCATTTTGACTGAACAATTTTTAATCACATATGTTTTGATACTGTGCGATGGTAATGACACATGTAAAACTGATCTTTTGCTCAGCATTACTTTTGTAGACCAGTAGTTGGGTGTTGGTGCTGGCACTAAGTGGAGCTGCCGACAAGTTCTGTTCTACAGTGTCAGGTGTCAACATACCAGCAAAATAAATAAGGCCCAAAAGAACAGGAAAAATTCTGTGGTAGAAGAGATGGCTTCAGCATTTGGCAGAGGCTGAAAAATGCGTACTGACATATAACCCCTGTATTTTATCTCTTGTGTATTGTCCTGCATTCATAGAGTCACAGTTGGAAGATGCGTCTCTGACTGGGGACTTTTATTGCCAATCTGGTGAATCTAGGTGAAAGTTTGGTTCTATGACAGATAAGCACATTTCTACTTGGGATAATCTGTCTCAAGGTAAATAAGGCATTAGGTGTAGTGAATCCGCACACTCACTCCTTTCTAGCCCATCCTTAGCTACAGAACACCTTTGTTCCCTGTTCACCAACACTGCTTGCTACTGCTTGCTACCGCTTGCCAAGGCCAGTCAAATTTGATGATACTATTATTGCTTTTATCAATTGTTATTCTTTAAAAACCCCACAACTTTAATTTGTTTTAAAAAAAGCTAGTAATGCTGCAACAAACTGTAGCCGTGTTGAGGAAAGCACTGCTATTTACCATGGATTGTTAAGTACTTGATGTTTGTAAACACATATTCCAGTTAAAAGGAGCATTTTTATAAGTGCAGAATATATGTAAAAATATACGTAAAAACTCACAACTGAGACATGCTTTTAAAATACTGACCTTGGGCTCTGAGAAGGCAATTACCTACCTAATGGGCTGTATGTGAACACCCTCTAGACCTCCATGGTTATCTCCTGGGAAAACAGTAAGTTTAATTGGCAAAGTGCACTCCTGTGAATGTACATGTAAGATGAATGGTTTCAATTCCATCCACTTTTGTCACGTTTAGTTCAATAAGTATTCTTTTGTACATGTATGCAGTTCCCACATTCACAGCAGCAATGTTTAAGAGAATATTATGGTTTTTTTTGCTACCTCTTCCATTAGAAACTGTGTGTTTAACTCAGCTTTGCTAAGAAATACATGTAGTAGTTGTACTGCAGAAAATGTGTTCATTTAAGTGATCACTGTAGACTTTTGCTGTTGTCCTGCCTTGCGTAGAATGCCATTTAAGGAAATGTGGGTCTTCAGTCTTTTCAATCTCTCCTGACCAGGTGTCATGCCTATAAAATGCCAATACACTGTGAAAATGAGTATTCCACTGTTTTAATGCTCTGATACCGTGCTGTTTGACAGTGAGACAATGATACCATTCATGTTGTTCTAACAAAAGCCAGGCTGGTTTTTCATGGAGTCTTAGTGATTTACACCAGGCAGGAACAGGCCCTCACTTCCTCACCTGAGTTTTGTCACAATATGTATTAGGTTTTGGCTAATGGTGTTATTGGAAAAACTGCAGTGTAAAATCAGGTTCCACATCTTTTTCGATGGTTACACTGCATTTGCTTCTCAGTACATTGTTGTGTGCTGTATTGCAGAACCAACGTGCCATCTCCCAGCAGTATCAAAGGTATTGCCATCCTTCAGAGAAAGCCCCAGTGGAAGACTGATGAGACAGGATCCCGTGGTGCACTTGTCTCCAAATAAACAGGGTCATGTAAGTTATCCTAAAAAAAGAAATTATTTAATGTTTTGCTTTTGCTCCACAAGCTCTTGATACCAAAAGTGTTGTGCAAAGTTATGTTTAGAGTGTCAGCTAAAAGAAGGAAAGGAAAAAAATCCCGCTCTCTACTAGAACGTGGAGGAAGCAGTAGAGTAGGCCTGTTGTTTCTTAAGTCCTACAGCATAGCCTATTGAAATATTTATCAGTTAATAAAGTTTTGCTGCCAGTTGAACAGCACCTGCTAGTCTGTTACCTTGTGATAAGTAAAGGATTTATGGAAATTTTCAAAGCTGTTCCTAGGCCTCACATGTAAGACTTAAAGTTTAATAATTTATTTTATAATGCAATACCCAGAAAGCTGCCTTTTTTGAACCAGAACAGAAATCTTGCTTTTGGTTTTATTTTCTCCATTTTCATCACATAGTGTAACCATTCATTCCTTTCCATAACCTACCTTGCACACTGTTAGAAGGCTGTCTGAAAAGTCTGCTGAAATCTTGACAAAAAAAAAAAAACAACCTCTCTTATCTTATTAGTGTTCAGAGTCTAAAGGGTAAACTCCATCTTTCTGTCTCTGCAGTTAGATATTCACATCTTCGTAGAGGCTATCACTTCCCTATTTACAGAGAGAGACAGATAAATGCAGTAATGTTCATAAATTTAACATGACTTGAAAGTTATTAAAGTCAATTGAATAAAAAAACCCACTCTTTAAATTATCCAATAAGGTGTATCGCTTGGGTTTTTTATTCCTTTTTATAACAGGCTAAAATAGAGAGCTGTGTCGCATGATTATACTGAAAGTGTCAGTTGCATTTATTTAGATGTGAGAAAGCCTTTAATTGGTTCCTGGTCTTTAATTTGCTTCTGCTTACCGGCATTATTCTTTCAATAAAATTGGCAGTGTTGCTTTTAGGTTATTAATTCATAACAACGCGTATCTATTATTAAAAAAAGGCAAACATCAAAAAAACCCAAACAACAACACACCTGGCTTCATCTTCTTAGAAGCATGGACTAGTTTTTAAATTTGGATTGACCTGTTTTCCATGAGATATATTTGACAGCGTAATAATGTTACACCAAACTCATTAGCTTGAGTGCAAAGTGCAGCGCTGGAATTATTAATGATTGCATTCTTCTTCTTTAGTCATTGTTAAAGTAAATCTTTATTATGTGGACAGATGGATGGGGGGAGTGATGCATTTCCTAATGAAGAACAGTAACTTTAATTGGAGATAACTAGAAGTCCAGATCAACTTCATACTCCTCCCATTTTTCTGTCAATCCTTGCCTTAGTATAATAAAAGACATGGATGCTGATGATTTCTTGCTTTCGGTATGCATCCATTCTCTATCTCCCCTCTTTTCTGGTGGAAACAGAAACAGTGTCTATTTTTTTATATTTGTCTGGGATCTCTTCCCATGTCTGTTAATTAAAACTCTAGGGGTGGACAAATAGGAAAGTTCCAAGTCTCCTGTCCATACGTTCCCTTATTCTTAGGCCATCTGATCATCAAACAAGTCAGTTGCCTACTGCTTCAGTTCTAATTCTGTAGATGATCAGAACTTAGATAAATACTTGATGATCAGAACTTAGATAATTACCCAGAGGTAGGTGAGCTACTAAGCAATAAGTGTATGGCAAGAAATTCTTCCTGAAATGGGATATTACACCAATGCCCACTGTGAAATTTGAGGGCACTCAGTTTCTTTGTAATAGGGGGCTGTAATCAAGGACAGGATGTACAAACCAGATAGGCACTGGCATGCCCTGGTGGGATAATTTAAAAGCATTATATTAAAGCTTCCTTTCATGCAATTCTGCTTTCTGGAAAACAATTTCAGATTAGTTAAATGATGTTTCAGTGGTCATGTGCAACACTCCTTCTGAGGAGGAAATACCCCCTATTGCAAAGGGAAGGAAAAGCAGTGGTTATGTTCATCTTTGACTTTTTGATAGGTGATTGGGTTATTAAAGTGTCAGATGCTTTCTGTGGATTGGTTATGTTTTATATTCTAAAACATTGCAATCTTAAAATTAGAATGTTTTTAATTGCCATAGTTATAAACCAAGTTGAAGTCTACATAGCTCAGCCAGTTTCATTGGACTGGGCTGAGCAGAACCTGTCTTGAAAGGAACCAATATAAAGTATTTTAGGACAAAGTACAAACAACTCTGGCTTTCCCTGCATAGTTAAGACATGGCTTCCAAATCTGTATGAAAAGTTTGTGTACCCAGAACAGCGTATGTGCATTGTGTTGGAATTCAGTTTTTAGAGTTTGTTAGTCTCCTCAATGTACCTATCCAGTACCTCAGTATCGTGCAGTGGTGACTTTTGTAACCATTTTATTTCCTCCTCTCCGTTGCTGTAATTCTGAAATAGACCTACAGGTGTGGTTTTTTTGTATTGTATTTTCTTCTGTAGTCTGACAGCCACTACTCCAGCCATTCCAGCAGCAATACTCTCTCCAGCAATGCCTCCAGTGCTCACAGTGATGAGAAATGGTATGACAATGGAGAGCGCACTGAATCGGAGCTGAACAGCTACAACTATCTTCAAGGGACTTCGGCTGATAGTGGCATAGATACCACCTCCTATGGACCTAGCCATGGCAGCACTGCCTCCCTGGGAGCAGCAACATCTCCTCGTACAGGGCTCACGAAGGAGAAAGTGGCACCACTGTGGCACAGCTCCAGCGAAGTGGTCTCCATTGCAGATAGGACATTAGAAAAGGACAGCCACATGGACCGGAAAACTGAATCTTCACTGAGCCTGGATATTCACAGCAAAAGTCAACCAGCTTCCAATCCTCTAACAAGAGAGAATAGTGCTTACAGTCTTAGTGATGCCGTCTCACATACAAGGTAATTTTCACCTCTATTGTGATTGACCCCTCCACGTTCATTTTCCCATTCTCACTCTATAACATATCAAAAGCAAGAAGTGGTTGTTGAAGAGAAAGGTTTCTAATTATGTTAACCGGTGTTTTGAAGGATCTCTGTGCTGAATGCTTGAAAATTAAGACCACCTTTAGTCTTCACATCTGCTACTGCTTATAATAGTGAAAGCCTTTGAGAGCATATTCTGTCCTAAATGGCTGCTGCTAAACTACCGTAAGACAGACATGTCTGATTTGTTCTGCTCATACGGAATATGTTGCAACAACTGCAGTTCATATGTGGATCGGTCCATTTTTTAATGAACAATTTAATATGGGATTATTTTTTAGTTTTGCAAGTACCCAATTTGGATGTTTTACCCCAGTCTTTTTGTTTAGAAATCAGCTTGCAGTCGGTATGATCAATACTGAGAGCAAGTTGCTTGGGAGTGCTAGCATGTAGATTTTAATCTCCTTCTGCTGCAAGCTTGTGGGTATGACATGTTAGTCACCTTCTCCCTCAGTTTTGCTACTTGTAAAATTGGCAATTTCAAGTATGTGTATAATATGCTTGAACATCTCAGATGGAAGATACCCACTTTACAAGTTAATCAGCACTGCTAGAAGCAGAAAATATTTTAGACCATTTTCTTAACCCATTTTCCAAGAAGTACTCAGTGTGCTTTTTGAAAAATACTCCTACTCTGTCATACTAGCAACAAGGAAAAAGCATAGCTTTTTCAGCAAAGATGCATGAGACTCATAGTTTGTTGGCCTTGTGGAGCCTGACTCTTGCATTTTTATTCTTAAGGCACCTCTCTTTTCAGTAAGCTAAAATACCTACAGACTGGAAGTCTGATGCAATTTTTGCTAATTGTTTTGAACAAAGCTGCTGTTTGTGCAAGACTAGATGTGTATCAGACAGTTCAATAACTCCTCACACAGTGGCTGCAAATACAGGGTTGTCATAGAGACTGTAATGGTCTCCATGTACTTTGTCATGGTAATTCTGACTAAGAAGTCTATTAATGCTGGTCTCGCTCTGCTTTTCTCCCTCTCTGCAATTGCCATTTTTGGCACCAAAGCTCATACTCAGTTGATATAAGTTCCACCCAGGTCTTCGTGACTGGTGTTTTCAGTAGCTGTGCATGCATGAGAGACTTGACTAAGTCTGTAGAAAACGCTGTGCAGAAGAATTGACTTAGATTTTGGGCATGTTAGCATGTGCCCCTTTCCTGAAGATAAAATGTATGTGGTAGTTATCTACAGTGCTATACCTTTTATTTTAAGGTAAGCATGGTTACGGTCATTTTTTAACATTCAGTTAAATTTACCATGTGCCCTGCAGTACTTGTCTGGAGGTAACTAGCCAAGCATTCAATGTGAAATTCGTATTCAAAATGCTGATTTCTAATAAAATTGTCAGTGGCATTTTCATTTGGAAGGATTTTTTCAGAAGCGACTTAAAGAATCCTGGAAAACTTACGTAACTCTTGGAAGCTCTGTTGTAAAGCTGTGCCTAATGGGAACAACGTCTTTGTACATCTGAGGTTCTGGTTTCCGCTATGAACTTTGCCACTTGACCGCAAACTGAAGGCTAGGTCTTTTTCTTATTTATCATATTATAAAATTGTGTCTCCAAACATGGTATTTTCTCTGGTTGGTTTGGATTAATATGCATGATGTTTCTCTGATGATATTGAAATTATTCTCTCCATGCATTTTTGGGCCTGTTACTGAAAATTCCAGGTAAAGGTTCCCTAGGCTTTATGCTGGAGAAAACACTTGAGGTTACTTTTTGCCAAGTTCCATTTAAA
This sequence comes from Grallaria varia, assembly GCA_013396735.1. Taxonomy (NCBI): domain Eukaryota; kingdom Metazoa; phylum Chordata; class Aves; order Passeriformes; family Formicariidae; genus Grallaria; species Grallaria varia. Next base: position 586,481 of record VWZG01006969.1, read on the forward strand.
ACTCAGAGGTTAATAATGCAGCTTTTTGCAAAAAGGAGTAGTAGCAGTTTGTAGAACACATGGGGCATGATAGCTTGAGAAATACTGCAGCCCTTGCACCCACATTGTTTGTTGTGGTGGCTTAAAAACAGACTGACTCATGTTCCCTCTTTATTATTTTTATTTTTGAAGACTAGAGGATGTGTTTGATGCCTCACAATAAAGCAAAGGCACCATCTGGGCTAAGAAGCTTTTATTTTGTTTCTTGTGGCACTCTCAGATGGTGGCTGCGCGCTGAACCGCAGCGCTGACCTTAGGAAACCCCAGGGCCAGCTCTTTGCTCCCAGCTGTCCCGTAGCTCACTCCATGGAGGCACATTGGGGTGGAGCTGGAGGCTGGTTAACCTGCACTTCCAAAGGGTAACCACAGCTGCCTGCTTCAAGGAGGCGAAGGAGGGAAGGCTAAAGAGAGATTCTTAGCAGGCTGCTTTCCATGAGAAATGAACAGCTTAATTGGTGTGTTTATCAGTTTCTAAATTGCTGTCCTTTGCTGCTTCTCACTTTTTTACTTTTTGCCTGTGGATGCCAGAATGAGTGTCTGTTAACAGCTTTAGAGTTGAGTTTCTGAGCGAGAAGAAAAGGAATTTGGCCCTGAAAAGAACTCTGTGACAAAAGAAAAAATAACTACAAATTAGAGTGTTTGTGTCTGTAGAAGATGAGCGATAATTAGTGTTCAGATCATTTGATGGTGCATAAAAGAACTTGTACCTGAGAACTGGTGGCAAAATGTAAATTATAGTGATTAACTTTTACAGCAGAGCTTCTGGCTGGGTTTTATTTTTCTTCTCCACCCCCATTCCCAAAGTCCTTCCTGATGATTGTGCAGATTTCTCGTAGCATCCCAGGAGAACTGCATTATGTAGGCCAATAATTATACAGAATCATTATAGCTGAATGTCATTAAATGAAGCCATATGTGCTGATGGCATGAATTCCTTGCAAAAATAAATAATTAAATCCAGCTTTCATTTCTACCTAAACAATACAGTTTCTTATGGTCCTCCTACCAAACCTAAAAGGATAATTTTGGCTATTGTAATCAAGTGAATTTTTCATGACTTCTAATAATTTTTAAGATACTTAAATTATTATTTAATGATACCAGAATACTTTCGTGAATGGCTCATCTGCAAGAATTGCAGATGAGCCATTCAGTATTTGAATTTTGTCATCATTCAGTCCTTGATGTCTCAATTATTAAGGTTGTAGGTAGGGGACTAGTAGTGACTATCTCTGTGTCCTAAAAATGAGGACTGAATCTCTTCCAGATGTAACTAAGCTGGTCCAGGTGTCTATTACAAAATATGATGAATTCTCTGCATGCTTCCTGGTGTCAAATATTCTAATAACTACCATAGCTCCTATTTAGATTTTGTTGAGTTTATCCAAAACCTTTTGCTCTTCAAATATGCTCTCGATTAAAAAGTGTCTCTCTTTACCTGTCATTACCCTAGTGACCTGCCTGTGTTTAGTTGCAGGGTGAAAAGCTTCAGTCATAGCCACAGTTCTTTGTATAGTTCCTGAAGGAGAATATCCTCCAAAAAATACTATATTGTAAAAACCACTGCTCAAAATATGCAATGCACTTGAAACAAAACTGTGTTTAAAAATTTTTACTTGCAACTGCCAGGCCACTCTTTGCATCTATTATATGATGATACTATAATATGATATTATAATAAATGTTAAAGTAATAATATTTAATATACACCATGTGTATCTATAATATGTTATATAATAAAATGTTGCTATTATTACATATACACATGCATCTTATATAAATTTTATGTTGAGCATAATGAATGTCAGATTTAAGTATATTGAGGATCAGTACTACAAGCCTATCTAGGAGTTGTTACTGTTTTTTTTTAAGAAATGGTTTCCCACAACTAGGACTCCTGTGTGCAATACCTGGTGCATTAAAGAGTTTTGAAATGTGATCAGGTCTTCCCTTTTTCTTTTTCCCTACACTGAAGCAAAAGACTTTTCCACTTCTTGAGTGTATTTAGAAGGAGGTAAAAATGACACAATAAAACCCAAAAAACCTGCTCCATACGTTTTCTTGAAAGATGTGCACCTTCCCTGAATCCTGGTGGTTCATTTTGTGATAGTGATGCCTCTCAGATGGGCTGGTTTACTCAGCATGTGTAGAAGTTTTCCTTCAGTATCAAAAAGGTGGAATGAAGAAAAATTTACTGCCTCTCCCTCTAGTTCTCAGTTTTCTCTGCTTTCTTGTTATAAGTTATGTTTACTTGTATCTGTTCCAAATACAGAGGTTTGATGAACAGGAAAGTATCTTCCTGTATAATCTCAATTTGCCATCTTTTGTACAGACCTTTCAAATATACAGATGAAGGGAAGGAAGAAATAGAATTCTATAATACAAAACCTGTATTATTGTAATTTAGTTTGCATACATATGGAGCAGTACCTCTTGCCCCTGATGTTATAGACTGTACAGCATGGGCTGCAGCAGACAGTGCTGATTGAGGTGGGAGCACCACAGTCCACCTAGACTCTTCATTAAATCCCACAGCATTTCACTGCTGGGAATCATGGTGCTTAACTTGGGCCATTTGGAAATGAAACATATTTGAAGGTGATTATTTAGACTCCATCTGTTGTCAATGAAGAAAAAGGGAGAAACTCCAAAGCATTAATTCTCCCTGCATGTCTGAGACACCTAATTTGAGACAAGGGTATTTCTCCATTGACTACAGCAGGAGCCAGACAAGTGGCACAGATAGACAACTGACTGCTTAAGACTAAATGTAGGTGATATTGTTTTCCCAGCTGACAATAAAAATTTAACCTTGTTTCTGTTTCAGTAAGAGAGATAGATGTGAAAATGCATTGTTTTATCAAGTTATGAGAAGATTGGTGAGGATTTTTCTGTTGAGCTAAGGAAAGAGATTATTCAGTGACTTTATTCAGCCTTCCAGCTAATCTTTATTTCTCAGTCAGAAACTGTTCTTTGCCATGAGGCCATCTCTTTCAAGTTCTTTCACTGCAGTTTTGGATACAGGGATGAAAATGTGGCTAAGTTGTGTAGAGAGCTGATAGAAAACTGGTCTTCAAATATATAATGCTATTTCTGTACTAAGGCTGTACACAACATTTTCCTGTAACTGTGCTTATAAATGTCTGACCTTTTAAGGTTGTTAAATAGTCTTAAGGCCTAGCACTCCTGGTTTGATGCAAGTTGCACCAGATTTGAGTATCAGGATAACTAAAGACTGACTCCCATCTGAAGCCACTCTCCTTCTTCCAAGAATGCAGTTGGTCATCCCAGCTCCATTTTCTGTCTTGACAGATTATGATATATGTTAGAGACTTGCTCGAACTTCTCAATTTATGAGTCTTTTTTTTTTTCCTGAGATAAAGAACTGCTTTTCAGGCAAAATCCAGGAAGCCCTTTTTTGAAAGCTGCTTGGGTTTCTTCTTTGGTTTGTTGTGGGGTCTTAAAGAGATGTTTCCTCTTGCTTCAAAGTATGTTTTCTTTTGCCAGGAATTCCAGCAAGAAATTGGACTTGGTTTTCTTTTTTGCAAATTCTGATACAGTCTTATGTATTACTTTTAAACTGCCTAATGACGGCGAACCCTACACTTCCCATTTTGTGAAGGTGAATGAGGGGAGGGTGGTACATTGTATCCTTACAGGTTGCTTGCAAAATATTTCCATTACTAGGTGAGATGTTTTTCATGATGCGTTGGTGGAAGGCAGAGCAAATTGGTTTTGCTACTCTGTCCTGTATTGATAAGAATAGCATCTTATGCCCAGAGTTCTGCTTTTAAAACAGTTAAACAAGTAATACACATTTGAGGTAATTTTTGTCTTTATATGTCCTTTTTCTAGTACCATGAGCTCACGACACTCTGCCAGCCCTGTTGTTTTCACCAGTGCCAGAAGCTCACCTAAAGAAGAGCTTCATTCTGCTACTTCTCCCCAGCTTGCACCTTCTTTCTCCTCCTCCTCTTCCTCCTCATCTGGTCCCAGGACTTTCTATCCTCGCCAGGGTGCTACTAGCAAGTATCTGATTGGATGGAAAAAGCCAGAAGGGACAATAAACTCAGTGGGCTTTATGGATTCAAGAAAGTAAGACTGTTTTTTTTCTCTTATTTGATTATTTGCTTTAATTATAAAGAAACATTTTGATCTGTGACAGTTCTCTGCATAGAAGACCTTAGGACTGTTTAACATGATTTTTTGTCTTCTGTAGAACTTAATCTTTTATCTAGAGTGCTGCAGTTAGGTTTAAATATTTGATAGTTGGCTAATCTCGTTCCCTGTTAACTTGTAAAAGTTTTTTGGGTTTTTTAAAAATAATTTCTAGAGGGCTCTATGGATTTCAGTCCTATTAAAGTTTATCTTTCCTTGGGACTTCTTAAAGGTGACTCAAAATACTATTTGAGCAAATACGAAAAATCCTCTTATAGAGCCTGAGTTTTATTTAAGCCTCTCATCGATGTACTGTACATGCTGTGCATTAGCTCTGTGGCCCTCTGCATTGCCTTGTGAAGATTGCTGCCTGTATCCACTCTGACTGGCTTAAAGCATTACATTATGCAAGTATCTCTTTTGGAGGAGAAACTGAGAAACAACCAGTGAAAATACTAGTGAGTATATTGTTAAGTCAAGTATGACTTAGAAAGCAAGTGGTTCAGAAAGCCCTTTTCAAAGTAATTTGTTCAACCCTTCTTGACTGTCATTGAGTCAGGCACATTAGCCCTAGATGATACCAATAACGGGCTGTCAAAAAGAAATGGTGAAACTTTCTGATAATCACATTATAAAAAGCCAGTGAAAATATTAAAGAAACTTGGTGGTTTGCTGCTTTTGGGCTCATTGAAGACACTTGTATTTTTTTAGTTTTGTACAGAATGCACATTATTTTAATGGATTTGGTCCCTTATTCGGAAAATGTGTTATGATAGCATTTGAATTATTTTATTGTATTGCAAATTGATGTTTTTAAACAAGCTTATTGCTTCAACAGGTGTCCATGAAGATGAGTCTTTGCTGTAGTAGTGAAACTTCGTCCATCCTCTGTGCCTACTACTTAGCTTTTTTTAATTTAAGAAGTTGAGGGTTCTATAATTCTTGTTGCATTCATGCCTCCTGCCCCAGGGCTTTAAGACCTGAATGTGCCTGTTCCATTTCATTTAAGGCGTCACCAGAGTGATGGCAATGAAATGACCCACCCTCGGCTGCGTGCTTCAGCAAGAGATCTGCGAGCATCACCAAAACGAACATCCAAGTCCACTGTCGAAGAAGAGCTGAAGAAATTGATAGATCTTGATAGCCCAACACCTGAATCACAGAAGAATTTTAAGGTATATTAAAGAGAGCGAAAGAGGATCTTTTCTATTCTCACCCATAACAAAAAAAGGAAATGTGAGGTACTTCTTGCATTCTGATCATGGACAGAAAATAGTTGTTTGTAACAGGGCACTAGAAAAATACATTTGGGCAACTGTTTCATTTTTACAGTCTTTGCAATATTATTACAGTTTTATGTGCAAATTTAAGGAGGCTAGTGTGCCAAATTGCCAAGAACAGTTAGAACTGCCAGGTCATGAAAAATCCTGAAGTGTTGTCTTATATATTTGAATTGTTCTTCTCTGATTGCAGTGACAGTGACTTACTGACAGTATTGAAACTCCTTTCAAAAAGCACACTTTTATGCCCCTCTAACCTGTTATCAAAAATGATCTCTAAACCTAAGCATGTCTTTTTACAGGATAGATAGAAACATTTCTTGGCATGTTTCAAAATGTGTTTAATAACACATATATTAATTTATAGAATCCATAATTGGAAGAATATATCTTGATTTCTAGTCTCCATGTACAGCCAGTGCTTAACAGCCCAGGCTCATCATCCAGAGCCCAAATTGTTTCCACAGCAACCATGCAGAAGAGAGAGAGCTGCAATTTCTTTTTTTGCTGGTAAAAACCCAAAGCAGGTTCTTAAAACTTGTAAGTGCTAGGTTCTATACACAGATTATTTCAGATACTGCCTTTGAGGCCAGAGGGAAAAAACTTTGTCATTGGCAAGATACCTTGTTCTTACTTTTGTGGTAGTTCTGAGGGGACTGGGACATGGGTGCTGCAAGTATCTTCTGTTGCTTGTTTTCAGCAAGATGATTGTTCCTATTCCAAAAAATTTGATTTTTTTTTTTAAAGAGGTGGCCTGAAGACCATGAAAAGTGTGTATCTTCCCAGGTTTCTTGTTTTTCTGCTTTGGGGTTAGTGTTCTTACCCTGATCTTTATTTCCTGGTGACTGTAACAAGTATGTTAACTTAGGTGGCACTTTTGATAAATTTCAGCAAGTTAGAAACATTGTCATACCAATAAATTGCATCTTTTCCATTTTAGAAGTAACTGTTACTTCTGCCCACTGTATGACTTATATGTCATCTTACAGAAAGAGTTGCTCTTACAGCATAAATTTTTTTGACACTTTAAAAGGAAAAAAAAACAAAAACAATGGTAATGGCCTGCATTAGTTCACTGCACCAAAAATCCTCCTCCTTCTGTCTGTTGACTGGCAAAGGCTTTGTTTGATAGTAGAATTTGTTCTAGGCTGTGGTTTTGTGTGTCTTGTGAATTATTGCATTATCTCTCCAGCCTTCCTTATGTCTTTACCTACCACTTAGGCGTTATATCTTCTCAGGCCCTTCTCTTTCCCCTGCTCTGGTACCAGAAGAAAATTCCTACTCATATTGCCTATGTTGTGAGTCCATCAGGTGTCCATATCTGTGCAGCCTTTTAATCTCAACGTCTGATATTAACTGCAGTTTCCAGTACCTAATTCTTTAATGCAAAGTGAAGTACCACCCTCAAGTAAATGTTCCTTGACTTAGCAGCTTTTTCTTTTTCTTTCCCTTTACCACTTCAGGGCATAGCATGGGAGATTTCACTGGATCAAAAAATGAACCTGATGACTGAACTTTTAATTTTCAGGGGTGGGGAGAGAAAAAAAAGCAGTTTGATCCTCCATGTGGCATAGTGACAACCAGGTACCAGAAGTTGTCATTTATGTAGGCGAGGTTTGTACTGCGATGGGCATGTCCTGAGGGGGGCAACACAGAGGGGAGAATTTGACATAAGAGAAAGTTGGCATGTGACTTGGCTTCTTTCTTTCCTTGTCTTTTGATTATAGCACAGTTTTGTAAGTAATCTTCTTTATTGATGATCCTTAATCATAAAACCAAAATGCACAGCAATCTTCTCGTACTAAAATTCGTATGGATGGTGGGGGGTATTTGGCAGATTGTCTTGCCATGTACAGTATCAATAGACCCTCCTCCATGCTCTTATCCCACTCTTAAGTGTGGGATTTTGATCACAGGAGTAGAACACTGTCTCTTTCAACACTTTTTTCCTCTTTTTCAGAAGAGAGGACTATTTTTTATATGCAAAAGAGCAACGCTGTGTTTAATTGCTCTTTGTGGAAGTCCTAGTATCTCCTTTTTTTGTTTAAACTCCCTTACTTACAGAGGCAAGTGAGGGTGGTGAGGTCTCCATTTCTGTTTTCCATTTCTCCATGAAAGCCTTTGGACCGAATTTCAACCAAAACATAAAGAAATGCTTTGTCTTAGAGGTAGTTATGTTACTACAGATTTCATGAAAACCAGTCTCTGCTGATGGCAATGGTTATGGTAGCAGCTCACTGGCATTGCCATGAGAGTGTGTAACTCCAGGCTAACTCCAGCATTGCTTTCTCCTATGTGGAGCATGGAGGAAGCTGGGATGATGGTGAGAGTAAAACACGAGTTCTCTTACTCATGGGACTGTTTAGTTAATTTTGATTTAAGTACTTCTGAAGAACCACAGTGGTGATGGGTGATCCTAGTTGTACCACAGTACGAGACTTGTAGCTAGATGGCATTTGCTGGTACTCTGCCTGCAGACAGGCAGCCTCCCCTGGGCAGTGGGAGAACTCTGGTTTGTGCAGTGCTGAGTCTGTTTCTGTAACCATTTCTCTGCTACACGAGAGCTCTGGAGTCTACAAGGGCTGCCTGAGATTTCCACTTCAGCAGGAGTTTGTAGGGTATTTAAAAGGTAGAATGTGAGGCTAAAAAAGATCTATATATGTTACCTAGTTTAATCTCCTTCAAAGCTGATTCTTTTAGCTCTTTTTCTTACCCACTCTGAAAAACTACAAGGTTAACGCTTTCTTATTTAAAAAAAAGTTGTTTAAAATTAATTCAAAATAGACTTCAAAGGTTTCTTTATTGATTTTTTTTTCTTGTTTCTTTTTATTTGTTTTTATGATTGTATAGTCACACACTCTGTCCTGTCAGTCTCCCTTTCCCAGCACTCCTACCACAAGGCGTGCCTTGCAAAGGACTTTGTCAGATGAGAGTATTTACAGTGGTCAAAGGGACCACTTCTTCGCCTCGCGGGCTTCTCTGTTGGACCAAGCCATGCCAAATGATGTACTATTCACCAGCACGTACCCTTCTCTCCCAAAGTCGCTGCCATTACGGAGACCATCATATACTTTGGGAATGAAATCACTACATGGTAAGTGTATTTCCCATTTTTCAACCTTCACAGGAATCCTTTGTGAATTATGGTAAGGGAAAATGTTTGTTACAGCAATTAGTAGTTCTATCTTGATTTTGCTAAAATGAGGATAGTCAAGTCAAATGACTGAAAATATGAAATAATACAGGAATTAATTTTTTTCCCCTCACATCAGTGGGTATGAGACTGCATGACTCATCGTGCAGTTACCTTGTGGAGGGAGCACAGAAATCTGCCTCATTGGCTGCAAGTTTTTACCATTTCTCCCAAGATCAGTTGGACCAATGGACAAATAATCTCTGCCTGGTTATGTACCAGTGACAATTTCAGGTGTTAGTTCTTCTAGTGTGGGATTATGGGAACAAAATACAATTGGGAAAATAATAATATAGAAGTGGATAAATACTAGTGGACATTTGGATATACAACTATAACAGATACAGCTTTTATTGCACCAACTCTTTTTTAATTCACACCCCTTACCTTATTTGTTTTAAGGACTCGAGTTACTTATTTCAGTCAAGTAGCTAACTAGAAAAGAAGTTACTTGCTAAACTGCTGTCAGGAAGGCACTCCGTCTTCCCCCATTAGCTTACTAAAAAGTCTCAGTAGGTTTATCTGCTGGGCTGTGTGCTGCTGCATGTGAATGTCTCAGTTGGTGAGAAAGGGAATTTTCACAGGTTCCCACTGTACCTCATAACTACAGAAATAGAGCTAGATCTCAGTGTAGGATTCTGCAATGTTTTCTGAAAAAATACTTATCTGCTCTGATTTATTCATGTTTTAGTATGTTTCAAGAGGAAGATGGAAGGCTATCAATAGATTCAACTCACTATAGTGGGACTAAGCACAATCTGTATTTAGATACACAGGATACATTTGACAGTGAAGGCTGATGAGAAAATCTATTTTAAATTCTTTTCATCTGTCTGTGATCACCCAGCATCAGTTTTCAGTGCTGAGCCTGATATTTTCATGAGCTGTTGTGTCTGTATAATATGTTTCTTGCATAAGAGTTAGGAAACTGAGCTCACTTCATTTCTGCTTTTTGTATGCACTAAAATAACTTTGCAGACTTGCTTACTCTTGTAGCTGGCTGGTGGATTTGGCTTCTGAGGGCTTGGGGTCAGAAGATTAATGATGCCATCTGAGTAGAAGTGGAAAGTGGCGCTTGGTCTCTTTTCTTTTAGATGCCTGTATTTTCCAAAAAGAAAACCACAAAACCTTTTGCTATCATGTTCTCTTCTTCACCAAACTGGTAACTTCTCCTAGCACATAACCTTTATACATGTGTCAACAAAACAAGATTTTCTGTTTTCCATAAAATGTAGGGCCTGCATGGTAAAAGGAGCAGCTATCAGAGTGTCACACAAACTGTCTTTTCATACACACACTTTCCATTTTGCTGAGAGAAGGATCAAGTAAGCTGGGTATTTAATCCCACAAGTATTTGTTGGCTTCCAGCTATTCAAAATTCTTCCAATTCAAAGGTTCCAGAGCACTTTTTTTTTTTTAAATTTTTTTTTATTTTTTTTTCTTTTGGGAGGGAAAACAATGAGCTAAAAATATTCATATTTACTCATCTGTCTTAACAAAACCTCCAATTCTGTATTTTTACAGGAGCAAATAGGTGCCAGGGAGGGTAGAAGCCCCAGCAAGCTGCAGAGCCCTCTGAAGTCCCTTCAGCTTGTGCAGAGGCAGGAGTCATTGGGTAGAAGAGTAGTGCCTCCTGACCTAGAGCGGGGGAGAGTCAGAGATTGCCTTTTGAAGTGCTCATCTGTAAAGATCAGAAGGGAGCCAAATGTTCTGGTGTTAGAAAACTGGCTTGTAATGTGCTTTATCTGGTCAACTGCATGACCAGCTGATCAAACATTCCACTGAATTTTCCTTCCAAAAGTGCTATGCCAGAAAAGTTAAGAATAGGTTATTCAATAGTATTAGGAAAGACATTTTGGAGTGTTTTTATGGAGTTTATAATCTATTCTGCATCACTCTAGGAGAGTTTTCTGCCTCAGACAGCTCCCTCACTGATATCCAGGAGCAAAGACGCCAGCCCATGCCAGACCCTGGTCTTATGCCATTGCCTGATTCTGCCTCTGATCTGGACTGGTCAAACTTGGTAGATGCTGCCAAAGCCTTTGAAGGTAAGTTTTCAGGATATAACAATTAGGATAACTGGTCTTTGTGGATGCTTCATTAAGGAGTGTGGGTTTTGTGGTTGTTTGGGGTTTTTTTAATCCTGACTTTTGTTATTGTTGTTTTTAGTGTTTCTACTTAGTCTGAAGCTTAAGTTCTTTTAAAATACCAACTCAAGTCTTCAGCGTCTGAAACTTTATATATAATATTCAGATACCATTTCTTGATGCTGAAATTCCTCTGTGGTATGGTTTGGCCAAATTGCTGTGAAACTGGCCAGTTTTCTTTTCATGTAGAGCAGTCGCAGACATCACAGCTGGTGTGGAGAAGCCATCTGGCACAGAAGTGCAAAAATAAAGTCAAATTGTAGGGGAAAAGCATATGAGCCCAAGACTTATTGCTTGCATACTGCACTTTCAAGAAGTATATGTGGTGCAGCTGAAGTTCACTACCAAGGTAGTTTGGGAAATATGCCATATTGGTACACACTTTTCTGTTGCCATTCTTCTCTTTGAATATTCCCAGTACATAGGTTTGCACATAAGGGTTGTTTCATCCTGTGGCATTTTCCATCTCCATGATACTTAGTGAAAACTGAAAAGAACTTAAAAGTAACTGCAGTTTAGACCAAAGGGAATTTATCTTACTCTAATCCAGTGGCGAAGTCTTGTAGGCTTGTTAAACAGAAGTGCCTGCATAAATCTGTCCCACTTTCACAGAAGTGTTTTCATTGATCCTGAGTCTTTTAGACATTATTCAGCATGGTTGGAGAAGGCTGTGAAATAACTTGATTTCTTGGCTGTTCTCTGGCTTATATGTCATTAAGATGTCTACATGGGTGTTTGGGATGTATGTGTCCCCTCTGTTCTGCTGCCATAGGAGTTTTAGGAGCAGCATGGCTCATATTTCTGCTGTGCAGTCTTGGGGAAGCGTATTCAAATAAGCCTTGGTCCTCAATAGGGGATGAATTTGTAGTGATGGTTTTTTCACCACCACATAAGGATGAAACTTGGGTTTTGACATGCTTCCCTGTGGTTGGCAGTTTCTGCTTATAAGATCCCATTTTTTGGTGATACTTACTTTACTATCCTCATTAACCCGAATCCCTCAATTTTATAGGCCCCAGACTCACTTCTGTTTCTCTTTAGAAGTTTGAAGACAGTCAGTGTGGTCAAGGTAACAAACTCACAGCTCAGATGAGGAAAAGCTGGGGTAATGTGTTGCCCCCTTCCTATATTCAAATTTGACTTGGAGAGAGTTCTCAGTATAATCCTATTGGGCATTGGTTGTCTGGTCTCTGCCAGGTGACAGTAGGAATTGACAAATACCAAGGAGCCTAAATTCTACTTTGTGATCCTGGACACCTCTTCTACACCGTTGATTTGTCTTCAGCACAAGCCCCTGAAGTTACAAATAGTGATACCTGTACCAGCAGAAAGAAAAGCTGCCTGTATTTTCATTCTTGGGGAAAAAAAAATGGAGCAGGAAAAACTCCATCAAATATTATGGCATGTTAGTTTTAGCCTTGTTGAAAGCAAAAATAAAAATTTGCCAAACAGAAAAATATGATACTGTTCTGTATCCAGTGGAAGTCCAACAGCTGCTGAGGGACAAAGAGGTTAATTTATTAAGCTAAATGCATTTGTTACTGTTTGTGCTAGGAAACTCCAGAGGTAGGAGCAGTTGGTAGTTTATAGCCACACCACATATGATAGTGATTTAGAGATGTGTTAAAGCATCTGAGCAGTTACAGGACAAAAAGTACAGATGAAGAAGGAAAGAAGTTTAATGTTTCAATCTGAAAACATTTTATAAGGCATAAGGAAAAAATTTCAGGTTCTGAAAAATGACATCAGTTATTTTATTTTCCACGTGTAAATTGTGCACAGTGAGCTTTTCTTTCGTCAAGATAAAGGGATCCTTCATGGAGTGAAGGAAGCTAAGTATAGTTACCTCGTTATTGGGTAGCATGATGCAGTTGTACCAAGGAAGTTCTGCACAGTACTGTTTGTTCCAGCTTGGCTTCCTGCCCCTCTTGGAACTGGCCTTGGGTGGACTTGCAAGCACTGTTGGGATATCTCTGCTTTGCACTTTCCAGCACCTCCCTCTGGAGAGCTTTTTAGCCTGAGAGTGATGCTTGGGCTGGTGAGAGACAGTGCTGGGCCAGAGCTAGGACTTGCTTGTTGAATCCAGAACAGTGGAAAACCTGGTGCAAACACTTGCAGTGCCAGTTTACTTCTGTCAAATGGGTATTGGTATTTCATATCATCACCTTATCTTGCTTGAGACAGACTTAGATTGCTTCAAGTTCCTGCAGCATAGGTGTTGTGATATGCATGAGTAAATAATCATTACTGCTGCCATTGTTTCTCTCTGTATGTTTGCCTTCCCAGTTCAGCGAGCTTCATTCTTTGCTGCTGCTGATGAAAATCACAGACCTGTGAGCGCTGCCTCCAGCAGTGATCAGGCTGAGGACCAGCTTACTGCACAGATAAAGCCTTATACAGGGTAAGTACACCAGATGTGCAGGCTTTGTCATTTACAAACCAAAACTCTTTTATTTGGAAGCTATCTTCAGGCTTCACAGAAGAACTCTTCACCAGATCTCATAAAGATGAAGGTGGGAGGTGAAAAGAGAAGAATCGTAAGTCCACTTGAACCTTTTGGTAGATTCTTTCTTGTCTGAGACATTCATGAACCTGTCCAAAGAAATGGTAATTCAAGGCACTTATAATGGGTTCAAGAAGAGAAAAGTCAAGTGATGGGATGGCCCCAATTAATCAGGAGTTAAATTTCTTCTGTTGTTTAATGTGCTGCATGTGTTCCTTGTACTCTTTATTGTGTTCTTTTTGTTCATTTTGTGAATTCTTGGTGTATGCATACCTTCATAAAGCCTCATGGTATAGACAAGGCTGTTAGCTACCCTATGTGAAGACAGTTAATCATATCAGTACCTATTCTTGTTTCCTGCTTTTTACAGTAAAGAATCTCCTCCTACTCTCGCCTCTAAAGTGGACCAACTGGAAGGTTTGCTGAAGATGCTGCAAGAAGATTTAAGGAAGGTAAGCATTTAATTTACAGAAGAACCTGTAAGACACATACTTAGTGCTGTTGGGGATGGTAATAACTGTGTAATCCTGCTTTGCCTTGCCTGAACCTGTGACAGTCTCATCCTTGTATGAGAAAGACATTTCTTTGCTACTTTTCTTAGCCTTCTAATTATGCATGGTTAGGATGGGATGTCTCAAACTGTAGGTGTTTGATTCCTCTGCTTAAATTAGAAGGGTGATTCACAGTACCTTCACTCCTAATTCAGGTGACACTGTGAAAAGCTTGAAGTTAGTCCATATAAATGCATCCTGCTGATGTTGAGAAGTTGACAGTATTATCTAAATATGTAATTTCTACTGTGGAAACTTCCTGTATTATGTTAATGACTGCTTGGTCTAAGAAGGATCTGCTGTGGTGAGATGAAAAGTCTCTTAGCTGGGGAAGTATTGCAGCAAGATTCTCTATCCCTTACGTAGTTAACCATCAACACTTGTACATAGAGAACAGGTCGTGCCCAATTTTATTGGACCACTTGGGGAGCCAGCTTTTGTATTAAAATTTAATACAGAGAAATCCTCTACATGCAAGCAAAACATGAGGAAGGAAATGTCACTACTGTCCCTGGGATGTAGACCCATGTTACTGCACATAAAATCCTTATAAAGAATTACTCACACACTTTCAAGAGATTCTTGCTGCTCTAGATAGATAGGAAGCATGACCTAAAATTTCCACTAATATCTGTGTTTTTCTTTATGCCTAAGGAAAAAGAGGACAAGGCCAGTCTTCAGGCTGAAGTGCAACACTTGCGGGAAGACAACTTGAGGTTACAGGAGGAATCCCAGAATGCAACCGAAAAACTGAAGAAATTCACTGAATGGGTTTTCAACACAATTGATATGAACTGAGAGTGGTGTACGGGGAAGGAAACTATCTATGAATATAATTACTGGGACTTAAGCTTTAATGCCACCTTAATTATGACATGTGAAAGTATAGTCAGAGCAATTCCCTGTTCTTCATCCTCCAACAACCCTTTTTTGCATCTCTGCGTGCACTCAGAACAATTGCAGATCAACAATCAATGTCTGCCTTTTGTAGAAAAAACAAAGTAAATAATTTTAAAAAGGTAAAATAAAAGTTTAACTGCTAAAATGTGAATGTCTATTTTTTGCACATTGTCTCTTTATCTGTTATGTACAAAATGATTTGGAGGCAGGATCAGGCTTTACTGTTTCATATGCCTCTGTTTCCATTAACTCCTTTCTCTCTGTTTCAGGTAATCTGCTTTTCCTTGCAGCTTTGGCAAGTATTATGACATCTAGAAAATTAGAAAGAAATATTTACTTTACTGCTCTTCTAACATTGTTTTCTGAAGTATGCCACAGACAAGGGGATGTATTGCAATGTTTTAGGTGTCTCCTTAGCAATTTGCGCTTGATTACTAGTGCTACCTTCCCATACATTACAGAGAAGGCGTGTCTATAGTGTATGGTACAGTACAACCAGCATCATAACATTAGGAGAGAGACTAGAGAGGTGAGCCATGGGTGAGGCCATATTATCATACATCGGTTGCATTAGCATTCCTGGTAGTTTTTGTCTCCTGTGGAAACAATGGCTGCAAGGACCTTTGCAAACAGCAAAACTAGGCATACTGCAGTTCGTACCATGTCAGGCAGGCTGGGACATAACAGTACTGTTGCTGGATTGCTTAAGTGCAGCCCCCTTCCCTTCCAGGGGAATCTGTTGCTTGCATACGTGCAGAAGACTTAGGCTAAAGTTGTAAAGAGATTAAGATTTCTTTTCCCTGAAATGTCTTTGTGAAAATCCACACAAACCATCTCTGTATACCTGCCCTCCCATTCCTTTTCTCTGGACTTCTCAAATCATAGCAGATTTGAGAAAAGTTTATTCAAGTTGTGTTTTATTGCATGAGAGATCTTATGAATCCTTTACTATGGAAGATAGAGGAATATGTAAAGGAGAACTAGAGAAGTGTATTTTTTGGCACACTGGGACAGGATTGGAACTCTGAAATCCCCAGTCCCCAGTGAAACTGTCTAGCATGAGTTTTCCCAAACTGCCTCATGCCATCAAAGTTAATTTCTTGTTCTTTGAAGGAACAGCTAACTTGCCACAACATGTTACCTCTAGAGAAAATACCTTTTAGGTGTCAAAATACGACTTTTAAGCACTGCAGTCTGCACAGGCATTGAACTGTGCAGTGTGCTGAGAAACCCTTTCTACTCCCTTCTGAGGATACAGTTACTACCTTAGTAAATATTGCCTTGCATAAAGTGCAGTGTATTTGGGGGTTAAATTCGAGAGCATCCTCCCCTTTACTGCATTCTCAAATACAGATTAAAATCATTGGCATAGTCTTGTCACAGACTTCCATGCTCTTTTCAAATCTCATTTTCATGCTCTTTAATCTTGCTGCACACAAGTATACACTACACTTCAACCTCAAACTTCATTTGTAATGGTAATCCCCATGGAGTTCTTCTCTAATGTTTTGTCATGGAAATGGATCTCTTTGGAACTATTTCTGGAGTGCTTTTGTAAAGGTTTAGAATGTCTTGGGTTTTTTAATGACTTGTATGAAGGAGATTTATATAATGCCTGATATTATTTGTAAATGGGAAATATTGCTAACATCTCTGAGCATCCTGAAGTCTTGCTTTTATTCTCTTTTATTTTTAAGTTTGGTTTTATTTTATTTCCAAAAATATTTTGGGACTTGGGGCAGACTATTTATTAGAGTTTTGCAACAGAGTTCTTCTTGTATGATGCCACTGAAGGCTACTTGTAAAATTCTGACAATAAAACTCATTTTAAAGGTTCTTCTAAACCATTTTCTTTTGATTTTGTTGGATTTGTTGTTTGACTTTCCAGAGTGTCCATTTTTTCGGTTTTCTTCTCATACCACTTTTCTCAGTGCTTATTGATACAAGAGTTCCATTCTCTCAGATTCCTAATTTTTATTCCTTTGAAAGCCATTACTTCATCCCTTGACTTTTTACTTGTCTGACTGCAAAAATGTATTTTCTTCCCCGTATGCAAGGGTTTGCTACCTTTAACGGAGACTGTGAGCTTCACAGGAATGATGCAATGGTTTTTTATAATTTAGTAGTATTTTAGAACTTTCTTAGAAAAAGTGAAGCCAATGTAGGTGAAAACCAAAGTCTTCTGGCACATCTGCCCAAGGACATGCACAGCTTTAAGCATTCCAGAGCCAAATCTGTGAGCATGTAACTTCAAGTGTTTTATTTGGGGGGTGGGGGAGGTAATCCATTTGTTTTGTTTTGCAGATCTCCTCTGACTTGGGAGATGGCCTTGGACCTGTTTTCAACAGATTTTTTTTTGGCCCAGTGGATCAGCATTCTGCACAGCTCAAAAATGTGGAACTAGGTCAGTCTGCAGGAAAGCATCTTCCAGTTCACTGAATAGATTCCTACAAGGCACGTGGGGAAGGAAAGTTCATCTCTTTCTAGCAGTGAAGTTACTCAACCAAGAGAGCTCTGAAACAGCAAGAGCAAATAGAAGCATCTGATGAAAAATTGAGGTTGACTCTTGGAAAGAAAACTCTGTGCTGTCTCAGTTTGTAATTGGATACTGGTAATTGAGTTGAAGGAGAAAGTTTCCTTCAGGTCAAGGAGTTTCCCTGTCCACATCCATAACGAATTCATGCCAGAGGTTCCCACACTTCACCGTACACACACTGCTAGGTCAGCCTAGACCAGGGCAAGATCCAACTTGCAGGCATCTCCTTACAGCCTGAGCAGTTATTGGCCTAAGCAGAAGTGGGGGGGTGGCTGTGGGAGGAGTGTGGGTAACAGGGACCACCTTTCTGTTGCACCCATTTCTCTCAAGAGAGTAGTGTTTCATATTCCTTGTCTACATTCCAGTGTAAAGGTGCTGTTCTCCCTGTGAAAGTTTTTTGGACAACCAGATGTGGTTGGTACAGCAGCAGAAGTCTGCCTTCTCTCAAAATCCCACAGTCAGGGTGTGGGGATTGTCACCACAGAGTAGGCTACAGCTTGCATGATAGATACCCTTATCGGAAGTGATGCTGGGTGTAGGTGACAGATCAGAGGGTAACAACGTGTGGTAGGAGGTGAGCTGTGAGGAACACAGGAGCAGGGATTGCCAGGGAAGAGGCTGAGGAGCTAGTTACGGGGTTAAGGGAGAGGAGGTGTGGGGATGAAATGCAGCACTTTTCAGGTTTTAATCCTCTGAAAGTGTGGATACTGTGTGATTGCATGTTGCTTCTCTGGGAAGCTGTGTTCCAGCCCAGTGAATGAGTTTTGAGAGAGAGCATTTTGCCCAGCTTTTTCCTGTTGAGGGAAAAGGTCCCCAAGAACCTGGCACAACCTGGTCTGCTTTTAAAATCTTTATGTAATCTTACTTCGGTCTTCTAGTGCCGCCTTTTAGGCTGACAGCAACAAATCCTCTTCTAAAGCAGTCGGCTGTCTCCTAGCTGACAGTTCAGCGTGGTGTTAGTCTGGTATGTGAGCAACTTGCTTTGCTGCAAGACAGCAAGGAAACAGAGGCAGTTGCAGCCTGTCAGCTGTTACAGCATCCAAAGTTGGATTCCCTGGAGGAGAGATGACACTGTCCCTCCTGCACTGCTGCAGCTGGTGCAAAGACATGGGCTTTGCTGAGGTGGTTGCTAATGGACAGGAGCTGGGCAATGAGACGAAAAGGCTTGTACAGGTGCCTTCCTGATATTAGCTGTGGTGAGGAAATCCTTGCTGTATTTTTTAAGGTAATGCTGGAGGGAAAAGCTCATAGAAATATTCAGAGCTCTGCAGTAAGAGCCCCTTACCCTAGCAACTTTGGTTGGGCATGAGGGGAGTGAGGCTAGGGAGTTTGCACGAGTCAGACTTTTTGGAGGCTGAGCTCTAGATTTGGAGATCCAAGGCGTGCAGTGGCTGATGGCAGTCACCTACACCCCTTTTCTGCAGTGAAGACTAGCTACAGCCACCATCTGGGAAAGGGAGATCCTCACCCACTTTCCACAGTGGGGGAAGTCATGCTCAGCTTTGGGGAGACAGAGCTGGCTGCTGGGGGCCTTGTGGGGTTTTGTCCTGCTCAGTCTGCAAGGTCATAGCAAGTAAGTCCCTCTCTCTGGCTTTTTCTGTGCTTGTGTGGACCTGTCTCCCTCCAGAAGGTGATTCCAAGTGTGTCACATCCAGCTTGTGTTTCTCCCAGGTGTTTGGTGTCTGAACAATTTAAAGTGGGCTGGGCTGTTTGTGGCACAGCAGTGTGCACAGTTTGAGTAGGAACACCTATGGGAAGTAAAACCATGGTACTGCAGCAGGACACATGGCTTTACCAAACCGCAGGGCTGGGGGCTGCAGAATTTCACAGAATCACGGAATATGCTGAGTTGGAAGGGGGGATAATTGAGTCCAACCCTATGCCCTGCACAGTTTGTGGCCTATCAGAAGGTAACTCGGGTTCAAAGGATCGTCAGGAAGTCTCTTGTCCAGCCAGTTGCTCTGGACTTTATCCAGCGGGGTCTGGAAGAAAAACCTCCAAGGATGGAGATTGCATGGTCTCTCTGGCCAATGCATTACTGTCTTCATCATGAAAACTTTTTATCAGTATTATTAGTAGTAGAAAGATACAACCTTAGCAGCAGTTGCAGGCTGTGTTTTGCCTACGTTCCTCCAAGAGCTCATGATACAGGAGTCAATACCCTCCGTGAAAACCTGTGAGATGTCCCCTGCCTGGGGCTGGCAGCAGAGCACCCGCATTTGCTCTCTACCCTTTGATGAGCCTGGCAGGAAGGAGACCCTGCAGCTTGGTGGATGCTAAGCATTGTTTGCTCCATTAAGCAACTTCCTACAGTACAGTTCTGATTTGTTTCTAGGGATTTCTCATTTCTGCACTCACTTATTCATGCTTTAATCAGGGCCTAGATCAAGCCCCATGGTTGACCTGTGCTGCCTGCAAGGCCACATGTGCTGCCAGGTGGGGAGCCACAGCGGCGGGCAGAGGATGCTCTTGGCAGCTGAAGAAGGCTCATCAGCTCTTGGTGTGGTGGGTTCACCTTGGCTGAATGCCAGGTGCCCACTCAGCTGCTCTATCACTCCCCTTCCCAGGTGCACAGGGGAGAGAGTAAGGGTGGAAACAAAAAAAACCAAATCCAGCACAAATGGTGGGTTGCGATAAGGCAGTTTGTATTTACACAAATAGCAAAAGCAATAGCAGGATGCATGCAAAGCAGAAGCAGCAACTAATCTCTACTTCCCATGTGCAGCGATGGTTGGCCATGGCTCTGGGAAGCAGGGCCCCTACGCGTGTGTCAGATGTTAGCAGGCAGCCATCGGAGACAATGAGTGCCTCTTCTTCCTGCTTCTTTCCCCAGCTTTTATATCTGGGTTGACGTCATATGGTATGATCAGTGTGGGTCAGCTGGCCTATTTGTGTCCCCTCCCAGGATCTTGTCCTTGACTGAACAGTGCTGTGCTCAGTGGTAGCCAAAATATGGGTGTGTTATCGACACCAATGCAGAGCACTGTTAGGGCTCCTATGGGGAAACAAATTCTGGCTCAGCCAGACCCACCACACTTGGCATGCAAAGATGTAAGACAGAAGCCAGGATGTGTTTAAGGACTAGGGTTGAACATGGTTCCTTAACCTCATGTTATGATAGTGACAAATGCCACCAACTAGTAACTAAAAAAAGGTTTCACGCCACAGGGGCAAAAAAATAGGGACTTGTCCTGGTGCTGTTTTATTTATTCCTGTTCTTTCCTCTTGCTTCTTCCCAAACCGCTCCTGCACTTTTCTTCCAGTTCGTTTGATGTGGTGGCTACTGACTGCTGTTCTTCCCAGGATCTGGTAGAGCAAGAGGGACTGCTGTGCTGATCCTGGCAGTGAAGCTGTGTGAGTCTGTGGCTGACTGAAGGGTGAGCCTGAGTCGAGCAATTGAAGCACTTGGCTGAACTGAAGAGCTTGACTGCTCACTTGATTTTGTGCAAGGAGTTGAGGCACCTTTGCATCTTCTTTGTGTCTCACTCAAGACCAATTTGTTTATCTGGAGCTGGGAGGCTCAGTGATAGCTTAGCTGTATGGAAGGAACAAGCTATGTCATGCCCACATTGCAGTGCGCCAGAGATAACGCCAGGGATGTGTCTACCCACACACAGCAGAAACAACCAGTGTGTGCTTGCCTGGCCTGTCCTGCCTCGGGGTTCTGACTCAGTCCAGCTCTACGCAAGAAGCGGCCCAGGTCTTTGCTGCACCACCTTCTGCTGCAGGCATTGTCTGGATGGTGGTCTGGGGACACTTCAGTCTCTTGTTTGCGCTCTGACCCATCAGAGTTGATCCTAATAGTGGGATTACATAAGCACACATCTATTTGCTGTTAACATTCTTTGCAGCATGGTTTTTGTTTTTTTTTTTAGAATAGGCGTTTTCAAGCTGTGCACAAGCATTTGACAAATGCCATTCTTCCTTGTTACTGATTCCTGCTGGTACACTGATCAGTCACCACAACCTGCAAGTCCTAATAGTATTATTGTCTGGCAGATTGTTTTGTGACCTTCTTTGCTTCATATTCTTCCTCAGGTCAGGCTCAACATGCAACCTTGGGAAAAAGAAGGGGCAGAGAGGACTACATAGAACTGGTTTCTTGCCTAATGAGTATTTATCTCTTAATGCTTGCCTGTGTTTTGCCATACTCTAGGGCTGTTGAAAGTGGAGAATTTTGCATATGTGAAGTTTTCTAGCTGATCTAGTCAGCTAGAAGCTTGCCGTCCACAAGGGACTGAGAGCTGCACCATATTCTGCTAACTGTTCAAGCACCAAACAAGAAACTGCCCCCTTGATGAAAGATCGATGAGGTTACATCTTAGCATGGAAATGTGAGTCCTCCTCTTTGTGATTTTTCTTTCAAGGGTTCCATGGCCTAAAAGTAATGCTGAAACTAGCATTAGTTCCACAGCTCTGATTTATTTGACTTGATTTTGCAGTTAAATCTCAGTTCTCCACTCACTAAAACCGTGTAGTTTTTAGTCATATTTGGTTTTTGAGTTAGCCATCTTTATTAGACAGTCAAAATGTGGGTTATAGCTTACACAGAGGAGAGTCATCAGAATCAGAGCATGTAGTGTGGGTCTCTGATCTGCTGTAAGATTTCCTCTGAAAGTCCTACAGTCTCAGTCATGCTACCTGCATCATATTGTCTTTGTGGCCGGAGTGGGCAGGAATGATGGGAAGTGCCTTAGGGAAGGGTGTTGGCAGGCAAAGACATCCCCGACTGAGGTCAAGCAAAGACAGACAGGTTCTTCACACAGCAATCAATAGAAGAGCCACAGCTGGCCTGGACAAGAGCCCTTGAGGTGTTTTCCCAGAAACCCAGTGGCCAGCAGAACAGGAAAATCCAGGGCTGCTTGGGGTGAGATGCCAACCATTTCATGATGAGGAAAGGGAGAGGCAGAATGAAACCCTGCATGTAAGCACACACCAGTCTCACTGAAGTTTCTCAAGTAAGAAGCAACAGATGCCTTTGGGAAAACAGAAAATTTTGCTTAATCTTCCTGAGGTGTTTGGTTTGGTTTTTTGGGGCGTGGAGGGGCGTGATTTTTTTATTTTTTTTAAGGGATACTGTCCGCTTGCAGTCTAGTCTGTTTTAAAATAGACTAATTTTTAGTGGGTTTGTACAGGGCATATTTTAAAAGCTCAAATGTCAGTGTTTAAATACAGAGATAAAGGCTGTATCAGTTTCATGAGGTGCTGAAGTAGGTTAAATGCTGAATTTCTGCTGGCTTCTGAAAATCACCTCTGTCCTCACATGAGGGGAGAAATCAGCAAGGTTTCCCCTTACAGAGCTTTGTACTTGTGGGCTTTGTAGTCACAATCAGTTCAGAACAGAAGACTTGAAGGGAAAGGACTGTGCTTTCAGAATTGCATCTCTCTGGCTTGGGAAACAGAACAGAAAAACTTTGAATCCTTTGGGATCTGAAAAAAGGTTGCAAAACAAGAAAGCAGGCCCAGATTTTTCAAAGGCACCACAGGACTGGCTGTTGGGAGTCTGAGGGGGACCTCCCAAAGGGCCTGAGCAGGTGAGGTGCCCAAAGCTGGCAGCAAACCACAGGGCAGCTCTGTGCTCCAGTGGCCCTTGGCCTGTCACCATGTCCCTGGCCCAAGGCTCCAGACTGAGCTCAGAAAACCATGAGTGATATATTCCTTTTTTAAATATGATTAATATACATGCTTAACTTACGTCCATTTGCATGGAAATTAAGAGTAGTACAACAAACCAGGAAATTTTATCAGTTAAAAAGAATAACATTAAGTATAAAAAAAACCCAAATAAATTTATTAGACTTTATTGTTTGAAAAGAAAAGGCATAATTTTTGGTTAGTTAAGCCAAATGATTGATCCAGAGTCCCTTGTCCCATAACTTTTAGAAATGCTAAATCTTTTTTTTTTTTTTTTTTTAAGTCTAGATTAGGAAAAATGGGATAAGTCTTCCTTGTTCAGTTTCCCATTGGTTTCTCAGCTTTAAATGAGCTGAACGCTGTATTATGCTAATTGGAAAACTGAAATGATGAATATGTTGCTTGCATCTGCATGAGGAACACGTGTTGGCAAGACATGGCTGTAGAGTTTCAGCAACCATTGATTCCTGGGTCCTAGTCAGTGGTTTCCATGCATTCACTGGTTATCTGTTTTTAGAAGTGTCAGTAAAAAATGTCCAGTTTGAGTCATTTTCATATAATGTTAATACTATTAGACTGTAACCTGTTTCTATATATACTGGTCTATGCTGGCATGATTTAAAAATGGTAGGATCAGGAAGCTCAATTTACATGTAGGAGTAGTGCTGGGAACAGGGCCTGGAGAGCCAAGTTTGAAAGACTCCTTTCCCAGCTCTGTAATGCTGCTGACATGAGACCAGAGGGGACAGTGCAAAGGTCCCCTGCCAAGGTACTCGGTTGTTCCGCCCACCCAATCTTCAGGGCACCAACATTCATAATTTCATTGCTACCATGTACTCACAAGGTCAAAGCCTTGTATGTCAGGCACAATCAAAAATCACTTCCTGCAATGAATTTACAAACCAAGGCATTTAAAATCATAGCAACCCCTGAGGACGTTTTAACCTTAGAGCCATCCACTTCCCTCCAAGTTCTCTGTGATCTTGGTCTGATAAAACATACCTTAAGCAACCTGACAGGCAAATTGTGAGATATACAGTAATCCATTAATTATTTATTCATGCAAGACTTTGGCAATCAAACTACTCAGCACCTTGTAATAGTATTTATCAGCCAGTCTTGCAGAGACTTCTTAAATCTTAATAACACATTTGCATTGCCTGCCATGGAAAAATGTATTAATGGATTTGTTTTCACATTTTCAAGGAATGGTGTAGCATCACAGACAGAACCAGGCTGATTCTGAAATGAATTTAAAGAAAAAAAAAAGTATAGACAGGATGTTATGATTCTTGCGTGTCTCTAGCCATCTGTATACTTAATGCCTCACTGATGGCAGCTGAAAGTTTCTTCTGCTGCCATGTCTATCCTGTGAGATCTGGTTTAATTTCTGAGACCAGATATATTAATAAATTAGTTCTTGTTAATCTGAAAAATGTTTTTGTTATGCTCATCTGGGTATGAATAAAAATATTTTTTTATTTATTTGATCTAGTATTCTAAATTATTCTACTTGATTTGAAGAAACACTCCCCATCTGGGGTGTGTGTGAGCTCCAGGGCCTGGTAGTATTGGCTGAGATGGAAGCCAGCCTGGCTCAGTGATCAGCACTGGGCATCAAGGTGCAGAAAACAGAACAGGGCAGGCATTCAGGATTATTCCCCTAGAATACACCTGCAGCAATTTGGTTTAGGAACTCCTTGACTAGAGGGGTCATGATTGTATGCAAAGGCTCTCTGTGAATTTTCTTCCATGAACTTTCATGTCTTTCAGAACCTGTGTAAGCTTCCTGGATCTGTCCCATAGAGGTTCTGCAGGTATCCCCCAGTTAGTTTATTCGGAGTTTCCACCCCCTAGTTCACCTGACTCTCCTCACTTTATACAAGGCAGGGACAGCAAATGATTATTTACTGTCCCCAAACCACTCATGGTTTAAAATACCTTTACTGTATCATCCTTCAGTTGTATCTTTTTCATTCTTAGTCTGGCCTTACTCTGACTTTTTGGAAGTATGAATGCACTTTCAAATCTTTCCCATTGCTCTTCTCTGAAGCCATCACATTCTGCTAAGTCCTTCTGCAGATGTCAGGACCAGAGCACATGAAGTCTTTGGGATGCAGGTACATTGCTGTGTTATTCGCATTCTCCATTGTGTTCACACTATCCCTTCCCAAAGTATTCCTAGCACTTAATTTTCTAACTGCTACAGCACATAAATGAAGTTGACATTATTTCTAAGAATTGGCTCAAGAGCCTATCTTGGTATAATGAAGACAGCACTATTTTTCCTAGGTCCTTTATTTTGCAGTTTTTCTGCTGTCTTCTCACCTTGTCACTTTGTAGCATATGGTTGTTCTGCAGCTCTTTGCAGATAACCCTTCTGTTTTACTCTGCATATCCTCATGCCACTGGGAGGGTTGTCACATTTATTACTCACTTGTTTGCCAGGTAAGTTACTGAGTCCAGCAAACACTGAAGCCTTCAACACTCGTCCCTGGTGAACTTCCTCTATCGTGAAAGTTTGCTCCTTATTTCCACCTTTTATTTCATCCACTCGTTATCCTGTGAGTTTATATTCCTAGCGAACCTTTGGGGAAGAAACTTGGTTCAAAGCCCTTCGATAGGATAAGCAGGTGCTTGTATACCCTGAGTCTTTCTTGTCCATACACTTGATGGCTGCTTCAAAGGCTTCTAATAGAGTTTCCAGCAAGAAGACAGCATGGACAAATTTCCCTTTCATTTGCCTTAAAATATTCATTGACTCAGGGATGGGAATTTCTAGCCTGGTGATGGTCATTTAGGTTCCATTTTATCTGTTACTCTTTCAGTGAGTATTGGGTTTCTCCAGTTGAAAGTGGAACCAATGGCAAAGAGCTACAGAATTGCACACAGCCCACACACGAAGATGATTGAGCGACTGAGAGATGTAGATCTGAAAAGGCTTCTTTCAACTACCTTCTAAGGGAAGTCCAGTCTCCATCATCTACCTGCTCCTATTCCTCCCAGAGAACACCGAAAATGTTGAACAGCCTTGTGCTGTCTTCTGACACCTTGACGGGTGATGTGTATGGGGAAAATGTTTGGGACAGAACCACTGGAATTCGGAACAATGCAGGGATGCATATGCCCAGAACTCCTACAATGGGGAAGGGAATGGGGCCCTAATGTCTGGCAGGTAAGTTGGAAGGAGAGACCAAAGAAACAGGGAGGATTACCAAATCCTGTGCTGCATTTGAAGGAGAAGTTGGAAAACCCAGTAAAAGGAAACAGGATGGGCAGAAGACAGGTTTGAGGCACACACAGCTGTCATGGGTGAAGGACCTGCAAGTAATCCTTGGAATGAAGAACAGGACAGCAGGCAGAAAACTAGGTGAGGAGATGTGCTGAGGGGCATGAAGAGATGCTGATATGTGTCCTGGGAGTCTTCTGTTCACACCTCACCATGTTTGAGGCTTAATGCTCTGACAAGCTGCCAGCCACTTTCAGCTCCACTTTTCAGTCAATGCATGGATTAGCTCTCCAGAGCATTTCCCTTTGTTGTGAGTGTCTCTGCTCTGAGCAAGTGTTTTGTGGATATTCACAACCCCCTGGCAGAGGGAGGGAAAGCAGGGATGAACATTACCAGATGACAGGGAGGAAAAAAGGATGTGGCTGAAACACAGTAGGTATAGGAGGATTACAATAAAGTCAAGTGACAGTTGATCATCAAGGAATTGTTTTACTTCTAGGCTTGCAGTAATGGTGTACAGCTCTGGAGAGGAGCAGAGAAGCACTTGCCCAGCTCAGCCCTTTGGCACTCTTGTCCTTAGGACTTTATAGATGCAAATCACAGCTCTCTTGCCCAAGTAAAACTAAGTACTTGCACTTATCCCAGAGAGATTAATCCTGCTGTGTTCCCCAAGGATAAGTCAGGCATAATGAGACCTTTTCTATACCTAACATTTGTGATAAAAACAGGAACCCTTTGTAGGGTATTAGGTGATACAATGATACTCTAATGCGCTTTGTAATTGACTTTTAATCCATAAGGCCTGATAGCTATTTCCAAAATGTACTTCAGGACTGCACGGTCTCCATGGAGAGGTTTCTCCTTGCTGTGTCAGGTATTTTGGATATTGAGAGATGATTTTAAAAGTGTTTGCACATGGCAGTTTTCTTCCATGTTTTTTGAGAAGCCTGAAGAAAGTCAAGACAGAGCCTAGAACTTGACTTCAAGATTATTTTACTCTCTTTCGGCTCATGATCACATGGACCTAGCTGCTTCTCCCGTTACTGCTAGGATTTCTTCAGATGTACCCAAAGCCCTTGGAAACTGCCTGGTCCAAGTGGCTTTTGGAGAGCCACAAGGCTGCTTTTCTTTCATTCTCCAGTCATTGCACTTATCAAGCATCCAGTTATGGGCAGAGCCTTGCGATGGCTGGTAGCTACTCAGATGGTAGCATAAGCCCCTTGACTTGGAAAGGACTTTCTGCAGTGGAGAGGATTTCTGTTCCATTCTGGACAAAGTTAATAGGAAGATCTGCATGGAATTCAGGATGTGCTGGCTCACACTGGGTAGGATTTTGGCAACTTATATGGCTGTCAGATTGCAATGTTATGTGCCTCCAATGGCAGACAGGAACTGGGAGAAGAGCAGATTGAGGCCTGCCAGACAGCTGGGAAGTAGCCTGATGCAGCAGGAAGGATCAGACATGGTTGAGAACACCAGCTTTTGTAATGATGAAGGGGAGGTAGCCATGAGTTACAAAATACTATCCTTTAGCATGTTTTTCTGACCATGGTCTGAAAAAAACCCCCAAACCATTGGAAAGATGAAGAATGTAACACCTGAGAAATGCCTGACATTTGCCAAGAAATTTTTGCATGTTTAGGGTTGAGGAGGTGCTAGAAACATGCCAGCTTGGTTAGATCTTCTAGCCAAAGTCCACCGGTCCAGTGGACAGAGCAAGATCTTTGACCTTGACTGCAAGAAACCAGGCCACGTTCTCTGTAAGTGCATTTCACATAGTTTGACCAGAACACACCTACTGTATGTCACAGATGTTGTAGTTAAGTGGGACTGGTGCTCTAGAACAGGCTACTTTCAGATGCTCCTGATTCAGCTGCCCTCAAGGTGTGAGGCATCTCCAAAGGCTTTTCTTGCCCCTGCAGGGCACTCTGCCCTCGTACCTGCCACAGGTAAATTGAAAGTATATGTGGATGCAGACCTGGAAACTTCCCCGTGAGACATGCGACACTTGACTGGGAAGCAGACTCCCTGTGGGATCAGGTGAGCAATCCTTTCCTCTCTGCGTGCCAGTGCCCTTTGGTAGCAAGTGAGGGGCTCCTCTCGCTGCGGGTTGAAGAGCTTCTCGAGTGAGCAAAGACATGCAGGACTGGCTAGCTGCGGGGGAGAGACACCCTGGTGAGCCGCGTGGAGGACTCTTTTCCTTTCCCACGAAGGAAAAGCGAAGAAAAGGGAGGGAGGTTCCTACCGGACCCCTGTGTTCTTGGGTTGATTAACTCTGTTGTGGTCAGTGTGGGCACTGAGAACAGGGCTGTGGGACTTGCTCTGGGCGTCCCTGTACTTGCAGGGCAGGCTGTGATGCCTGCAAACGGCTTTGGTCCACAGAGTGAGTCCAGGAGCTCCAGGGTGGGCAGACCGTGTCCAGGTGCTGCAGGCTGCTGAGCTGTGCCAGTGCCAGCGGAGCCACTGCCGCGACCTGGGACCCGCTGGGTCACCGTCCCCGCCGGGCCGTCCCCGCCAGCCGCCCGGCCCCCTCTCTTCTCGGGCAGGGCCATCTTCGCTCAGGCCCGGGCGGCAGCCGGGAGGGGAGCCGGGAGGCGCCGGTGCCCGTCCCGCCGGGCCGTGCCGGGGTGCGCGGCGGCGCCGCGGCGCTGGGAAGGGCCGGCGCGCCCTCTGGCGGTGCCTGACGCCACCTGCGGCCGCTCCCCGCCCACGGGTCATTTTGGGGAGGAATAACCTCGTGCGAGTCATTTCGGCCTCAGACTCACAGGGAGAACAGGGGAGAACAGGAGCTTCGCTTCCTATGCGAAGTGTTTTGAAATCTGCTTATAAAAACATCACAGTGCTCTCTGCTAATAAAAAACACTGTGAAGGAGCACGTCAGTGCTGGGATGGTGAAAAGAGATGGTACAGCCATACACTTGGGGGCTGCACTGAAGCCTAGTTTGCTGTAATAAATTGCTCTCCTTTGTGGGCCTGAATGCTGTCTGCTGGGGAAAAGATCCTGAATCTTATGATTATTGTTTTTAATCTGTAGTCCACACGTTATTTCCAGCATAAATGTTGCATTCTATGCCTTTAAGAAATCAGAGTGATTTATCTTTGGTTTTCAGCTGTGTTTCCAAGGGGCTACTGTGTGTTTCTCAGCATGTAAATGCTATTGATATTACAAAGCTGTCATGGTAAAAGAGAAAGCATGTGGATAGTTTGGCAGTAGTTCCCCGGTATAAGCAAGCATGTAATGCACTTATTTCATGATTTTCCTATTTTCTTGCTTCACATCTTCCACAGATGCAGGCTGGAGATTAAAAGAATTGCACATTCTGGTTTTCTAGAAAAACTCAGTTTTCTCAAGAATGCTCCTTTTACTTTCTATAAGTAACAGCTCTGCTCATTCACTGTTTCCTCTCCTTCCTTTTTACGGTTGTAAGGTGTTTTAGATGTGTAGTGTGATTGTCAGAGGCCATTTTCCTCCCACTGTGCTGAATCAAGGCTGTAGACAGCAGGGTCTCTTCTCAGTGGGTAGAATCAGCTGTCAAGTGATAGGAAATATGCAGTTCCTGCTTTTTACATCCACTGTTGAGGGTGAATGGATGAGGTTGCTAATCTTAAAACAGCAGCAGCAGCAGAACATACCCCAGCTGTGCCTTAGTGCTTCTTGAGATGAAGTTTTCAGTTGTTCAGCTGGGTATGAGGTGGAGGTAGGGTCAGTTTAACCTATAAGCCTCATCTGTAAAATTGCTGCTTCAAGTATTCTTCAGCTGAAAGAAAATGGATGAGTGTTTTCTGATGCTTCCACTTATGTAAGGTAAGCATGAAAACCGTGCTGGAACACATCATCCATATATGAACAGCTGGTTTGCTCACAGGGCTTATGAAACAGAGTTTTTGCCACATTAGGAGGTTCTTTCCTAGGGGCAGCTGGCAGCTCACTGGACCCAAGGAGAAGCTGGGTGCAGTGTAGGACTTTTGCTGCTGCCTGGCACCACAAATTTGCAGCCACACCGAGCACATTGATTAAAAGAAAGGGCAACAGGAGGAGGTATATCCTCTGTAGGCCTGTGCCCCAACAACCTTCTGAGGGCCAGCCCATTCTTTGCCCTTTGTATATGTCTGTTGTTGTCACAATCAAAATTTTTGGCCCATTTTCTATAGCAGGTTCAGAGGCAAAACACTTAGCTGTATTTAGTTGAGTAAGTCGAAAAAGAGCAAGCAGTTTGAGTGGTGAAAAATTTGCCCTTACAGAATTGGCTGAAGAGCATTCTATCTCTATGATTCTCCTAGGGCACAAGGAGTAAAGGCAAGATGCAGAATTTGGTAATGAAGTTGTATGCAGTACCCGCTAGTCTTCCTGGCAACAAGCAGCAAGAATTGGAGACAAAACTGCATTTACCTGCTGCTGGAGACTCGCCCTTCTGCATCTGTCTCATTTTTGCTAAAAGGACATGTGGATTACCAAAACTGGAAGCACCATCAAAGACCAACTCCTCTCCTACCCACAAAAAGGAGAGAGAATGCCAACAGGTAACCTGCCAAGTCAGTATCTTTCTCTGATGAACTTGCTTCTTTCATCCTTGTTATCCTTCTGCTTGTAAGAAACATTTTGAGAATCTCTTTCACTCTATGAGAGCAAATGCAATTCCCTGAAGTCCTGCTACTGCCATTGTAGGAAAGAGACCATATAATAGTAGTAGCAACTCATGCAGAGATGCCTGTCCTCCTGGCATCTGCAGTGCTTTGCATCATCACTACTGCTACCATGACATGGGGTTGGTCCTTATCCTACACAACCTTTGCAAGTGCTGCAACCCAGCAAGGAGGATAGAGAGTATTTTAACACAGAGGTCTTTCTGCTCAGCAAATATAAGTTATTTCAGGTTCCCTAGCTGCTCTTCTTGGGGAGACCATCAGCTGCACCATGAGGAACCAAAGGGCCTGTCAGGAGGCCAAAGGTGATGCAGCAAGGCTGGTCCAAAGATCACATTGGCACTCAAGGGGACAGGTGACACACATTGTCTTGTTTTCCTTTGGCCTCATCCTTCAGATGAAAATGGCCTCTTTGGCCACCTCTGACAAGGCCACGTTCCTCTGTTCCCCAGAGGGCTCAGCATTTGAAGCCAGGTTGAAAAGGCTCTTCAGACCCACAAGTACTTGGCAGTCAGTGCACAGCCAGTACTGAGCAGTGTTACAGAGAAGAGAACTAATACGTGTGTACTTGCAATTGGGAATTTTTACATATCCCTACAACAATTTATTCATTTGGATCGCAGCTGTGGAGCAGTTTCATAAAACTTAACACCATATATCTGAAATAAATGTGGGGTTTGTGCATCCACATTGCCAAGCGAATAGATTATTAATTATGCAAAACCATAATGAGTTGAGTGTGTGGTCCACACCAGGCCAGCTAGCCCAAGTCAAAAGCATTTGTGGGGTTATAGGACTGATAACCTACAGAAAACACCACAGCCCCTGGAGGGGTGCTCCCAGACACCATTGTCAGCCGATAATGGGTTAGACAAGAAGAGACAAAGGGTCCCAGTGCTGATGACAGGATTACTGAAGGATGGAATATTATGGAGATAGCATGACCTTTCTTCATATATCCTAGAGAAACTCAGGAAGCCAACCCTTAAAGCCTATGTTTTCTGTCTATCATCCCAAAAATAGTCATTTGACGATAGTCACTCAAACTACCAGAGGAAAGAAGGTACAAAAAGAGATTGGACTTGAGCAAAAGGGAAAGGACCACCAAGCTCTGCAGGGGTAACCACTGCCCTTCTTCCCTCCTACGCCTTTGGACAATGAAGGGGTGAGCAGAAATTTACTCTGTTTTCTTTTTCCTATACTTTGTACCTTCCTTTATGCCCTCATACCTTAGGCTATGCCTTATACTTTTTCACTTTTACCCCATAGCTGCCTTTATCTACAAATGTACCTGGCTAACATCTTGATTTCATAAACACTCTGCTGTATCTCATGCCTCATGCTTTTTCCCCTTTAAATATATCTTGCCTTACACCTCGTAACCCACAGGGTGTGTATCTTACTTTACATTGGTTGTGGTGCTCCTTTAAGGTGTATAATTTCTGTTAACGTGTTTGTGAGTGGGAGGCAGCTATAGTCTCGTTGTTTTGTGTTACTGAGGGGGCTTAGATTTTTGTTTTAGGTTGTTGTGCTTTTAGATTTCTGTTTTACGTTGTTGCCCTTCTGGTTAGTAGTTTTTGGTTGTTAGTCCGAGGATGTTATTAGAGTCAGTATTGAGGCTGAGGTGGTTGTGCTGTCTGTAGAGTGTGTTTTGTGCTGGTTTCTTTTGGGGGTTTGTTATCAACTAAATACAATCATGCAGCTAACGTTATCACCGGCAACGCGATACCCACAATAATTGTCACATCCTTATATTAATATAAACCATGTCAGGAACTGCTAGAGTTTGCTTCAGTTTGTTTCTGGTGCTGGCAGTGATATAAGTTTTAAGAGGATATGGTGGAAAAGGGCCTCTTGCTTTTTGTGTGGTTCTCATTGGAGTATCAAAATTCCTGTTCAACCAGTGAATCTGTCTCTGTCTCTTTAGGTGGGACTCAGACAGACTGTGTTGAGTGTTAAAAGGCTTTGATATTCTGAGGATGCTTATAGCTAATAAAAATATATTAATACAAGGGGGGGTGGGACCAGGAATCTTTGCATTTCTGTCCTTCTTTTTGCTTTCCCTTTTCCTCATTTTAACAACATGACAGCATTGTTAAAGCCTGATGTGAATTTGGAGAGGAGACATGGAGAGAGGCTGCCCCTTCTTAAAAGCTAGTTTTAATGCTGTAGTGACAGCATGCTTGGGATGGGTTCCCCTGACTTACTGCCCTTCTCCTCTAGCCCAGGTCCTCTCAGGAGTAAGAAGCCTGTTCTCTGTGAAAGCCTAACTCTGAAGTGATCCCAGGCTCCACGGCTCCCCCAGATACCTGCAGTGGTGTGTTCAGAATCTTCCCAGCAGCCTGGGGGAGTGGAGAAGTTGCCTAATGTTACCAGGCCCTCCATGCACCCAAACCTGACAGAGGAAGGAATCAAAGAGCTTCAATCTCAGTACTGGTCTGCAGGGAACAGTGCTGGCCATGCTTTGTTGAGCACCAAACAGAACCACCTGCTGCTAGGGCTTGTTCTGCTGTAAGGCACTGGGGATGCTTCGAGGGGGCACCATCAATTATAAGTCTGTGCAGCACCTTGTACAATTCAATGAACTTTCCTGATTCTCTCAAAGCCGATGCAGTATAAAGCTATCAAATCATAACAGTAACAGCACTCTAACACAGGAAACAGAGTAATGTTGCAGACTCTTGTCTAAAAATACAAGGATTAGATCTTGAACTAAGAGCTGTTTGGCATGAGGTGGCCTGAAGGCATTCCAGTCTCCTGCAAAGTATAGTCAAGGGTCTAGTCTTAACTGGCTGTTTCACATGAGGAACACAGGAGTCTTCCCTTTATGCCTAGGGCTGCTTGTGTCACAACATGCTTTTTAAAATCTCCCTTAGGTTAATTCCTTTGCAGAAAAGGACAGGCAAAAATCCAGCTCTGCAACTCATTTTGAGTTCTGCTGTTCAGTGGTTTATTGTGCAAGCTTACCTCCACCCAAAATAGTGCTGTACTTAGTTTCAACCTCAAAGTATTTCTATAAACTGCATATCCTCTGACCTTGTCCCTCCTTTGAGTTATTATCCTCCCCGCAAGGGACTCAGCTGTTAACATTTCAGAACTGATGATGATGTGTCTGGCCTGGACTGCCTGTCTGGGTGAGTCAGCAGAGCAGGACTTCTTCTGCCCAGGCTTCACATCATTCATATGCAGAGCCCCTAGTCTGACTGATACAGAAGCCTGCCTGACTGCCCAGTGCCAAACTCGTGGAAGGGAAGGGCCAGAGCATGGGCAGAAGCAGGTTTTCCTGGCCCCCATCTATAAGTATATTGTATATGCTTTATGGGGATGTGTATTCAACATGCAAGCTTTGATGTACTATACTACTAAAAGCAAGGACTTCTTTTATTTACAGCCAGGTTTTGTGGGATCAGACAAGCACAAGTATATTTGCACTGTGGTACTTTTGGTGTAATGAGCCCTGCCTGCCCCTAGCTGTGGCAGCTCCATCATTCCCTTGCCAGGGCTATGTGCATTGTATGCTCTCAGCTGGGCCAGCTGCCGGGGGCTCCAGACCCACTGATATCAGTCTGGGAACCCTGGCTTTCCTTGGATGTCCAGGACAGGGTCCATGCAATGGTCCAGCCTTTGTAAACAAGCGCAAGACAACATCTAGCTGCAGCAGTATGAGTAACATTGTACCGGGTGCAGCTCTTCTGTAGGTTCAGTCTTGATTTCCTGACTGCATCACGTCACCTGGACTCGGTGCAGCTGAAGATGGGATGTGATGGGATATGATCTCCCGAGAGACAGGGTATGCATCCTTTGCTCAAACACCTCCACTCCAGGTTTCCTTAGCTTTTCTGTTAAGGAAGCATGTGTGGTGCCTACTGCTTGCACCCACTTGGTGGAGCAGCTCCCTGCTTATTACCTGCTGCCTGCACATTCTTGTCTAGAAAGGTTGGGTTCCCAAAAATCACAGAGAAAGCAAAGGCAGGGAAGGGGCAAAGTGACACTAATGAAGAACCGCTTCTGGCCAGCTAGGGACAAAGCTGAATTTTACCAGAATAAAAGCTAGCAAACGTCTCTGTATAAAAACAAGGTGGGGAAAACCAATCTCTGTTGACAGCTATAGCTTAATCAGGAATGAAAGGGCCACTTCAGGGCCTCAAAGTCCCTTTAAATCTGTCTTTAAGAACAAGCGAGCAAACATAAAAGCCAAAGCCTTCACAAATCTTACTCTTGTAAGCCCCATGACAGCATTAACTCAGTGCTGTAGCACTAAGACAAGGCATCAGCCACAAAGGGCTCCATGGCTGTGAAAAGAATTAGTCAAGATGGTTTAAACAAAATTATTTTCTGTTAAATTTGGATATTAAATTTAATATATAGGGAGGTTTTAAATTTTTATTTTAGTAACAAAACAAACAAAGTAAACAAAGTAAGGAAAATCAAAGTATTTTGACAGGAAATAATTTTTAAAATCTAAATATAGGGAGATTCCTTCATTTATTTGCTGAATAAAACCCTGATTCCTCCACTTATTCTCTTCAGGAAAAAAATTGCAGGGAAGTTTTTAAAATGTTGGCTACCTCAAAATGTAAACTAGAATAAGTTTTCTTCATCTTTGTTGTGATTACCATGAAAGAATGAACAAATTCAAAACATATTTCTCCTTTCCACAGCAGGGGAAGGAAGACATCGCCATATGCATCCCGTCACAGACAGCAACATTTAAAGGATGCTCAGGCAGTTTTACAGTCTCTTCTCTTCTTTCCTCCTGAAGCTGCACAAAGCATCTAGAGAAAAAACCAACAGGAGTGAATGATGCTGGAGCTCCATCCCATGGGGAAGGGGTCCAGAGAAACACGACTCAGGATCCTCAGGGTTTGCTGAGCACTCCAGGATCAGTGGTAAGGAAATTTATTTTTAGCACTGGTAAAGAAATTACTCTTCCCTTACCCCTTTCTTTGTCTGGGTAGCAACTATCCATCTCATAGGTATAGATCTCTTGGACCAGTGGTCTCTTCTTCTAGGCCTTTCTGTTGAAGCAAATCTAGCTACAGGAAGCATAACAACAGCCCTCTGGGGGAAAGCCTATCTACATTACTCAGTTCTCCAATAGAAGTGAGGGTGCCCTGAACCTATGCCCTTTCTTTGTATTTACTATTCTGCTTTGCCAAGAGATGCGTGTACCTCCTGTAGGGACCTGCAGTATATAACTGTAAGATTGACAGGCTGATATGGTGAGTTTGTCCCTGTGATTGTCAACATGAAAGATTAGTCTCTGTATCAGCCCAGCCCCAATGAGATGGCTGTCGCTTTGAGGACTAGGTCAAATTTCTGTGGCCTCAGGCAAGAAGATGTGTCCTGGTTTATCTGCCACTGGTAACTAAGCCCTACACAGCTGTTTACTCACCCCTGCAATGGATGGGGGAGAGGATCAGAAGTGTGAAAGTGAGAGAACTCATGAGTTGAGATAACGACAGTTTAACAGGTAAAGCAGAACTGGTGTGCACAAGCAAAGCAAAGCATGGAATTAATTTACTGTTTCTCATAGGTAGGCAGGTCTCCAGCCATCTCCAGGAAAGCAGGGCTCCATCATGCTGATAACTTGGAAGACAAAAGCTATCCCTCTGAATGTTCCCCCCTTCCTGCTTCTTCTCCCAGTTTTACAAGCTGAGCATGATGCCATGAGTTGTGGGTTGTCCCTCTGTCAGTTGCGGTCAGCTCTCCCAGCTGTGCCCCCTCCTGACTGCTTGTGCACCCCCAGCCCACTGGCTGGTGGGGTGATACAAGAAGCAGAAAAGGCCCTGGTGCTGTGTGAGCACTGCTCAGCAATAACAAAGCCATCTCCACACTGTTTTCAGCACAGGTCCAAAATGTGGCCCCATACTAGCCACTCTGATAAAAATTAACTCTATCCCAGCCAAAACCAGCACAACATGATGAAGCTCTTTCTATGGGAGCCCATGAACTTGTCTCAGCTAAAAAAAGTATCTTCATGTCTCATTGAAAAGTTATAGGTATCAAAGTCTTTGAGGTGCTATGAGTCTTTATTAACAGTCCACATTCTGGGTCCAAAGCAACTACTGTGTCCCCATTTTTCCCATGAAAGAATAACCATGAAAGATAAGAGGCTGGCTGGAACTAGAACATACTTTAGCATCAGGAATGCTGCTGCTGCATTCTTTTGGCCTAGCAATAGTGAAAATCATTTTCTCTTCCTTCACCACTGCACTGTTTTCCAGTGCCCAGTGCAAGTCAGAGAGCTGTCAGTCCCTTTCACAGTTAAACTTCCAGCGTTCAAACTCGACTGACCCATATGCTATCACTTTTATACTGTAAGAATTTCTAGTACCATGGGAGGAAATCTAAGCCACCTACAGCTTTGATCTAAGTCCTTTCAGAACGCGCAAAAAGCTAAAAGCATTTCTTTAGCTGGGGTCATCAATGTGCAGACCATGGAAAAGTCCGTTCTATGCTTTGAAGAAATATTTCATATAACTTCATTGCATGTGTTTGTACTGCAAGACATTGACTTCTGGAGGTAGATTTTCCTGGGGTGGGAAGTAGGAAGTAGAGGTAACTTACAAATGGTCTTTACAGGAGTGAATGAATACATGAACGGAGTCATCCCTGCAGTAGGATGGCAGACCCATGAATAGACAACAACTCCTATTAACACACAGCTGAAGGAGGCAGAAAATGCAGAACTCAAAGGAAGTGGCATATCAGGATGCTGTGTAAGAGCTTGACTACCCAGGACAGGGAAGGAGAAAGGATTCTGGGTAGTGGGGAGTCGAGAAGTAATTAGGAGATGTAGGTCAGGGGCAAGCTTTCTTTATGGGCCCAGAACAGCCACTACGTTCTATGCAGAGAGTAAGGAGAGACCCTCTGCATGACATTGAATGATCTTCTGGCAGTTA
This sequence comes from Grallaria varia, assembly GCA_013396735.1. Lineage (NCBI taxonomy): Eukaryota > Metazoa > Chordata > Aves > Passeriformes > Formicariidae > Grallaria > Grallaria varia. The sequence continues at coordinate 624,200 of VWZG01006969.1, forward strand.
AGGAATGAATTTTTATTGTCACAGAATGCCTGTGTATCAACACCTTCCTTCATTACTTGTTCAAGAAATTTGTTTTCTCATTGAGTCCTCCTTGAATTGTCTGGTGCAGGCAAGGGAGGACAGCTTGTTAAAATTCTTTTGCTGTTTAATTTCTTTCAGTGGATCCTTCCCTGAAGAGCTTCTAATGAGACTGACCTTTATTAGCTAATTAGGCTCACTGAAATGGCACAATCACATTCAGGTTTTTTCCTTCTGTGCATACTCCAGTTTAAGTTCTCATCATTACGCAGGTTGGAAGGGGACTTGTAACCATGTGGAGGTCAGCAGTGCATGGTCCACTTCACCTTGTTGCCACAGCTACTGAAATTGGCAGGGAAGCTGTGCCACATGGCACCAGATAATGGTTTTGACTACACTGTGATAGTATTAACTTACATCAGCTTACAACTTACTAAAAATAGGTACAGAATTATGTGCAAAACAGTTGTTATATTGCAGGGACCAACCCAGATTTTACAAGCAAATTCAGCACTAACAGTGGGGTATAGCAAAACCTGCTCTGGTACAAGAGCAGTACAGTCCATTAGCCTGTGCTATACTGTCCTGCTTGAACAATGAATGGAAAAGGTTCTGAAAGTTTAACAAATATTGGAGTCCCTTCAAGTTACTGTTCTCAGTCCAGCTGCCCCTTGGGCAGACCCCAGGTTGGTCATGTTGGGCACTGCTTCCAGTTTTTGATAGCTCTTCCAGCAGATTCCATTCTGATTTCATCCATCTTTCCCCATATCCAGAGTTGGAAAAGGCACATGCAGCAGGGTGGCACGTACCACTTTCAAGCTAGAACAGCAGTATAACTATGAAATTACCTCAGTCATCAGTACTTGATTCCTGCATCACCCTCTTCCAGTTCAGGAGCACCAATGGGGTAACTACTGTGCCCATATGCCTTTACAGGGAACAAAAAAAATCACAGCATCCATCAGGTGAAACCAGTTCCACATACATCTGCCAGCTTTAGAAAAGAATTCCTATCAAATTGCTCCATGACAAGGAAAAAAGAAAAAACAAGGTAAAGTTTTCTTTTGATCATCACCACTAACTGAAGCATTTTCATGCTGGTTTTGTTCGTTTCTTAAAGGCTTGTTGGTTTCCTCAGGGCCTAAGCATGAATCAGTTTTATAATCCAATCTTGACACCTCTTGCTGTTGAGAAATTTGAACTGTGCTGTAGATACTGTCACAGGAACCCAAACTCCCCATCAGGATGAGTGGGAGGTACCCAGGGTTCAAACCCAATAAATTGGTTAACACTTCAGCCATCCACTAAAGCGCTTTAAGCATGTGTTTAACTCAGGGGCATTGCAAGCCTCTTGCTTTGCATACTTGGCTATCTTTTTTTTCTACATGAGGACAACTTATAACAATCAGCTTTAACAGGAAAGTTTTCCAATAAGGCAAAGACATTAAAAAGAGGAAATTACAGTAATGTAAGAAAAAACTTAGTAAATAGCTTGTACTTAATAGTAAGTGCCTTGACTGTGACAAACACATTGAGTCAATCTTAAGGGAATTAATGTAATTCTCTGAGGTCTTAGTTTTTTCTCTCTTGTGCAAAAGCAAACTGTGTTTCATTAACATTTTACATATAGGATTTCCATTTCACTCAATTCCTTCTTATTGTCTTGTGTGCTGTGGGCTAGGCACAGTGTTGCTTCACCCACCTACCTTGCCCTGTGCGCGTCTTGAGATGCAGGACTGACAGCATCCTCATTGAAGAGCCAACACCACTTTGCAGCTCGTCCGTTCTGCCTGCACGTGGCTCCAGAACCTCTTCCCTGGTCTCTCCTATTTAGGGGGTTTGATGTGTTCTGGCCTAGAGAGTTTGCCTGCTGACAGTAAGTCAGTTTTATATTTGTACGTATTAGCATAGCAGAAAAAGTAATAAATATAGCTCCTAATCTGTTTTCTCTAGGACATTGGCATTGTTAATGTCATTCTCCTCTCTCCTGTGCCTGCTCCTCACCTCTGGAGCAGCATAGCAAGTGGGAAAAGAGTAGAACATCTGGGCCTCGTGTCAGCTAATGACTGAGGAACAAGGCAGGTGGCAGAAAACCCAGGATGTTATGGTGAGGGGACTTACAGCATGCTTGAATCACTGTGAGTAACCCTGGTAATGTGTGGTTAGTGCAACAAAGTCACTAGAAAGATTCTGTTAAATTTGTCTGCTAGGCTGCTGTGCTTTGCTGGGGACTAGATGTGCTTATGGAACCCTTCCCAGCAATTTCCTTGCTTAGCAGCTCTACTTTTTGGAAAGGCAACAGAAAGCTATGTGTTCAAGGAGAGGGCTGAAAGCATCACAAGGCTGACAATAAATGTAGGCTTCTTCATTACATGATCCAATAACTGTGGAAACCACAGATAATTCAAAAAAACCCTGGCAGAGTTCTCCCCACCACGAGATGAACTACAGCATTTGCCAGAGCCAGTGGCTAATGGGTTCCTGGCAGCACAGAGCAGTTTGAGAGCCTTTTACTTGCTGCTGGCTAAACCAAGGAATCATTTCACATTTACACATCCCCCCCAGGAATGGAGAGGGATGGATTAAGGCACAGACACAGTACCACTTCAAACACATTCCCATGCTGGGCGTGAAATTATTTCCTTTGAATTAAAGACATCCTGCTGGTTCTCCCTAACACAGTTGGGAGAGCTGGCACTGTCACACAGACACGTCCCTGTGCTCATGCCTGGTTCTGCCACAGCTCCATGGCAGGGACTTTTAGGTACATTGCACTAGCTCGTTCCTGACTGATTGGACTTGGGAACCCTCAGAAACGTTTACAATATAGGTTGTTTTTATACTTTTTTCAGAGTTGGTATAACATTCCTTTAAACAAGCATTTGAGCCCTGATATGTACTCTTAATTTACTAGCCTTCTTTGTACTTACCAGAGAAATGGAAGATATTGTCTTATTTAATGTGTGACCTGAAAGATATTCCTGTTTGGCCAAGAAAATTTATGGAAATGACACTTCCTCAAAATACAGGTACACTGGTGTAGACTGTCTTTATAACTTATACTCTACACTCACTGTAACACACACTTAACCACTGTAGCAAAAGAAGTTATTTACCCTAAAAAAAATTTAGATATCAATTTGTTTTCATCTCTCTTGGTAACAACACTCTCCTGTGGCTAAAATAGACAGAAGATTATTATGATCTACAGTATAAGACCCAGGGCACAGCTCATCTTGCTGCTGCTTATTTGTGTTGCCAAAATTTTAAAGCTCTTTCCTGAATAGGGTCCTCGGAATTCAGTTCAAGATGGGATTCACCACAGTTCAGGGGTGCAGTACGTATTTTTATTACTAGGAAGTACCCTGTTTACACTAAATTTTCCTGAGCAATGTTGGCAATGGTAGTCACAGCTGATTTCTTACATGTAAGTTGGGTCATTGACAGTGTCATCCCATTGACTTCATTGCTTCAGTGGAGGCCCCTGTAGGACCAAGGGATGATCCCCCATGAACCTATGTTGTATCAGTGAGTGTTTCTACTGTATGGAAAATGTTCTGTGTGTATCTTCTGTCATCCACAACTGCCAGGTATTCCTAAATATCACCAGAAGACGATGCAGGGAATCAGGATAAGGGACATTTGTAAGAAGAACTGTCAGGACTTCCTCTGGGATTAGTATTGCTCATGTTGTTACTGCAGTAACTCCCACTTGAGTGTATGCAGATTTTGGAGGTGATAGCCTTTATCTCCATCTGAACACAGAGCCTGGGACAAAATGGAAACTGAGCACTGCAGAGATCTTAAACTTCACACTAGCATTCCTCTTTCCATTCTTTTTGTTTTTCTGTCACTGCTTTTGTATAATTATTTCTTTGCTTTTTCATCTTGTGTTACTGATTTTGTTGTGATCCGGATTATTTGAAAGTCAGTAGGTAAATACATTTTCTGTCTTTTGTATTTATAATTTTTCTGGATCCATATGAAAACTCTCTATCAAGGGTATGTGTTGAAGGGGAGGTGGGGAGGGAATACCAGATTCTGCATCAAACAATTGCAGTCTTTGCCCACTGTTGAGATAAAAGCTGTAGAAAGCCCCAGGGATTTGTTTTGAGAATTGTGGGCAGCCATTTCCAAGACATAGTCACAGGGATTTGTCCTGCCTGAAATTTTTTTGGAACCCATTTGAAATCTGAACTGGTTTTGAGGTCAAACTATAAATAAGCCACTCAGTAGTTCAGTAAAGTGTTGAAAAAGCACTTCAGCAATCTGAGGTAAAATACAGACCTTTGAACTGGCTAATAAAATCTCTGATGCTGTTGGGTTTCATCACTGTAGTAACAATGTAAGTTGTCTATACAAGGTCTGAACTCCCCTGGGGGTAAGCATCTAGGTCTTGAATTTTGGTTTCACCTAGGGGAAAACCTGAAATTCTCCACCCTGAGATGCCATGTTAGCATCAGGCATGTAGTTTTCAGGGTCTGATATTGTTTAAGTAGGACGATTTAGTATTTGCTGCCTACCTGCAGTATTTGGCTACAACTTCAGTTGCACTGACTCATGTAAGGAAACTACTTGGCCCCAGGGCAGAAGGTGCTGGTGGCAACACTGTCTGGTGCACAACATCACTATGGGGCCACCCTTTTGCTGCAGGACAGCTGAGCCACCACAGTTCTTTTTCACAGCACTTCAGGGAGCAATGCCAGCTGGGAGACTGACTGTGCAGCAGCTCAGTGCCACTGGGCTGGAGCTGCCTGCCAGCATGTGGCTGAGAGGGGAAAAATTCCCTTTTTCCTTTGCCATCTTTTCTACTCTGGAAAGGAAATCTGTCTCTAAAAGTTGAGGATGTTTGATGTGCCATTGGTGGAAGCAGAACTGAAAGCTGGGCAGAACTCTTGGGATAGTCTAGAGCAGATAAACAACCTCTTGCCAGATATAAAGGGGCATTAAAATCCCTCCTTCATCTTGTTTTCCACCACCAGCTGGGATAACACAGAAACAAAACTAAAAAAAAGAACCGTGAATCATTTTAATTAGGGCACTAATGCTTAATAAAAGTGTAATGCAGAATAAATTATCTTTAGGTCACCTCTTAGAAGAGTTCACAGGTGATTTCTGGACTAGAAAAGGATGGCTGGACCCTTCTTCCCCTCCACATACTGCTTAATCCTGTGGTCCTAAAGGGCAATTATCTTTTTCCAGGTCTCTGAGAATAGGCTCTGCCCTTTTCCCAGCACTGGCAATAGCAGTGACAGCTCTTAAATGTCACAAAAAAGTTCAGCAGGGGAACGCAGAGAACCAGTCAGGGCAGCCCATGCCTGCTCTGCCCATCTCTGCTCTATTTCATCCGGTGTGATGCCTTGCTTTCTGATATTAGCTTCTTATTTCTGCAGCAAGCTTGCGTCAGAGTGGACCCCGCCAGCTTCATCCCTCTGGCCAGCACTACTTTCAGCTTTATGGAGCTCTCCCAGGGTGGTTTTGCTATTCAGATAATTCTCTGAAGGAAGAGCCATCACTTTACAAATTCACCCGTCTCTCCCCTCTTCTTTTACACTGTGTGTGTATGTGCATAAATACACATGTATACATATGCATAAATGTAAAATTGCCCTTTTCAAGGGCCGTTTAGGGCAGCAGCAGAAGTTTATGCCTATTTCAGATGGAGATTCCTGCAGGCCAGTAAGTCCTGTCTGTGTTTGCTCCTTGTGTTGATGAAGAATCACAGGATTCATTGGCTAAAGATGATATTTATATCACATTGATTTGAGCAAGGGTAAAAAAAACCCCACCCACAACATTTTTCTAGTCTTCACCAACCAGGATTAAGGTACACTGGTGAAATGATGGGGGAAGCTGGAATGCTAAGGAATACTAAGCTGGAATACTAAAGAATACTAAATTCACCAATAAATATTTAAAAGCGGATGGTGAAATGGATGTTATTTTTCTTAGAAGAAAAACAAATCTTTGTGGCAAAGGGTGGAAGAGTGGGGAGGAAAGAATGCATTTGTGTTCTGTACAATTTTGAACCTTTAAAGAAGGACAGTATTTCCTGTTGTGATAGGTGGACACTGGCAGATAACTACCTCAGTGCTTTAATCAACTGTACTGAAAGTCCCTTCCACTGTTTGGATCTTAGGTTGTGAATGAATTTTTTTGTCTGCTGTAATGCCCAAAGGCAAATGCCAGACTCCGCGTGATCAGTTTGCTGAATGGTGTTATCTCATTCCACACTTATGACTGTATGGATGTGTTTTAGGTAAATGGAGAACAGGTTTTGTTTTCTTCATAAATCCCCTCTGTTAGTTCCAGTGTCTTGTCCAAAATTGTGTTAGTTGATGATGCAGATAATTCATCTATCCTGGCTTTACAGGATGGGAAAAGTGACAGGAGCATGTTTTATCCAGTAGCCTACCGTTTTACTTGAGATGCACAGCTCTGAAAGGTTTGTTGACTATGAATGTGACATGTTTTTTCCAAGTTAGCATGTATGCATACAGAGTGGCACTTTGATCTTTTTTTGTTCTTGGGTTGGTGTCACTCACTTGAACTCCATACATAAATGTATGTACATCTCTTTGTCATGTAATATTTATATTTGCTTACACTTACGGAGAATAGGTTTTCAGGACACACATACTTTTTCAGAGTTTTCCACTCAATGGAGACGAGGTGTTTTATGCACTTGTTTTGAAATCTCTTTGGCATGAAAAATGTCAGCCAAACACAAAAGTTGGAGAAGAATCAGATAGTGAAACCTTTTTGCATTAAACAGCTTTTGTCAAGTCACTTTATTACCCTGTCACCCGCACACAACATGCCCCACAACTGAAGTGTGTGCTTGGTACCCTTACAAATTAGTATGATTGCCCCCACATGTTTTAGGTCCATAGATCAGTCAGTCCTTGCCATCAGCACCTCACTTCATGAGTGTATTCGGGATGGATTAGATGTTGATGTTTTTTTGGTCTGTGTTTGGCACAGCCATCTGTGAGAAATTTATTCTTTTCCTGCCAAGTAGGAGAAAACAAGTCTTGATAAGGGAGAACTTCGGCCTTGGAGGGAACATTTGTGTATAAACTAAAATTAATTGGGCCCTCATCATTGGCTGATGGCCCTTAGAGGGCATTTGGAGGAGAAAGTGAAGAGGAGGATGATGAAGTAAACCTCCAGACCCATTTTTAGAGGGACCCTCTGGGATATACCACGCAGGTGCAAGGAAATTCCAATGTACTCACACATGTGCAGGAGGAGAGCCCCTTACATAACAGGGGGAGGGTCCGAAGGCCTCTTGCTGGGTGGTGCTGGCCACACCAGCCCAGGTAAGACGTCATCGGCAAAGTAGGTAAAAAAAGTAGTCAGGTCCTGCTCAGGGTGGAGGTATGTGCTGGCACAGAGGACAACGTCGTCCCCCACGGGGATGCCTGCCAAGCGTGGTGAGCCTACTGAAACCTGAGGATGCAGCAGCTGGTCATACTGGGGATCTTGACCACATTGGGCAGTAACTGTGGGCAGTAGATGAACATACGAGGGAGTCTGGGCATAGGGGTTGGTATGTATAGTGACTGGGAGTAATGCATAAGCATACGGCGGGGGGAAGTCTGGGCATTGGGGTCAAGGAGACAACCTCGTAACACCTGGGCAAGTTGGCTGTTTATACATGCAGGGCTTATTTTCCCTCCTTTCCTCTCTCTCTCTCCCTCGGGTTCCTGTTTACTTGGCCATGTCTTGTAATAAAATACTGTTGCTTTAAGCTTACAACGGTGTCTTAGTTTCCATTTCAGAGCCGCCTGAACCTTTCCCTGGAACAATGAGACCTACCTGTGCTTTGTGACAGACATGCCATTTTTACCAAAAGGGTTGGTATTTCTTCCCCATCACCGTACATGCTTATATGTACACACTCCAAAACTGCCCTTCCCTTCTGACCTCAAACGGCTGACTTTGATCATGTTGCCACAGCGGACTGTGATCTGCCCAAGAATTTTTCTTCCATATTGTCAATACTGCACAAAATTCAGCTCCAAAAATGTTGCTATTTCACTTATCATTTTAAATAAAACCTCAAGTTGACAGTAGCATTGTTCTTTCAGGAATGTATGGTCTACTTTTTCATTCCCAAGTGTAATTACACATCCCTCTATGAATATATTTTTGTGCTATCTGAACACATGTTTCTTCAGTAACTTGTTTTGGATCTTTAAACTTGACTGTATCTGATGAAGGCAAATGACAGGAGAACTGCCAAATTTCCATTATTTGCTATTTTCTGAGTTACTAAGTATAAAATTACAGACATGAGGAGTGTGAGCCTGGAGGACATTGGTTGCATTTGAGACCTCCAAGGCTACTGCTGGGATCAAGGAATTAAAACCTGGCATGATGTCAAAGAAGATGAAAACATCTTCAGGCCTTCAGAAAGGAGAAGGATGTGGGAGGTGAGTGATTATTTTGAAACACGGTAGCATTGCTGACTGTTCTGGGAGAGACCACAGAGGACCCAGGAGGGTTTGACAGCAAATCAGACAAAACTACATGTGATGGAGAGTGTTCTGCCTCAGCGGAGTTTGTACCAGGAAGGAAATAAATATGTTTCTCCACAAATCTGAACTAATCCAGACTTCCCTGTCTAAGCCTATGCTAGTCACACAAACCACGTCCAGTACTTCGAAGCACCACACAGTGCCAACGGGGAACACTTCTGGTTTGCCTCCCTCATTCAGTTCAACTCAATAATCAATAATTTGTTGAGTGAACAGGTGTCTGGAGCACTTTATTGCTGAGGAATATGGTGCTGAGCTTTGTGCAGGAAGAGGGTTGTGTCCTGGGATGACTGGGTGGATGAGTAATTTTTCCCTGCATATTTGTTTTCTTTTGCATGGCAGCACAGGATTAGCAGAGCAGACATGAGCCCCGGGATGTTTCAGCTTAAGACCATGAATTCCCAGTGCATGCCCCTGTTCTACAGGCAGCTCCAGGTAAGCAGTCAGGCAATTTGAGACTCTCAGTGAATATACAGTAAGGAGATACACTTCCTTCTACAGCTCTTTAGTGTTCATACAAGAGGATGTCTTGCAGAGGGATGACTGATAGTCCCTTCATGAGAAGGGAGTGACAGAGAGAATCGTGATCTGTTGGGTGAGAGCTGTTGCTGTTAATTACCAGAGCAGGTGAGATGATAATCTTGTATCCTCATTGCACCTGATGTCCTCTTATCTGATCTGTCTTCCTCTGGCTGCCAGTGGTATTTCTTCAGCTTGGTTTCAAGTAAGTACACTCTGCAATGTGACCGAGACAGTGCAATTACTTCCATTGCTAATGCAGATGCATAATTAAATCCAGAGAGATAATTTGCTACTTTGGAAGCTTTTTATTACCTAAGGGGAAAAATGGGATTCCCAGGCAAAGCTCACTTGCAAAGTAGAGGCCAAGTGATGCAGAGAACTCAATTCTAGTGTTTCAGTGCTTAGCTCTTAGCTGCTCTGATACCCAGTGAAATGAAAACCTGTCTAAGTGGATATTTAGGTGCCTAATTTGAGCTACAAAAGCTACCAAGCAGAGTCAGAGGCTGCCTGAGACGGTCAGCAACAAACACCAAGAGAGAAGCAGGAGTCACATGTTTAATTTTGAGTGATGGGGACACTTCCCTTCACTCATGCTGTACATCCCACGTATTGATTACCTAGGTGGCTACCCAAGCTGTTATCCATAATATTTACTGGTTAAGTGAAAGTCTCCTGAAAAAAAAAATTCCCTAACAGGATTTGCTGGTACATTCAGGAGTGATAGAAACACACCACAACTAGCTCTTTGGGAAGGCTTTGCCCCTCTTTTTCCCCCATCTTCCTTATTTTAGTAGTGGTAGTTCATACCACCCCATTATCCCCTTCCCGAAACCTGTGCTAGCTCTGAGTTGTCAAAATTCCCATGGGATTCCAGTTAGCAGATACAGCTGCTAGAGGAGGAACGCCTTATCGGTGAATCCCTGTAGGACTGAAATATTGAGTTGTTCAGTGCTGTCAGGACTTGAGTATATTTGGGCAGGCCCAGAAGCAGAAATTTAAGCAACCAGAGAGCTTTACTGATGGGATCTTAAGTGTCATGGGGATACAGCCAGCACCAAAGCTAGGCAAAAGCTAAAAAGGGGGCTCTGAGGATTTGTATTTTGAATGAAGGAAAAATCTCTCTGTAGATTTAGCCTGCATAACTATGTAGGATGGGAGACATTGGGGAGCCAGCATTGTATTATAATAATTGTCTGAGCAAAGTGAAGACTGTAATTCCCCTCAGTGCTCTTCTGTCTGTCAAGGTTCTTGTTTGAAAGTTGAAGACTGTTTAATTTATAAATCCACGTGACAAAGCTCTCCAAAATGCACTGTGGGTAGCATTCCTTCCCTGGACCTCAGAGAACTGACTGATGGAAATGAACAGAACTTCCTATCATGGTCCTCTATGATTCTGGATCGAGATACAAGATAATCACTACATGTAGCTGAAATACATGAATCTGCTGCAAATTGATTTCACTTCACAGAAACTTAGTTGCTTTCCTTTATTTCTGTGTCTTTCAATGTGATTGCATTATTGAACTAGAAGCATTTCTGGCACCAAAAGACATTAAAGGCTAATATAAAGACGGAGAATGAAAGTCTAGATTCCTGCAGAAGATAACTGTGGAATATAGCGCTCTACTGGGAACATTGAGTGGTGGGAAGAGCAACGAATTCTTGGAGGATGGCAAGAAAATGTATATGTGAAAGACTCATTTTTATGATGCATTTGGAGGACCCCCAGTTGGATAAGGTCCAAAATTGAGATTTTGGTAAATTTGTTACGAAACAAGGATTAAAGCAGATGAAATAACTGCTGGTTCCATCTAGAGATACCCATGAGCAAGGCTGACTCAAGGTCTCTCAGTGATTTGTACAAGGCTTGGCTTAGCTCTGGTAGAGGGATAACTTATCCTGCTGACTTATCTGGCCAAGATGCACAGATGGGCAGAGCAGAATGAGCAGCCAGAGAAGTCAAGGGCAGATTGTTTGGTCTTAGTGTCCCTCTGCCTGGGAATCAGTCTGGCCACTGGAGCAGCACCTCTGGTTGCTGTGAGCCTTGGGGTTCTGCCCCTCATGGATATATACTGCCCTGGGGAAATATCCATCTTGACCTCTACCTAAGGTCAGTCTTTGGGACTTCTTATCACTTGTTGCCTGGCTTAGCTGTTTCAAACAGCAGATTTTTGGAGATGCACTGCTTCTGTTAATCAGGTTCTGCCTAGGCCCTGGTGTCTGGAACCTAAAAGCAGAAGGGCCCACCTTCACGTTTAAGACAAAATATTTCTCTATCACATTTCCCAGCAGGGATAAGGAAGCCAGTGAGGGTGGGAACTGAGCCAGCAGGTTTCACTGCCCACATTGACAGCAATGCCTCAAACAAACTGATACTAACAGGGATCAGCAACCCTCTTCTACACAAACGAGCACACAGTTTCCAATTCAGTCCTTAAAGATGACCTCTCTGCAAGAGAGGATTTTCACCTTGTCGTTCCAGTGATTGGCACACCATACACATTTGTATCAAAGATCTGCAGTTCTTCTGTGTTGCTTTTCTTGTAGTTATGAAGTGTCAGAGGTCACCGTGCTCAAGTGGCTCTTTCAAGTTGGAAACTAGAAAAACTAGGACAATAGCCCTCTGGCATACTTCAAGTAATGTTAATAAGGGGGGGTTTTAGTGGATTGTACATAATTCTCATAGCAGCCTTTCCATTTGGGCATTTGTTATCCTCATCTGAAAGCAGCTGGGGTTGGTGAAGCACAGAGACAGGAGTCCATGCATCCAAGGTGAGGTTGGTGCTGGAAGGGCATTGCAGGTAATGTTCAGTGCTGCACTCCTTTGCTATCAAACACCAAAAGAGGGGCCCTGTAATTACCAGAAATGGGAAGTAATGGCTGAAGATTATCAGAGCAGGTGGAAGGAACATAAATAGATCAGAAAAAGCATGGAGGCTGAGGAAAGACTGAAAACTGAACATCCTGAAAGCTTTTGATGGATATCTTTTACCTGAAAGATTTCTGGAGTTTAACACTATTCCATGAAGTAAGCCATAACTAATGTCCAGAAGCAGCACACAACCAAACCCAGACTTTCAGGGTTTGCTTTCTTAGATAAATATAATAATTACTCTATCTTTCCATCTACATGAATCAGTAGATAGAATTTTTTTCAGAAAGTGTTATTATTACTCTGCATATTCAAGAAATTTTATTGGAAATCCTGAAGCATAAAGAAATTAAAAATACTGTGTGCTACTTACTTGGCTTCGGCAGGTACAGTATCTGCTTTAATTGACAACGATGTCTTGATCTCTGTGGATCAAGAATAAACATACCATCCCCACTATCAATCCTTACATTAAATTGTCAAATCATCCATTCAATATTAACTAAATATAGCTACAGTAAAATAAAGAAGCATTTGTTTGCTTATACTCCCTCAGTGACACATTATTCTGTGTGTTACATCAAAGATTTCCTTTCAAATTTGCCTGATTCAAAAGGCAGAGTTTCTCCTGACTATGCAAGTTAGCAAAGAAAGTGGCTGTATTTTGTCAAATTCAGCTGCACCTTTTTTGCTGAAGCATGTTCAAAAGCCAGCAGATCTATTTTTGTAATTCATTGCAGTCCATTCTGCTGCTGGTCAATTGAAGCAAGCTATTTTTGTAACTTTGTTATTTTGTAGTAAATTTACCAATTCAGTTAGTAGTGAAAAAGTTCCAGACACCTCTCTGATAAGAGTTGATAGATGAATACATAAGAAAACTGTTCCTCTACAAAAGGGAGTGAGCTGGTCCAGGAGACGCTTATACAGAGTTCTAAACTAGTGTCATGAAAAAGAGAAGCTCTGCTTTGAAGTAAGAGGAGGCCAAAGACTATCTTCTGCATATATTGAGGCTTTTGCATGTAAGGTTTTTGGTATTGTATTAATCAGCCTGCTGTATTTACTGTAAGAGAGGTCTTAAAATGGGTCTCAAAATATTTCTCTGAGGGTTTTGGCCAGTTCAAAGAAAAAAATCAGGGCAAAATATCCCTTCTGGCTCCTTGAGGGACATGAAATGTTTCACTTTTTTAAAAACTAGCAAATCAAATTTAACTATGGTGACCATTAGAGCAAAATCTAACCAGCATCCTCCTAGCTGGTCTGTGACTCTGTCTCCCTTCTGGGCTGAACAATAATGTCCCCCTTCCAGGAAGAAGGGCACCAGTTACATCACAGTTCCCAAGCCTAATAGCAAGCAAGTAGTTGTCATTATATTTAGCAAATAAGAAACCTGCCTTCTAGAGTTATTAAAAGGCTGGAGAACAAGGGAGAAAACATGTGAATGGGTTCACCTTTTGAGATTATGTGCTCAGGATGTCCCAGGGACTGAGAATAGCTGTGCCCTCCAATCCCCTCCACACCCAGTAGGCTAGAGTTCTGCCAGGACTTCCACAGGTGAGGGAATACAGTTTGGAAGATTACTCAAAGGACAGTGATAACTGGGCCCTGCTGGGATGGTGGCCTTGTTCTAGGATGGGCTGGATCAGGGTGCAGAGGTGGGGCTGCAGCCTGGGGCACACCAGCAGCACTGGATGGCAGTGTTACACAAGTTCAACCAGCATTTTTGGGAATAAAGGCAATGCATGCCATGCCTGTAACTGGAAATGTGTGGGTTTTGAAGGGGGCATCTGCAATTCCTATTGTGATGCACTTGACCAGATGCCCTTCATTTCCTTCTCCCATCCTGTCTATTTTCTTTGGGGACTGCTTTCCCATGCTTTCTTTCCTCCCAGCTCTCTTTCTCTTTTTCTCAGTGTGTATTGGAGTGTTTCCCATGTCTCTTCTGAGCTGACTAGGCACTAGAAAGGTCGCAGAGATAAACAGCAAAGCTTTGCTACTGCAAAAGCAATATAGAAAACCCAACAGTCATAAACCCAATAAAAACAATCTCTTTCCCTCTGTCTAGTTCTCTAGCTTTAGGCAGAAAGCACCAGGAGAGGCAGAGTGCCTTGGCACTAGACCAGTAAACGTGCATTTAATATTAAGCCGGCCAGAACCAAATATACTGCAGGGAAAATACAGAATTTGTTCAGCTGACAGTTTACTTGTGTTATGGAGTTTGCCTGTGCACAGGCTAGCGATTCCAGGGATGATACTAAGCCAGAACCGTGTGCATGTAATTCCAGTACTGATACATACACCAGCACTGTCACTCCAGAGATGAGTGGAGCATCCCTCTGGCAGGGAGATGGTAAGAAAGTAGAAGCTGCTGAATAGGTATCATCATGGCTTTGTTCCACCCACTTGGATCCTGAGCTGGGATTTTTCTTCTGCTCTTCATCTAATTTATCAGTGTAATACCTGGGTCACCTTTTCATACAGCAAATATAATTACAGTGCACTTACACTGTGTGACTCTGTTTCATGATACCTATAATTACCATTCATTCACATAGCTAGGAGGTTAGTTAATTCAGTGAAAGAATTACTTATCAGTCTGCTTTTTGAGTTCCTAGTTCTCATTTTAATTGCATTTGTACTTTTTGCACATGTATCTGATGGTTCACTGTATGACAGTCATTTGTAAGAGGTTAAACTTCTGATTGAGTTTAACCTGTTTACAAGTATATGCCCTGCTGAAACATGAGTGTTTAAGGGGCTGATTCTTATTTTTACAAGCTTTCCTGTTTTATGTGCACTGCTCTAGAGGAAATCCAGAGCTGCCTACATTTCAAATGGTTGGCAAAAGTTGCGACACATGGCAAATCCCTGGGATCAGAAGAAAAGTCACAAAGAGTATTGCTGTTCTCCTTCCTGCCCATTCAGTAGAGCTGAGGGTATTCTTCTGCTGGATTCAACAGGGCTTGGCTTCTACTCAGGGATTATGGCTTTGCATTTGCAGTGGTGAGATTTGATGTAACTTTTTTCATTTTAAATAAAAAGGTTTTTCCCACTTTAGTAGCTTACTAGGATCAATCACACTTCAAAGGGTTCCTAGGCTGAAGTCTTGCAGCCATTTGATGTTAGAAAGTGGCAGGTGGCAGCTCCCCCCATTCTTCCTTCCCCTCTTCTCCTGCCTTTGTTCTTTATCCTTAGATAAAGTTGCTGGAGGAATCAGTAGCAGCTCAGATAGCTGAGGTCTGCCATACTTTGCTGAAGAGTTTCCTCAGCCAGCCTGGACCCGCTGCAGCATGGTCATGCCAATGAGTCTCTTCCTCTATAATTTTCATATCCTTGACTACCTTCCCCCAGGCCAGGACTTCCTTCCTGTGCACCTCACACTCCTTTTGTTCCTCTGTTGTCTCTCCCCTTACACTCACCCCCTCTTTGCTTCTCTCAGTTTCCTGAGCTGGGTGTCCAGCTCAGATCAGAAGGAAGGGGTGATTGTGCATACAGCTGGTATGGGACCACAGAGCCATCAGATGTTAGTTGCATCTATTCTTCCTCAGAACCCTCAATTCCTTTTCTCTTGGATAACTATAAATTTTTCAGGCAATGAGTAAGTATTTTTCTCCTGGAGAATCAGATTTCAAACCCAGAGAAAAACTGACTCTGCACAGTGGATGAAATTGTCACTTGGTTTATATATCTTTTTGGGTCTGTGACTGTAGGGTTTTCAGATGATCATGGAGTACAGAGGCAATCACACCTTTTCAAAAAGCATTAGGAACTCATCCCCTATATCTCTAAGGACTCCAGGATCCTGTCTGAAACTTTGGCATGGCAGTGCTGTGAAAGGACCAGAGGAACACAAACCACTTCAGTTTGTCACGCCAAGAAGCTTGACCTTAGGTTTTGCCTTTCCGCTTGGTGAGTACCAGCTGCTTTCCAGGAGGTTGCCCTGGGGTGGAGGAAGCAGGAAGGGGCCAGTGAGGGGAACTGCGCCTTAGCCAGTTTGCAAATTGTCTTGGTACTTGTATGAAAATTAGGATAATTACATCTCTTATAATAAGAGGCTGTTTGTGTTCTTTTGCTGCTTATATGTATCTAGAAGGAAATTGCAGGCAACTGCCTGCCAAGTATATCCCTAGAAATATTTTTGAAACTGTCATCCACAGGCATTGGATACCAGAGGCTGTTTAATCTCTCTCCCACTCTCTTTCTCTCTTCAAGCCCCCATCTCCCACTCTCTGGCCTGGTTTTTGAACAAAAAGAGTTTGGCTTTTTATTGCAGTGTAAAGAATTAGTGTATCACTCTATTAGTCCCATTTCGTGCCACCACTAGTTCAGCTGACCTATGGATCTCCAGTACTATAAGAAAGACGGATTTTTGTAATTTATATGCTTCTTCTATAGCCATCATTTGACCTTATTAATGATTTACATTGAAGTGATGTGTGGGAAAGAAACAGAGAAAGAAACCTAGAGAGGAATGTGTAAGGAAAGCAAGTCAATACCGATCCATGTACATCTATATCCTGCAGCTTGTGGAGCCTTTGCTCATTGTTACCAAGAATAGAAAACCTGAAATCACCCAGACATCCTGATGTATACCACAGTGAAAACAACTGGAAATTACAATACCAAACTATCAAACTATACTATGGGGAAAAGCAAAGGTAACACCTTGGAAAGCAAACACAACTTCTTCAATAAGCCTTGACTGGTCAGTTATATGCCTTAAAAACACAGAGCATATTATTTATATTTGAAGGTAGTGAAAACATGAAGCATGATCTAAACTGGAAGCAGGCATAGATCAATGCATTGCAAAGCTAGAATATGGAAGTAGAACATCTGACCCGCAATGTTAGTATTGTCATATGTTACCAGTAAATCTTAACAGAGAAAGAAATATTAGCAGAAATAGAGTATTTTCTGCGCACATTGTGCATAGTGACTTCAGTTTAAGAAAAATACAAAAGGCAGCTCTATGCACACTCTTTCTTGCACGTTTCCATCTCTTATTCAGGACTGATACTTCAACATCTGTTGGGGTTTTTCCTACATGTTCTCTGCAATTCGGTGCTTCAATTGTTATTATTAGTAACTTGGATTCCTGGAGACAACAGGATCCTCAAATGCAGAGCAAGAACTTGTGGCTTTTGCCACAAGATGGAGGTTAAAGTGTGCAGTGCAGAGTGAAAAGCACAATCCATCTGTTGGAGTCATGGAGATTGTTCTATGGAATAAAATGAATATACCAAGTTGGACTGCTGAATGAGGTGAAAACTGCTTAAAGAAGAGACAGACATTCCTACTTCTAATTGTGCTATTTTTAATGCTTCAATGAAGGTTGTTTCTTATTCCATCTGTTTTAATTTGTCCATCTTTTGTTCTTTATTAAATTGAAATCTATATATTGGCAACTTCTGAATTTCTAGGTGAATTTAATAGCTGTGAATCTTGGATTCATAACTGGTTACAATGCACAGAGGCAAAAAACCAAACCGCGTTCTTTCTGAGGAACTGATTAATTTGCTCTCATAAGTGGATATATAAACATTGATTATGTACTGAAGAGCTTTAGCTATTAAAACCAAGTTAGAAGAAAATACAAGACTGTCTAAATTATCAGTTCTGCTTTTAAAAAGCATGGCCTAAACCACTGGTGACCCCAGTACTCTGCACAGTGCTGTTTGGCACCAAGCTCCCCTTGCATAAGTTTGACGTTTAAATAATTGCCCACCACATTCCATACAAAGCTCTATCACCTGGTTAAGGGGATTTGGGCCAGCAACACTTATATACCATTTTGCCCATAGTTCTAGTTTTGAAGAGGTGTTATCTCCAATATTGTTCAATTTTGTACCCGTTAGAGCAGTTTTTATTGCTATTGTTAAGTATTTGAAGTTCAACCAGGGGAAGTGCCGGATTCTGCACCAGAGTTGGGGCAACCCTGGATGTACATACAGGCTGGGGAATGAGATGCTGGAAAGCAGTGCCAGGAAAGGGCCCTGGAGGTCCTGGTCGATGGCAAGTTGAATCTGAGTCAGCAGTGCCCTGGCAGCCAGGAGGGCCAACCGTGTCCTGGGGGGCATCAGGCAAAGCATCACCAGCCGGTGGAGAGAGGGGATTGTCCCTCTCTGCTCTGCACTGGGGCAGCCTCACCTGGAATACTGTGTGCGGTTTTGGGCGCTGCAATATAAGATATTAAGCTGTTAGAGAGTGTTCAAAGGAGGGCAATGAAGATGGTGAAGGGTCTTGAGGGGAAGTTGTATGAGGAGTGGCTGAGGGCACATGGTCTGTTCAGTGGGACAAGACGAGACTGAGGGGAGACCTCATTGCAGTTACAACTTCCTCAGGGCAGGGGAAGTGGAGGGGCAGGCACTGATCTCTTTTATGTGGTGTCCAGTGACAGGACCCAAGGGAATGGCCTGAAGTTGTGTCAGAGAAGGTTTAGGTTGGGTATTATGAAAAGGTTCTTCCCCCAGAGGGTGGTTGGGCACTGGAAAAGGCTGCCCAGGGAAGTGGTCACAGCACCAAACCTGACAGGGTTCAGGAAGTGTTGGGACAATGCTCTCAGGCACCTGGTGTGATTCTGGGGGATGGTCTGTGCAAGGCCAGGAGTTGAACTCAATGATCCTTGTGGCTCCCTTCCAACTCAGCATGTTCTGTGATTCTGTTCATTACTCTGAATTATCTGACTGATGTAGTCCCTGAATAGCACAGCACAGTAGACAGGATATGTACCTACATGTATCTGCATCTCAGGTTGTGGGGATTGGGTTTGGAGAGCTGTTGCATTAGGGGTACCCGCTGTGCCTGGGAAGTGCCCAGTTTCACGGGGCCAAGTTAACTATGAACAGGATGAGTCCCTGCAGCTCTGGCCACTAGCAACAGCTGAGACATTTCCCTGGAGAATAAGAGTTGTACATCTTTGCACAAATCAAAATTAGTAGTTAGCAGCTGTAACAATTGCCTGTACTTGGATCTTCCTTGACAGCTGAATGAAAATCAAACAAACCTAGTCCTTGAGACATTGCTTTGGTGCATACATTTTGAGTAAATTAAAAAGCTTATTTCCTGTTGGCGTTAATGAGCCTTTCATTTGGGCAAGGTGGTGCATATCAGGACAGTCATCAGCATGTATTTCCTTGCCCAGCTGTCATGTGCTGCTTCAACTGAGTGCTGCAGTAGATTCTCACCTGCTGCTGCATTTCTTCCAGCCATAACCCTGTTCCCTGCTTTGACTGCCGTTGTGTTAATATGCTTCTTTTTAAATCAGATCATCTTATAACATTCCTGTTGCCTACATTTTTATCTCTTGCTCTGTTTTAAAGTGCATTCTTGCATTTTGAGAAGATGGAAATATATTCACAATGAATGATGTCTGTGAGATAAGAATACAGCCAGTTCTCATCCTTAGTTTACTATGACAACATACTGTTGATACATCTCTTTCAGCTAGCAAAAAAGCAATTTTAGTTTCCTTCAGCTCAAAGTTTTGCAAAATGTCAAAGCAGCATTGAGTCAGAGCAAGAATAAGACTGATGGCAGGTTCTCAGCCTGTCTTCTGCATGGGTATATGGTGAGACAGTTTTTGCAAGCTCCTGTAAGAAACCTGAACCTTAGGAACCATTCTCCAGTCTTTTAGGTCTTACTGCTTTCTCCAAGAACCTATTATATATGTTTTCCAAGAATGATCAGAACAGAATACATATGTATTCCAGGTTTTAGCTCCTCTAGAAGAGTGATGAGAAAGACACTCAAGAGACATAATGTCTAATGCATGTTTTATTTAATTAATCTCCAGATAAATCCAAGGAAAAGATAATCAGGCTGTCCCTATAAGCAATAAAGCATGTTAGAAAATGGATCATTATTTCTGAAGGTTTTATACTTACCCTTTTCGGAGGGGATTAGGGGGCCCTGAGAGGAAAAGAGGGATAGGGGTTTCTTCTTCCCAGCTACTTGAAGTACCAAATAACTACTCCCACCCATTATGAAAGAAAAGTTCTTTTGAAAAATTATTTCTCCACAAATCTAGCACAGATGGGACACTAAAGTTTTATTCTAAGACATGTCTTTCTGTGGCATTACAAACCAGAATGCTCACCTAATCATATCAAGGAGAGAAAACTTATTTTCCTGTTGATAAATAAAGCAGGTAATTAGTTTCAGAAATAGTTAATTACAGTTTTTCTGGGAGTGGTTGCATTCCTCCATTCCCAGAAAGGTCGCTGAGGAGATTGCCCGTGTGTTTCTGCAATTAACAATCACTTAGCCCCCCTCCCTTCAGAAAAAGAGCCTCATGCTGCCTTGCAGTATTTAGGCCACAGAGATTCAGTGTCTGTAGTGGACACAGGCTCATACCACCAGCCACAAACATTCACATTGCATTTTGGCAGGCGGAGTTGCTGATGTTCCCTGTTAGGTCAGGAAATGTGTGGGGTCTGCCAGTCTCTGCAAGGTAAGTGCTATTTTGGCCAATGTCCCAGGTCTTGGCAATACTGGAGAAGCTGCAGCACAGCGAGGAGGTGACAAGGCACTGCCGTTCCTGGGTCTGAAGTCCCTTTTCCTTGTGGACTCAGCTGCTCTCAGGCTTCTCCCCATATCTGGTAGAGAAAACTTCCTGTGAGGCTGGGAAGCCAGGAGTCGGGAATCAGAAAGAAAATCATATTCTGAAAGAGTTTTTGAATATTAACTAGCAGAAAGCACAGCTACTGCCCCTGGGAGAGTGAAGAATAGAGCTGCCTACAGAAAAATACCTCGTCTTCTCACAGGATACACCCTCAGCACTGGCTACCCATCAGAAAAAATCCATAGAACATAGAATGCCTTCAAAACAGGTAATAAAAACAATTTCGTGAATGGCAAGATTTCCGTATGATAACATGTGGAGAAGATGAAACCTGCGTATTTTACTGAGAAGATGAGTTGCAGTGTGTATGGTTTGCACAATGCCAAGTAATACAGAGGAAGTACCTGTGGGTCCCGTGCAAGCTTTCTGAGTGCAGTAACAGGGGAGTACTGAAAGAACAGGGAAGAAAAAAAATGAAAAAATAAGAGAAAAGAGGAGAGCAGAAGATCCTGTGTTATGGCACAGGCTGTAAGCAATGTGGAGTGAGAATTGTTTGCCTTTGTTAAAAAAGATTTGTTATAACAAGCCATTCTATGTCTGATAATATAAATATTTAATGAGAGCTTCTCATGCTCCATTTTTACCTCCCTTATACATTCCAGTATATTACAGAATCATTTAGGTTCAAAAGACCTCCGAGACAAAGTCCAACCTTTGACCAATCACCATCTTGTCAACTAGACCAACTAAGTGCCATGTCCAGTTATTTCTTGAACACCTCTAGGGATGGTGACCCCACCACCTTCCTGAGCAGTCCATTCCAATGTTTAATCATGTTTAGCTTTCCATGAAGAAATTCCTCCTGATGTCTAACCTGAACCTCCTCTGGCACAGCTTGAGGCTATGCTTTCTCTTTTTGTCACTTGTTGCTTGGGATAAGGGAATTATTTTATGCTCACCCAGTCCTGAGGAAATGACGGCACTGATGAAAGTAAGAATAATGAGGAGTAATTCTCACTGCTGATAGAACAGCCCTTTCTCCGTATCCAGCATGCCCAGTTAGGCAGCACCATATCCCTGGGGAGGGTATATGATGTCTGATGCATTAAAAGGTATAGAAAGTTTGCAGAAAATAAACCCCCTTGAGTTTCAGCTGGTCCTCAGAAATTAGAACAGCTGGGTGCAAATAGGCTTAATTTTTGAATAGAACCAATTCAGCACTGTAGGTTTGGTCAAATTCGATGAGAATTTTCACTTTGCACAAATTCACAGCTAGTGTGATTTAGTAATACTGTAGATCTGGTTGAGTTCAAGAACTTGCACAATCCAGGTTCTGGAATAGTACAGTTTATTGAAGCAACAGGAAATCAGATTCAGGACTGCTGGGGATGATAAATGCACTAACTACAGAGTGTTAATATATACAGCATCTTTAGCTGTGAGCCCCACAAGCACAGCTCTGTGCGTGATGTCCTCTTTCAATGGCTGCAGAGCAGCAGTCATTTGAGCGTGTCGCAGACCAATGTGCTTGTGTATGGCTTCCCTGTGGGCATATGGATCTCGCACCAGGTGCTGGAAGAGATTAGATGGTTCAACATGGGTGGTGGGTGTGGCTCAGCTCTGCTTGCTTGACTTTTCCTGGACTCTGTCTGTTCTTCATGTGCTCTGAATTCTTCAGTTCCAGACTACAATGTCACTGCTGGAGCTCTCTAACTGCTGCTGATATCCTGAAAGCTCCTTTTCTTGAGGAACCAGCAGAGGCCAAAGAACAGGACAAGGACTAGAAGAAGGGCCCAGACCTGCCACTGCTTCAAGACATTAATGAGTACGGATCCCCAGGCCATGCAGCTCTTGTCTGGAGTTGTCTGCTCCGTGTGCTGTACAAGATAATTCATCTTCTGTCGTGCACAGTTCTGGGGGGTGACAAATTGCTCCAACCGCCCCAAGGCAGGAGCATGGACACGTGGGAGAGCCGTAGTTACAACATCAGAGACAGCAGAGCCCACCAGAGCATCAGTTCTGCTGCAAAATGTTCCCCTACTCTGCAGCAGCTGTGCAGCCTCACCCTCTGCCTGCAATCCCAACAAAGTGATGCACGGACATTCACAGATGCAGTGTTTGCTCAAGTACAACATTCATTGCCAACTTTGTAGCAAATGAAGCTCTCAGAGAGAGCAGCAGCAATTCTCAGAGGGAATGAACTGTCTCAAAAAGGGGGGGCATTCAGTATCCAGGTGGTAAGGGGAATCTCTGGTTCCAGGCTCCTTGCCATGGCCTCTTCAGGATCATTTGTACAGGTGAGCATTGCAGACAGAAGGTATTAATTTGAGGGGGGTGGGGGCGGAAGAGTCAGAACTATGAATTCTGCATTTACGAACTGTATATATGTATTATGTATTTACTGTATTTATGAGCCATAGTTCATATATGAACTATGTATTCTGAATTCAGAAGAAAAATTCTACAAAGCTAGACCCAAATCTGTGTTTAGGGATGTTGTTATAATTTCTGCACAGTAAAGAAAATCAAGTGTAAGCATTTCTAGTGCCAGACTTGAGACAAGTGCTATTTTCTTTCCCCATCAGCAGCAGAGTTAGCAGTTTGCCTGTAAACATGATGCAAGTCTTCCCATTTCTTTTCAGAGAAGTGCATAATTCCATGTTGACTCTATGAAAGGAATAACCTACAGGACATGGATGCCACAGTTGTGGCAAGTATAAGAATATCAGAGTTTGGTGAAAAACTGGACGCTGCATACAGACAGCAAACAACAAAAGTGTTCAGGGAACCCCTTTTACCTGAAGTGTCCCACATTCATTATGGTCTCTGATGAACAGAAAGCAAAGGGCTGTGCTGTGCCACCCTCCTGTGGTCTGTCTGAAGTCTTGACATGCTGTGTAGGAGTGTCAGGAGTAGGAGGCCGTGCTTTTACACAGGTATGGAGGGTCAGAGCCAACCCTTGGTGATTGGGAGGAGGGGAGGGGGCGCACATGAACAGAGTAACATCTGAAGAGAGCAGTCATATCATGGCAATAGAGTGAATGGTGTCCTTCAGACTGAGCTTCAATTGAGAGGCTTATTTGAGAACACAACTACCTGTTTTCAAAAAATAGAAGGCAGGAAAAAAATATTGCAAACAGCATTGCATTTTCTTCCCAAATAGAGAGAGTGAGGAATAGGAATCCTCTTGGAGCACAAAATTAGTTGTAGTCTTTCTTTCTGGAGACTGTTAATTGCAGTGAACAGTGGGCTACATGCAATGTCCTGAGTCTGTGAAAGCACAGGTTTAAGTAGGGAAGTTAATTTCTAGCAAAGGAGACATTGCAATTTTCTTCTTAATAATGAGGTTGGGCAAAATGCAAGGTGCTGATAGCCTACATAAGTACATATTCCCCAAATTGGTAGTACCTGTTAAAATTAAGGCAGAAGCACTGAAGGAAGAAGAGACTGAGTAAAATCTGTGATGCACTGGGGAGTTTTTCTGAAGGTGTGGTATTTACATGCATTGTAGCAACCAGATGGCATAACACTTCTAAAAAGAGTGTTTTACTCTCCATTCTTTTTCACTGGCTCTGGATATTTTTCAGCAGTTGCTGTATAAGTGTTCTCTGTGTAAATAAAGTTGTGGGATAGACAATGGGTGGTTTAAGACTACAGGACATTCCCATGGCCTCTATATCCCACCATGGTATTTTTCCCTGCCTACGGCTATTTAAAACCTTAATCTGGCCTGGACCAAAAATGCTTTCAATGTGGACATGGGTCTAGATGCTATATTAAAACCAGATCAGTCCCAGCTATTTGAAACTCACTGATAAAGCAGTCTGTTAAAACCCTGCCAAAATTTTCTTCTTACACTGCAATAGCTAAAACTTGAATACCTGCACAGGAATATTATTAAATGTTGGTGCATATCCTGGGCTGTGACACTACAGTGGGGAAAAAAATGCTTCAAGATGCTCAGCTGACAGTTAGGAAGATACCTCCCAACAGTGGATTATATCATGACCAAAGTAGGATGGCCTGAGGCAGCAAGTCAGTGGGTTGGGAAGAAAAAACTGGGGGTTTATTAGTCTCTCCAACTTTTGTTTTCATCTTTCACATTTTCTTTGCAGTGATCAGTTTTCCTTTTTGGAAGTTCTTCCTGACAGTCCAGCAGTTGTAGCTAGCAATGCAGTGTACAGGCACTGAAAACTATCATCTGCAGCGTCACTCATAGAGAAAACCTGTTTGGTGTTACTGACAGACTAAGCCTGCAGCCAACGCTGTGTGAAAAAGTATCTTTGAAGCCAGGACTAATTTTTTGTGATGTAGTACTTCATATTGTTCTGTATGTTATACATTGAACTGCTGGTCTTATGATCTCATTTTAATGAAGCCTGCAAAGCTAGAAACCTCGAATTCCTTGAGATCTCCACATGACATCCATAAGGATGTTGCAATATTGGGATATTTTTGCATATGTCTCTAATTTTTACCAATTTCCTTTAAAAATATGTAATGGCAGGGGTCATTAAATGTCAAAAAAGAAGCTTTGAATCCCCAAGAATTAGGTGTGCATGGTTCAGCCAAGTCTTTTTATGCTTGGTTTTTCCTCAGATTTAGGAAACAATCCTGAATGGGAATGGTTTGTGTAAAACTTCCAAGAGAGTTCAGAGTGCTTTGCAGAAACAAGTCCCTGAGTTTCTTATTCCACTGAGTTTCTTCTTCCCCACAGAGGGCAACATATGCCTTCATCAAATCTGTAGCTAAAATAGGTGAATTGCTTGTCCTCTAGTGACTACAGAGGCAGCCGGGGAAATGGTCTTAGAGGAGGACCTAACTTCATGCCTGGCAGAGGTCACGAGGTGGATCAGTCACTTTGTGTAGGAGTGCAGGAGAGCAGCCCTACTAGCTGGGCCACCATTCTCATCCGATTACACAGTCTTTCAAGGCAGGAGCTGGAGAATGAGCAGAGTATTTTTACCTTGGTTTCAAATTAATTTTTCATAATCTAAATTCCCGTGAAATTGTCTGGAAAATTAACATACACATTGGTCTAGCAAAGACCAAACAAGTGCGTCTGTTTTTAAAAAGACACATTGCCAGAGAAGACAGGGTAGAGCCAAGGCTGGTTTTTGTCATGGATCATAGGATTTTAAACTGTAGATTAAATATGCAAACTGATGAAAATAATTTTTAAAAAAAGAG
This sequence comes from Grallaria varia, assembly GCA_013396735.1. Lineage (NCBI taxonomy): Eukaryota > Metazoa > Chordata > Aves > Passeriformes > Formicariidae > Grallaria > Grallaria varia. Next base: position 649,905 of record VWZG01006969.1, read on the forward strand.
TACTTAAAATACGTAGGCATGGGTTTATGCATGGAGGTTAGAGGGCAGGAAGGAGATAAATATGTAAAGAGAAGGCAGAGGTAACAGTTTGAATCACATCCAAATGAGCTAAAACCTAGCAGCCTTTTTCAAAGCAGTCTTGCCCCACTGTTGCAGGCTGCAGAGGCACCTTCATTTGCTACCTTTGTTTTCCATCATATCTGCCAGCCAAATTGACCGATCCTGTAGCTGTGTGGCCACTAGATTGATCTGATGGAAGTGTAGGGAATCTGTGACCAGGACTTGGGTGAGGAGAGAGCATTTTGGTAGCAGGTGCCTGTGTTAGGTAAGGCGTACACTGAGCTTGTGCTCCTCAGTCTGGTGGACTGGTGAGCTGGACTGATTGTTGAAGGTTACATCCACAGGGGTGAGTATACAGCATCCTTGTACAGATGTGGATAGGATGGTAAAAGTTTCATCTTCATTGAGAGTTTTCAAGGCTACAAAGCAAAACAAAAGCATGAGATCTAATAAAGAACAGAACCTGGACTGTCATGTCAAGGTGACCTCTGAGCTTCCAGCCAGGCTAGATCTCCTACGGTACGTGCTACACCTTTGATTATTGGTACTGTATTTACAACAATTCAGTTTGGAAAGTCAACATATCAGACATGGAGAAGAAAGACAGACTTAGCCTTCTTAAGAGGTAGAGATACTGGAAACACTTCCAGTTTTTCCTGATCATTCCAAAAACTGAATAGTTGAGCATCTGGAGAGAAAGGTATTTTTCTTTGTACTCTGAAAAGGTGAGGAGCTGATTGTAACAGAGTGAAGAGAACTCTGATTTTTTTAGCTTGTATGGGTAAATTATAGCTCACAACCACACAAGCTATCTGTGAGCCTTTTCTAAATAGGTTCTACCTGTTGTGAAGGGTATTAATCCTTTGCACAACATGTGGTTCAAAGGAGCAAAACTGTAGCATAAGTTATCTAAGTCACTGCAAATACAAAGATTTTACTCAAAGTGAGGTGATCTAGTGGAATACTAAGGACTTGCTTTCTCCATCTTTCAATACTTGCATTTTCCTGTATGTTACTGCCATTAGTTGCTGAGCTAAATTTGAGAAAGCTTTTTGGGAGGGAGGACACTGAGAGATAGGCAGTACCTAGCAGAGTGACTGACTTCTGTGAATACTAATAGAAGTGCACCTCAAATAGTTCCCACAATTATGTGTCTGAATGACACTTAGTCTGCTGTACCTCTGCTCAATCTCTTTTGAAGTCTGAGTCCTGTTAATATTTTAATATACGAATTTCCTGGCAAAAGTGGGGAAAAAAAGAGGAAGAAAAAATGAGTTTTAAACAGCTGTTTTGCAGAGGGTAAATTGTGAACTTGTAAGTATTTTTTCTGAAAATATAGTGCTGAGTTGTGTAAGTGGACCATGCCCAAGCAGCATCTACAGACATTATTGTCAAAAAGTAAGGATGAATTTCATGAAGTTCCACAAAGGATTGCTCTGAGTCTGGTACCATTCATAAATGAATTGCAGGATCACACAAAGAGAATCATTATTAAATTTTCAGATAAGTTCAAGCAGCAAGAGACTGCAAATATGTTGGAAAAGATGATTAAATTCAATGATCTTCATAAATTGTAGGTATGATCTGAAAAATGTGGGTAGCATTCAATATGAATAAGAGTTACCTTTAGACAGGAATGAGGAACTGCAGAAACAAGGACAGCAAGGAACTATTTTCACAGCAATTCTGTGCGAAAATATTTAGTAAACTTCCCAGAACATAAACTGAACACGAGGAACTAATGCTGGGCTAGTGCACCACCTTGGGCTGTCTGTGGAGGTGCAGAGGGCTCTGCTCAGCACCGAGGAGGTGTCAACAAGAGTGGTGTGTACACTTGTGGACACAACAAAAATTGTGAAACAACTGGAGGTGGCTCAGAGGAGGGTAATCGGAATGGTGAGGGATTGAAAAAAACCAAGTTGTAAAGAAAGAAAATTGATAGTGTCTAATTTGACAGAGAAAAATGGGTAAAAGTCTTAAAAAGTGTGAAATTCTCTTCCAAAGAGAAGTGATAACTTGCTTTCTACATCCATGATGGAGAACAAGAAATAATGAGCTCCAATGTTAATAAGACATTCATCTTAAATATTAGAATGAAACCTTGTACAGATAGTGTTTAACTATATAGAATAAATTACCCGGAATGTCTATGGCATCTAAAGCACTGAATGTCTTTAAGAACTGGTCAGCTTAGGCATAGCTGAGCCTACCTTGAGCAATAGGACAGACCTGGGGATTTTCAGCCCACTTCTTGGCTGAAAACTGATAAGAATAATAACAAGACTCCCACCTTCAACTACGAAATTTATACATTTAGTTAAAATTAACTATACTATTTTGAATATGCATCACTGCAATCAGCTCCTGGAGAATTTAGCCTTCAGTCTCTTAAGAATGTAAGCAGAAACAAGTTGAAAATTTCGGAATTTTTAACTTGTCAAAATTTGGGCAGATTTTCACAGAATAGCATATCTTTGTCACCAATGCCCATTTCCCTGATACATTTTTAACAATAGACTCAAAACATGGGCATATTCAGTTGTAAGAATATATCTAACAAGGCCAAAAGCCTTTTTTTCATCAAATCTCCTTGGAGCCAGTTAAACTGATTTTGTTGAAACATTAAAAAAAAAAAGAAAACAGAATGTAAGAATCCAGCCTTGTGCTGATCCATAAAGTGAAATATTTTTGCCCAAGCAGTTGAAGATGGGAGATTTTCAACCATGCCTGCCATAGTTATTTATCTGCAAGTAGATTTGAGGATTCACTGTTTCATTAGCATTTATATATTAGCATATATATGTATGTATATGCTCTTTGAGATTCTGACGTAATGTGCGTTACATCTTTTAAAGTTTTTTGGAGTTGTTAATGGTGATGCAGATTTAAAGCATTTTCTTGGATAACTAGGAAACAAAATAATCAAACTCATAGTTGTTTCTTTTTTACATAGGCCCTATGCATGATTTTGAATTATGCATTGTTCAAGTGTTTTTTCTCACTTTCTAGTTTAAGACAGCAGAACAGTTTGAAATGTGTCTTAATTGAATTGGGCTGTATCAGTCTCTCTATTGTTATAGCTTAGCGAGCTGAATATTGAAGTAAGGAGAGAGCTGCCAGTGGAGTTGTTCTGGCTGGAGAGGAGAAAGATGAGACCAGAACTAAGCCCTGGGATCCATCTCATATTTCACTGGCATCTGTATTCCTGGCTTTGTAGGGAAGCAGGATTCATAAACGTAGGAAACAATGACTGCATTCCAGGGAGGCAAACCCTCTTATGGTCTTCTTGTGCTCAGCAGAGAGAAAGAGTGATTCTTTATGTCACAGCTCTGAGCGTCTGAGGTTATGCTCCAGCTTTGAAGCCCCAAGTGTTGTTTCCCACCATCCATAGTGAGAGCCTAGAAAAATCAGGTTTCCTAGGGAAATACAAGTTTTTTGAGTCCTTCTGCCTCCCACTTCCCACTCATTTTAGTGAGTGCTGCATAACTGACCCCCACTCAACCAGGTCTCCTCCCTGTGCAGTACTTTCTCAACAGCAGACAAGCTGGAACAATAACTGAAAAGTAATACATTAAGTGTCACTTGAATTTGAGAGTGAGTTCTAAGGACTTTTCTTATCTAAATTGTAGAAATGTTTGACTGCTCAGACTTACTTGCTGTTAATATGAAAAAAAAAAAAAAAGAAACAAATTAAGTAATGGAATATTCACCAGAAGTAAATGTCAAATGTTAATCTTCCCTGCCAAAACCAGAACATGCACTGTGATGTTTAGCCAAAGAGGGAGAAGTGGTACCATGTGATTTAGATAAATTATCAACACCCTGCATATTTTTTAGATGAAAGATTTTATATATAAAAATATATGTGTACACAAAGCGAATATAGGTAGATAGATACACAAACACACAGACATGCATTTCAATACTTGAACTGTGTCGGTGGGTATTATAAATCATCCAAGTACAGAAAAGAAACGTGGTTTATGGTGATGTTTGCAGTTTCTTCCATATGGTAAATGCTTTTTTCAAAAGCAGGAGATGATATAGTTTCTGTGAAAAAGGCATATTTTAATAAGACAGATAAACAGTGAGAGAGATATAGCATACAAACAGTATGATCAGGGCTATGAAAGGCACATATTGTATCTTGCTGGGTTCAAGGGGTTTTTTAAATACATTTCATGCCTTCCTCCACACTTCAGGCTCCTCATTCCCACTGCGCAGCAGTTCCCATCACAGCTTATGTAATTAATCATAGTAAAACCTACTTTAAACAGAAGAAATGACCAAAGGAAACTTTTGCAATATCACAGAAGAAAAAATTCAAGGATGTCCAAGTAAATACCCCTTCTGCACATTTTCCAGACCAGCAGATAAAGACCAGCTGGAGAAAATCTGAATTCTATGGAAATTCACAAATTTCTGCCACTTAATGCCATGAGTTTTCATAGCATTTGGACACCTGACATGGCAGAAGTGGAGACTACCACGTTCAGGAAAACTTTACAAGTTCAGACCAGATGGATGGAGTCCAGGCAGAAAGCTGTTCTTGACTAAAGGACAGAAAAGAATAACGTTAGAAATCAAGAAATTGATCTCCTGATGAAAGAAGATGTGGATAGATATTAGCATATTTCTGGTTGTTATAGAAAAACGTGAAATCCCCTCTACAGACCTGTTTTTAGCACAGAAAAGTATGAGACTGTGCTAATCTCACTCAGCTGGTGCTCTGAGTTGTTCAGATGTGAGATTGCCAAGGCAGAAGAGGATGCCTCTGCTATGCTTGAGCAAGAACCTGGATTTTGAAGTAATGGAGTCTTTCCTCTTCTGATTAGTCATATTGCTCTTTGTCCATTTTGAGACTCTAGGTAAAACAATGTGAGGCAAAGCTTCTTACACAATTCTCTTTACAATACTTCTAGCAAACACGGTCTTCTTTACTTTCCCAGGTGAATTTACAAAGGCTGTGAATTTTGCTTTCCCACAGTGTTCTTTATCAATAAAAATGAACAGAGGGACTGCTACTAATGCTCTTCTGATGTTTTTAGCTTTATAGAAAAAAAAAAAATTCTCAATGCTTTTGGTTTTGTGACTTTCCTAGATTTAAGGCACAAGTTCTTCCATGCCTTAAATTCATCACCATGGAAGTCACTGGGAAGTTTGTTATAAGTCACGCAAAATTTAAGGAGCATTAGAGCTGGCACAAATTTCATGTTTGCAACAACAGTTGAAATCCCTTTGCGCAAAGGGAGGAATTAAGTCAAGCTCGACAAGGCCAGCACATACTGGCTCTCGATGGTTCCTATTAAGTTGTCTTTGTTCTTTTAGCTTGCATGATCCTTGTAGGTGTAGAAGTATCTATTTGGTTTGATGCTGTTTAAGTCATGGCTCAGAGACTGCCAGTATACGTTACCTGCATTTTTCAGTCTGACATGTTCAATTTCTGCAAAACACGTTCATGTGGATCAGTGGAAACTTCTGTGGCTGAGATCCCCACAGGATAATTCTCCCTACAGAGAAAACACTCACACTCATAAAAACCTGACAGATGTAGCATCATCTCCTCTGCAGTGTTTTCTTCTCTAAAGGGTACGCAGGAAGGACTCAGCACAGCAAGGCTCCTCATACTTGACTCTTGAAAGATAAAATTTCCTGAGAATCTCTGAGATGGAGGTGGAAGAAAGAGCCCTTTTTCTGCAGACCTAGTGTGTTTTGGTGCTGTATGGCTGAAACAAGTTTTCTAATTGCTCCTTTTTTTCTGCTGAATCCGTTTGGAACACAGCACACACAATGGGGTATTAGGAGTTTTTAAAGCATACTTCCATAAAGACAAACTAGGAATCACAGAAGGGTACCATCGAACAGTATCTGAGAGCACCATATGTAGCACATGGCAAAAAAAAAAAAGACTGCAAACATCACTTGACCTGCCACTTATTGGCTGCAATGACAAGATGCCCGAGAACTTTTTTCTTCCGGTAAGTGAAGGAAGGAAAGTAAAATTAATGGCACTCCACAATTTGCTCCTGCTGAATACTGGCATGAGCCTGTAGTGCCTGTAAACTTTCAAATTGGCTAGTCAAGCTAGCCACCAATTTCATACAGTTTATTGAATATTTACAAACAAATGATCCTTCTGTAAAAAGGCTGAGGAATTCAAGACTGCTGCTACAGTCTGATACTCAAAACTGTACCACGAAACAAGGAAAGGGCTTTGAGTTGACATTTAAAACAAATATCTATAATAGGTGCAATAGAAGATGTGATAAAACCTCTTTAAAACTACAAAGAAACTGTAACATAACAGCTGCCTGAAACAAAATAGGAAGGAAGAATGAATCTCTCAGCTAAGGTATTATTTAGTTTGCTTTAACAAAGTCTGTAGAGCCTATTGCTCTGCTGTTCTAATGATGTAGGCTAAGACATGGGAGATAAGAAAAGCCAAGACATTGAAAGCTGTTGTAAAACTAGGTCACTGTTAAATTAAACATTTTATGAAAAATAGAACCTACCTTGAACAACTCTGAAAACCCCTTTGCTTTTTTTCATGCTCTCAGCCAGAGAGAGAGAGACACTGCTGTACTGCCTTCATGGGAAAAAGCACTGGTTTAGTGACATCTGGACACCCACTCCCGAGCCAGCAGCTCCATTTTTTCTTGTAATTAACAACTATTGAATATTTATGAAGTAAGTGCCACGGGGTAACACTTACTCATTGGATCAACAATGCTGTTGGTTTGCAAACCAAGAGCAAAACACTGGCCCTACCTTGGAGCACTGCAACCACTGAGTGCAGCTGCACCAGTTTTTCCTATTCCAAGCTTTTCAAGCACCAGGAGAGGAGGATGCTATTGGCAGAAAGTTAGTGATTTCTACTCCTCCTTTTTTCAGATGATCACAGGGGAACATGCTGTGCTGTGACTCTCCTCCCCATGTGAAGAAGCTGCTGAAATACTCTGGAGACTCCCACTGTTGAGCTGTGAGTAAGAGTTAGCACAAACCCTGTGAGCATGTGTAACTCTAGAGTCATAGCCATGATATGCAGGGGTTGAAAGTTGTACATTTCGAAGCTTGTAAAATAATCTCTTTACAGCAATGATGATAATACAAATTTAGGAGGGTATGGCTAGGCATGGGGGAAGTTTTCTACCGCTGCAGTCTTCAGTAGAAGATAGGATAACTTTATAAAAGGTGTATTTTTGTCATGGAAATCTATGATAAAGTCTCTAGGATAAAAAAAAGCTGACAAAATATTTTCAATAGTAAATGTTAGTGAAAATTAAAATCTAGTTCAGGTTCTTCAATTTCAATGATGTATCATTAGGGACAGGTGATGTTCTATACCTGGTGTGAATTTTGGGGCGCTCTTCTGGTTTTTAGGTCTCATCATACAGTACAGCAGAGAGAAAACAGTAAAACTCTGCCCTCCTGGCAGGAAAAATGCGTGGCAATGCCTCCCCATGCATTCTTCCCCAGTTCTTACTGAGGATACCAGTGTTTCCGAAGGAAGGTCTTTTTCTGCAAACATTGCTGTATGTGCATAGTTCTACATCAACTTGAGACGTCCCACTGATCTAAATGGAACTGTTCCTGCATCTCTAATCATATTTATCAAACCACTGGCTTTCCCACTGGGAAAGAGGTTAAACTGAGAAATGATCTCTGTGATGAATGAAGTCTGACTACATTGTTTTCAGCATAAGGATCAATGCAAATACAAACCTAGCTTGGTTTTATCTGGTTTTAATTATGTATAATTTATTCAAGTAATTAATGCATGAAATTAAAAAATGTTGCTAAGCCTTTTTTTTCATACTATTTATTACTTCAAGGGATCAAAGAATAGTTGTTGATTGAGAGAAGCCACTAGGCAAAGATTCATTTAATTATAGTATAAAATGTGGAAATAAGAGATGAAATATTATCCAAACCTGAAATACCATTTAAACTGTATTTATTTGTCATTTGCCTTTCCTTCTATTTGCATTTTTTGGTTACAATTTCTTCTGTTGAGCACGATTAAAATAAACATAGTGGTTACTTTTGCTTTAATGTTTCTAGTCAGCTTCCTTTCTCAGCATCATGTGCTGCTGTAGTATGGTAATATTCAGCCTAGAAATACTGCCAGGAAACATAATGGTAGTTTCTTTAATACAGATGTGAAATATTTTCTATCAATCTTGTATTTTGAAAACAACATTTCTATAGAACTTGCTTTTTAGCCTAAGTTAACCTGATACATTTAAGCACTGTATAATGCATGTACACTCCTTTGTGGGAGCTGTGAGAACAAAGACTGTGTAGAGCAGTTGAAACAGTTTTTTCTGAACAGATCTGATATAAGACACCAAAATATTTAATCCTTGATATTACATGTAGTCACACCTCAGCAAAACTGAATACAACTACAGATTTTAAATGTTTTGCTGAGAAAATCTCTGTTAAAAAATAAATCTTTATTTCATAGGTAGCCATTCTGTCTTTCATCCTTTTGCCAGACAACTTTGTGTGGCAAATAATGCATAACATGCTTGGGAAGGTCCACCAAGATCAGAATATTTTAACCTGCCACGAAGTTTTTAAACGCCCACAGCTGAAATCTGAATCAAATCAATTGAATCAACACCCTGTGAAGTCTGATAAGGGTCAAGGAGCTTGTGTGAGGCACAACTGCAGAATTTTCCCACTAAGGTGCAATTTTGAGTGTGACAGGGAAATAAATGTATAGCCTGTGATGATGAAGGACCTTTTAGAAGAAGCATGTACAAACTGTACAGGCTGGAACCTGGCTTTTGCAAGGAGTAGTCAATAAAGGTAAAGATGGTGATATTGATCCAATAGAAATGGAAGTGATGCAGAGTTGCATAAGAAATGATTTTTTGTTCTGAATTTAACATTTGAATTATTGCAGCAGTTTAGTGTACCAGACAGTGTGCTGGGCAGACCACAGCCATGAAATAACAGGACATGCCTGCACATGATAGCTTTTGCTGTCAATCAGCAGGCTTATGAAATATAAGCCTAGTTTTGATAAGATGTTCAGATGTTAGGAAAGAGGGGGCCTTTAAGACAGGCTACACAGTTTGGTACATTATCCTTTCCTCTCTGCAGCTGACAGCATTATTGTGCAGAGTTCCAACTGCGATAACAAGTCCGATGTGTGGAAATGGGCAAACTTTGGTTCAGAGACAGGCACAGGTGCCTGCTGTCAGGGGCCTGCCCTGGTGCTTTCTAGGTTGGGGCTTTCAGACCTGACTGCCCTATTTTGGGTAAGGTGGGCTTAACTTGCCTTTTGTAGGAAAAGAGAAGGAATCAAAATCTCATCCAAGAGAAAAATCGGTGGATAATATCCATTAGGAGTAAGCAATCTACTTTGCACACCTAATTAATGTGTGGACATTCATCCTAGCCCACAGCAATGGTTTTTGCCCGTGCGACGGACGGGTGTGTGTAACAGCTCCGGCTCTCCAAGCCAGTTTGTTGGTGCTGTGGGGCGTGCTAAGATTGATGGCGTGTGCGGAGCCCTGAACATCTTGTGAGCCCAGGCACCAGCTAGGAAATCCTGGCTGCTGGAGGAGTGTCACCCTGAGATGAGGCTTTCCTGCGTTCACACTGGAAGGATTGTGCCGAACCCTTTAATTGTGCCACATAACACAGACACGGGCACAAGACAGACAGAAGGCCCTGCCTTCGGGGCTGCGCCGAGTGCCCGAGAAGCAGCCAGGGCGCTGAAGTTTCCCCGCGTCCCTGGCAAAGGGCGGCCAGCTCGGCACCGGGGCGGGGGGCAGAGACACCCGGGGCACAGCGGTACCGGTGCGGGCAGCGGCGCCGGTGCCAGGCCGGGCGGCCCGCAGCGGGCGCTGCTGCGGTGGGGCCGGGGCCGCCCCCGTCACCGTCACCGCCCCCGCACGCCCGGCAAGAGCTCGGCGGAGGGGTCGGGCCGGGAGGGCGCCGTGTGCCCGCGGCGCTCTGGTGGCAGCGGCGGCGTCCTGGCCGCCGTCCCCGTCTCAGCCTGAGGGGCGCTGAGGAGCGCGGGAGGCTTTTGGAAGAGGCGCGGAGAGGAGCCCGGGCTGGTCGCCGGCCCCGCCCGCAGGCTCCTGCCATGCTGCGGGCGCTTCCCCGTCCCTGAGGAGAGGCGAAGGGGCGGCCGGGGACAGCGGCGGCGCGGTTGCTAAGGTAATGGGAGGGGGTTGCTCTTCAAGCCGCCGTTTTGCTGCTTATCCGCATTTGTGCCCTGGCAGCGGGAGCCCCGCGGCCGGCGGACAGTGCGCTCCCAGCCGGCGCTGGCGGACAGGTGCAAGGAAAGGGGGTGTGTGTGTGTCTGCGGGGGGACGGAGCCAGCGCTAGGGTGCAGTTTGAAGGGGGAGCTGATGCCCTGTGGGAAAACTTGGAAACTGTTTCGCTTGGGTAGCGTATGGCAATAATACACTTCCATCCGCCGGCAAAGTGCGTTTGCATGAAGACAGATCGGTGTGTGAGAGTAAAGCTGCCAGGCACTCTCCTTCCAGAGCCTTCATCTCCTGTGGCACTAAAAGATCTTCTTAGTCACTAGCTGTGATGGCATAAATAGAGGAGTAGGTTGCGGTGCCAATAAGAAGCTTCAAGTGTTTTTTTTCTGGGGAAGATGCAGATTTTTGTGTAGACAAGGGCACGGTGCCGCTCGCTCGCCGCAGACAGCCCCGCAGCCCGGGCTGCGCTCCGGGAGCTGACTGCGCCTGTGGCTCGGCGTCCCGTCGGCACCGGCGCTGCCCTCGCTGCCGGACGGAGCCCGCGCTGGCACGGCCTCGGTAAGTCGGAGCTTCCTTCGCGCTGACCTGCAAGGGACTCGCCAGAGCGGCATCCCAGTCTGTGCGCTACAGAGCAGCGTGGCGCTTCCTAACGCTTCCCTCAAATTAACGATACGCATAATTGCTCGTGATTGTTTTTTATTTGCTGGCTGCCAGTGTGTAGGGATTGGAAATCAGGAAAATCTGTCTTTTATAAATAAAGTCATACTGTAAAATTAACCTTTGTGTTGGCGTGTTATGATAGATACTGGCGGTTTCCCATCCGGAAGAAAGCTATGTTTCATTTGTGTTTGTGAACTGCGAGTGTGAAAAGCACTTTGTAAAGGTATAGTGATTTTTGTAATTGCTTACTGAAGAATGCAGTGAAAGAGGTTAACTGTAGTTCAAAGCTTTGGGGATTTAAGACGTTTTATGTCATCCTAAATATTCTCCAAGTCCAATGGGATTTATTTTGAAGTGGAAGGTTGTGTATATTTGATATAACATTTTTTTTTTTTTTCTTTTTTTTTAATGCCAGATTTATGCTAATCTTGCAGATTGGAAGAACTAGCAATTGTGTACTGTGTGATTGTGATCCATAGTACTTTCTCACCAGCTGATTTGGAACACTTGCACTACCTTATAAATCTGCTTTAAAAAGATGTCAGATGTTGAAGAGCAGTTACTGATTTGGGGGCATATTGTTACAAGCACAGAATAATAGTGGTCATTGTTTGAATGTGTGTATGAAATGCTGAAGAAACTGTTTAGACTCAGCCAATGTTGACTTTTTTTTTAGATGATCTGTTTCTTTTTGTAATGACTTGGGTAACAGAACGATTGTTGACAAACAAATTTCCTTTCTGACTGGCTACAAGTGTGGTGGAGTTTAGATAGCCCTTCCTTTCCCCATTCTGAACTATATTAAAAGGAGAAATAGTTATTGGTCACACGTCTGATACTGAGGTTTATAGTAATAGATGTTTGAAGATTGCTGTTCACCTACTTGTCTAATTTTTCTGGCTTTTTTTCTTACTACCCTTCCCTTCTAAGAAGAGGCACAGTAAGAAGCTGCATATAGTCATTGTCAACGCTGCTTGCCTTAGTTTCTCTCTGACCGTTCCCATGATGCAGGTAGTGCGGTTATCTGCTTTAGTCAATGATACTTGAGTATAAGAGGAAAAGGTATGTCCTCTAGAAGCAGCAATTGCCTCCTTGCTAACCACTACAAGGTGTTTTCAGTGTCTAGTATGTAATTCTGGTGGGGCACACTGGTACGGCAGAGGTGAGCAGGGCACTTTTCATTCATGGAAGTAGCTCTGCTTTTGTTAATGTTTCTGAGGCAACTGGAGGAAAGGTGAGTGTGTGGACTGGAAATGCTAGGCTCTGTCATTGCCTCTGAGCATCCAAGAAGGGGAGAAAGGAGAGGGCAGTCTTGTCCCACCAGACTGCAGCAAACTAACGGACTGAAGGAAAGAGAAGCAGCTGATGTATGTAGAGTAGACAGAAGAGAAAATAGCTGCAGTGTGTCATTTTAACTTGTACGTTAGGATGCTATTAAGTTAGTCTGTGGTGAAACTTCAGCATCTTGCAGTGCCATGGCTCAGGCTTCCTTACAGTAATACAAAGGTGATGTGGGGTGATTAGTTTTTTCTCTCCTTGATAATGATATGAGTCCTCAGCCTTTCAAGAATAAGCAATAACTAACCTGGAGGCTTTGGCCAGGTGTACCTTTGATATCTAAATTAAATGCTGCAGTTATAAAGCAACAGCAGAACAAGGGCAAGCTGTTCTTCCCTGGCCCAGTGTTACAAGAGTACAGTTTTGCAGTTATGATGGGTTATTGTGTTGTTTGTGCTCATCACATGGAGCTTCAGTTGCATTTCTCCAAGCATACCTAGGCTCTCTAGAGGGAAGATTGTAGAAAAAAACAGGTCCACTTCACCAAGCGTCTCTGAACTGTTTCAGGGGACAAATATTGCATCTCGTTGTTGGAACTGAAATGCTCCTTGTTCCTCACGGGACTCTTCTCAACTTCTTCATGACTGCATATCTGTGTCAATTCATACCACAGTATTAAAATTACAAAGAAAACCTGGGTACAGTAAGAAAATTATGTTGATGATTTGTGTATTTATTCATGTCATTCACTGTACTCCTCTCACCAATATGGTGAAAGATGGTGCAGTGCCATGTGAAGCATGCAACAAACTGTAAACAAGAGATCATGGCCCAGTGTTATTACTGAAGGTGTCGTAGTACTTTTAACCCTAAACACCTGCAGCTCTCTCTGCCTATGAGAGACAAGCTGACCAGAGCTGAGCTGCCCAAGCACATTTCAGGAACACCTGGGTGCCTGTAGGTGGTGTTGGATACAACCCTGGGGTTTTTTGGTTTTTTTTGAAGCATTTGGTCAGTCACTTGATTCCTGTGGAATTACACATCTGATTTCCTCACGCTACAAAATTTCCTTTTTGCATCTTTGAGCATTTATGTATAGTTGAACATCTGTCTTCACAGTCTGAACTGAATTATTATGTTTTTACGTCTCTAGATTTTTTTGTCTGCAAGAGCAATGGTCGTGTTTTGATTGTGGTGTATTTATGAGGGTTCAGAGGTGGCTACAGTGCTTTGAAAAATTTGGCATATCTTTATTCCCTTGGAAAGGTAATACTAGACGTATCATGAAGAGTTCTAAACTGTTGGATCACAATTTTCCTGTAATGATATAGTGGCTTTTAAATTTTATAAAGGATGATATTAATGTTAGTGAATCCACAGTGTTCCTTAATTGATATAAATTTTACCATGAAAAGACATTTCCATGATTTCAGTTACTGGTTCCAGATGGAATAATAGCATATTGTGGTGGCTGAAGAATGAGCTAATTTCTGTTGTGCTCTATCTATGAAGTGGAGCAAGAAGAGGAGCTAATTTGCGTTTTCCTTGTCGGTTGTCAAGCTCTAGAAAGATTGTGGAGTCAGGAGAGACCGCTGCTACCCACTTGTGTTGCATCAGATCTCATACTATTTTTTAACATCTCTGTCGCTGGTGGCAAAGAATGTGGAGAGAAGGAGAGAAAAGCAGATTAAAATTTTGGTGAGCAATAAGGTTCTGACACTTCAGTGTCCCAGGAGCTCTGCATTGTCATGCTGGAAACAGCTATCTCTTCCTGAACTTAGCAGCAGCAGACTAAGGCATAGGTAATGGCCTTTGCCCACATGGGAGTGGTGGGGACCATGAAGCAGTGAAAACAAATTAATTCTGTATTTTTGTAAGAATCTTCAATTCCACGGTAAAAACATAATCCCAGTGGAAAGGGACAATATTTCATCTTTTTCACTGTGCTTATAGAATGTGACACCAGTGGTGAAAGGTTCACAGGGTAGTTCAAAGCTCCTCAGGTTGATTACTAGAGACATACTATGCTACTGGGATGTGTGTTGAGCAAATGGTAACTAGTGATTTGAAAAGTCAGTGTTTATATGTCCAGTTTGTTATGTCTCATTTGTTACGTGAATGTGGGAAATCAATTAAATTCATTGTGATTTAGGTTATTATTTTGTTAAAGAAAATAATATTTGTCTCTGTCACAGATAAGACAATAGTTTCAGATTATGGGTTCACTAGTGTAACAGCAAACTGGCATAGACATGTATTAGTTCAATTAAAGGAACTGTATAGGAGTATTATAGTATAACAGCAGCAGTAGTAAAGTATGTTAGTATTTATAATGTATGTAGCATATATTAGTATTTGTAGTAGTCCAGTTCTAGCATTGTGAAGTTCAGGTTAGATGTACCACAGCAGTGGGATTTTTAGACTCTGCTGAACTGTGTGGGAGTGCTAGCTAATTTAGGAGTGGTTTAGATGCTTTTTACATTGTAATTACTGAAGTGATTTGGGTGTAATTTGCATCTGAAAAGGCTGTGTGCTGTTGTGATAAACAGGAGAACAGTGAAAACATAGTATATTGCAGCACGTCCTTGAAGTAGGTGGGATGCAACCAGTTGTGTTCATTTGCACTAAGGGTATTGCCTGGTGCCTCATCTTCAAGGGGACATGTGCTTTTGGGTAGCAAACTTCACATTTTATTTGATTGCAGAATACTTGTAATTTTCCCTCCTCTTGAGAATGAACAACAGCAAGAATTCTCAGCACTTTGGGATGTTCTAAATGGGATTGATCAGCGACTGCACAATGCAGGGGTGAATGGTTTCTATCAGCTTGCATAAGATTGCTTGACGGGAGCTTCATTTTAGCAATCTCTCTTTGGAACAGGGAATTTAGCTGAAGTAAGTCTGAGTTAGGAGTTTATCAGGCACTGAGGCCCGTTTGGATTGGTTGGGGTTTTTTTTTTAATTGTACCATTTTCTTGCCAGTCTGTATTAGAGCATCCATTATTTTGTGCTTCTTCTCATTCAGTTTTGTCTTTGAATCAATTTTCTTCAGTTGGTTTCAACTTGCTAGATATGGTGTAAAATACAAAATGCCGCCCATCTCCCAGGAGTTGCTTACTGTAGTTGCAATTAGTATTTCCTATGGTACATAAAATGCAAGGCACTCGCAGAGATGGTGTCTGATGGACCAACTTAATAGAACAGGGTGCTCTTAGCACACCTTCCAATGGAAGATGATTTTTCAAAAAAGGCTTTATATTGGAGAATACATTAGAAGTCTACCCTCAAGCTCGCTATTACCAGTGCAGTTACTTATTTTCCACAGGGAATGATTCTGCCCAATAAGTTGGCATTGTTGCAAAAAACCAAAATATGGCTTCAGCTCTCTGCTTTGTACCTCCTCTTTGCAGGCTGATAGTGCGTTGTAAATACTGCTGTAGTTTGGGGTCACCAAAACACATGAAGTTCAAAGTTGGGCTATATCTGTGTCTTTGCATTTCTAAATTTCTGTAGCCCTGACCCTTTTTTTAGTTAAATATTCAGCATGTATTTGTTATTAAATTATTTGTAGCTATCCTTGGTAACAGTGTGTTGGCTCAGAGCCTTTCCAAGAGCCCTTGCACTCACAGCAGTATTAGTTTATTGGAAGGGAGATTGATTACAGGTGAATACTGCAGTTTTTTTCTGAATTCTTTGGAAGAGGGCTGGATGTATTGGAGGCAGTTCCTTCCTGAGTGTAACATCATTCTGGTCCATTAAAAGTAAATTTAGTATGCAAGTGCCCATTTTAACAATTGATTTCATAAAGGGAAAAAATTGCCTAGTTAATCAGCTATTCATATGTCAATATTCACTACCATCTATCCCCATACCATTTTTCCTTCCAATTACCTTGCTCTCCTTATTTATCTGTCAGATACTATATTGAGAACTCTGAAAATGGGAAAGTTCTTTCTTTTAAGTCAGCAATGCTTCCAGCATACCTTGGGGTCAGGGACGTCAAGGATGATCATCTACTAGGAAACTATTTTCAGAGTAACTTCCATTACAATTTGATGTCCAAAACAGTCATTTGAAGGATTTTTAAATGCTTTGGGAGCTGTACTTCACTGATGGAAAGTGGGCTTCCTTTGCTGCTTCTCTGTGCAGGGGAGCAATGCTGTGGTATTCGGAGTGGCACCAGACCGTTCAGTCTGTCACTGCTGGCTGTGGTGTGCCTCCCTCTGTGGGAATGCCCTGACCTTGTTTCATGAGGCCTTATGTCCTCCTCATCTGGTTCAGGGGAGGAACATGCTTAGTCTCAACTCGCTGAACATGGTGATCAGCACTGCCATGTGTAACACCAGCATTTTCCCCTCCTCACCAGTAAGGAAACTGGTGGAGATGGTGGAGTTTTGATCTCTGCTCCAGTCTTCCTGGATTTTGCTGCATTCAGATGGGTGTTGTATCAGTTCCTGTTTGGAAAGTTATTGTGCTAACCATGCAGGTTTACTTCTGAAGGAGAAGTAGAGGCGAGTTGTGCAGTACTGGTACTGAGCTACACCAGTCAAAAGCAAAGTATAACCCAGGCAGGATCTGGGGTTCCTCTGGTGGATGTATTCGCCTTAGTCAACAGGATCACTTCTGTGGTACACTGTATGTTGTACTCTAGCGAACACACTGTGGTGGGTTCACTTTGGCTGAATGCCAGGTGCCCACTCAGCCACTCTATCACTCCCCTTCCCAGCTGGGCAGGGGACAGAATAAGGGTGGAAACAAAAGAACCAGCACAAATCGTGGGTTGCGATAAGGCAGTTTATATTTATACAAATAACAAAAGCAAAAGCAGGGTGCGCGCGCGCAAAGCAGAAGCAGCAACTAATCTCTGCTTCCCACGTGCAGCGATGGTTGGCCACGGCTCTNTTGCTTGGCATGCCCAAGCCCTGATTTAATGAATAATAATTAACCAGAAAAAGAACATGAAGGTAAGTTTCTTTGCAGTGCAATTTTAGAGAGATTCATGTAACGGATGCAAAATATCAACTTAATACTAATAGGTTCTAATTGAATTCAGAGTAAGTGATTTTTTGTCCCCTGTCCTTTCCCTCCTGGAAGCGTAATAACATGATTTATTTGATCTAAATATTCCAGCACACCAGGCAGGGATTTTTCCTGTTAGGTTCCTATCAGTTCAGTAAGGCATGTGGTTATATGATTTCTCAGGTGTGTGAAAATTCATGTAGTCTAGATGTATTTCACCAACTAGAAAAAGATTAACTAGGTATTATTGACATGAAATTACGCTTTACCCTGTCATTGTGTGCTAAAGCTCTAAATCTCTCATGGGTTGACATTAACAGTACATGTCATTTATAAGCGGCCCTGGAAATATATTAATTACATAGCATAAATGTTATTTCCATTTATTGTCACCCAAAATTATATTTCAGCTGAGCCGTGCTGATGGATATCTGCATTGGAATTCATTTAGTATATTCTATTTTCTGGGACATGGTTTTTTCATATTATAACAAACTCTCATTTTGCCTCAGAAGAAATGTTTTGCACTGCAGATTTTGCTTTTAAGTTGACAACTTATCTAATAAAATACAGAATAAGAGTTGAAATATGACTTTGTATTGGATTGTCAAACCCAGGTGACATTTTGAAGAAATATTCTGTTTCATAGAATTTCTTCTTACTTTATATTTCTTTCTTTCTTTCTCTGTTATGTAGACATGCCAGAGTCTATAAGAACTTCTAGATAGGCTTATTTCTATGAAACACATGGCGTAGTATGTTTGTAAGAGGTTTCTCACAGTAGTTTTGTTTACAGTAGTCTTATAGCAGTCAAGGTGTTCGAGGACACTAATGGGAATATCTTAATTAAGTGCTCAGCTGTTTTCATTGAATCGACGCATACACAGAGATTAAATGTTGACAGTATTTATGGATTAAAATGTCTTTTTACTTTCAAAATTACACTTCTGTATCAGAAACTCTAAAGAAGTGCATTGAGAAAAAAATTTTCTTGCTTTTCAGAACATATTTTCAATTGGTTGTTGCAGTAAAGTTCACTGATCATTTTGTGACATATGGGACCCATATATCTTTGCAGCTTCTTGATTTTTGGAGGGCATGAGGAGGCTGATCAGATAAGAGACAGAGAGAGAATTCTTGCTGTGATTCCATACATTTTGTCAATGGCTGCCTATCTAATCCAATATGCTTATGTTTCTTGGGATAAGAACAGAAGTGTTTTGTAAGAAAGAATAAAATATAAAAAGGAAAAAAATCAATGAGTGGCAAATGTACCGTCTCTTTTTAGCATATTTTTGGGTGTATTTTTTAAAGGCTTCATAGGCTATCTTATCCATAAACAAGAAGTTGAAGACTTCTGATTTTCTCCTTGTCTGTGGCAGAGTGAGAAAATGGTTAGTCCAAATGATTTTCAATTTTTTTTCCCCAATTTTCCATCACTTTTGCTGCTGAGAAGTCCAAATTACTGCAAGCATGGCTATTGTCAGAAAAACAGCTGTGGGAAAACAGCATCTTTGAATGTGAAAGTTGCAATTTAGAGAACATTTTTTTTTTGAAGATATGCATTTGGATTTAGATTGCTGGTGTGTGGATGCAGGCTGATATGAGTTAGCCCCTGATGATACAGCAAACTGCCTGTAGGAGGGAAGGGTTGATGGTACTCTTCAGGTTGTAATTGGTGAGGCTCTTAGCTACAGGCTGTGTGTGATTTACTTCTAATTTTTTTTAAAGCCTAAATGTTTGTTTTCACTCTTCTCAGCTAAGTGTAGCTGAAATTTCTTTAGAAGATCAAGCTGTATTCACTTGTGGCTGATGCATTGTGCACATGTGCTTAGAGAAAGGTTCAGAGGGCAAACTGTTTTCAGTCTGTGTGGTGTTGTAGGGTTGACTTTCTGCTTGCATTTGAGTGGACTGGGTTGACAGTGAGGAAAAAATTGGGTAGAAAGAATAGATTTCAGTGGGATCCCTTGAAAAATTAGTCTGATTCCTTCATAACCAGGCTACGGTGTTTTGTTCGTTTGTTTTCTATCAGAGAACTGTGCAAGTCAGATGTGGACTTCCACATAAAATTATAATAATTAAGGGGTTGCAAATGTGGCATATTAACATAGTGTAAGGGTAAAAAACACTGTGCTTTGAATGTGAGCAGTCTCATTTGTGTTTCCAGCAAGTAGCCTGCATCACTGGAGCCTTAACTCTGGGCTCTCTGCCCTTCTCCCTGGTGGTCTTTTTTTCTGGCAGTGATGGAGAGGTACTCCCTTGAAGCTATTCTGAAATTGCTCCTTGGTCAGAAGTGTTATTGCCATGTAGCCAGTGGTTTGGTTTTGTTCACTGGATGTTAAGTCAGTGCCAAAATCCTCAGACTAGTGAGAATGCCCCATTTGAGAATTGGCTTGAGACCAGACTTTAGCGTGGCAGGAGTACAGGAAAGCAAGCCAGGAGGCTCTAGGAAAGCATTGACTGTAACTTTGATACAGGTGGTGGAAGAACCAGCTAGGAAAGGTGTGCTGTTGGACCTTATACTAACTGACAAGGAGGGTCTGGTTGGAGATGGGAAGATTTTGGGCAACATTGGCTGCAGTGACCACAGGATTGTGTAGTTCAGTATCCTGCTAGGAGAAAGCAAGACAATGAGTAAGATTCAGGAGAGCTAATTTTGGCCTCTTCAGGGACCTTCTTGGAAGAATCCCGTTGGAACGTGCCAGTGGGAAAAGGGGTCCAAGAGAGACAATCGGTATTGAAGGATCACTTGCTCCACATTCAAGACTGGTGTATCCCCACCTCCAGGGAGAAGGTGTGGAGGAAGGTAGACTTTCCCTTGATTGAGTAGGATTGGGTTAGAGACCATTTAGTCCAACTTCACATCCTCAAGTCTATGGGCCCTGATGTGATGCACACATGACTGTAGCAGATATCATTGCTAGGCCACTCTCAGTCATCTTTGAAATGTCATGGCAGTCAGGAGAGGCGTCTGAGGACTGGGAGAAAACAAATGTCACCCCCATCTTCAAAATGGGCAAGAAAGAGGACCCAGGGGACCCAGGCCAGTCAGCTTCACCTCAGTCCCCAGAAAAGTAATAAAATGGCTCATCTGGGAGGCCATCTCTAAGCACGTAGAAGACAAGAAGGTGATCTGGAAAAGTCAGCATGAATTCACTGAAGAGAAATCATACTTAACCAACCTGATTGCCTTCTATGATGGGACAACTGTCCGGATAGGTGAGGGGAGAGGAGTGGATGTCTTCTGCCTGGACTTCAGCAAGGCTTTTGATGCTGTCTGCCATGATATCCTCATGGACAAACTCAAGGAGTGTGGACTGAATGTGTGGACAGTGCGGTGGTTTAAGAACTGACTGAATGGCAGGTCTCAGGGAATTGTGGTCAGTGATACAGAGCCTGTTTGGAAGCCTGTCACCAGTGGTGTCCCCCAGTGATCAATACCAGGCCCAGTATTGTTTAACTTATTTGTCAATGACTTGGATGAAGGGACAGAGTGCCTCCAGCAAGTTCACTGATGACATAAAGCTGAGAGGAGCGGCCCCAGAATGCTGTGCAGCTCTTCAGAAAGATCTCGACTTGTTGGAGGGATGGGGATAGTGGCAAGTGCGGCATCCTGCACCTGGGAAAGAATAACACATGCACCAGTAGAGACTGGGATCTGACTTGCTGAAAAGCAGCTCTCCAGAGAAGGACCTGGGGGTCCCGGTGGACAGCAAGCTGTCTGTGAGCCAGTAGTGTGCCCTTGTCTCTAGTCTTGTTCTCTGAGATGTCCATCTTGCTGTCATGCCTGCAAAGGTAGCCCTGCTCCTGCTGCTCCTGACTAAAATCCAGTATGAGACGCTAGGCGCCAGTGGGACTCACTTTTGCAAACTTCTGCCTTCCAACAACAGATTGATCCTTTTGTATTGATTACCGTACATAGACCTTCAAAGGCAGTCAGTAGCTGCCTTAATGTCACCATGAAGAGCATGCCAACTACTACTGTAGCTGTACATGTAATATTTTACAAGATGTGACTGTCTTATTGCACTGAAGTAGATGAAAAGCTTCAAGAAGTGCTATGGCATGTGGGGAGGAAATCCTGCATTATCAGAAAAGATCAAGTGAGCTGACGTTATAACAAGAGAACAGAATTTGTAAATATGGACGTTCAAAGTGAATAATGCAGTGAGTGTAGCACAACTAAGTAATGCTGCAGAGGGCTTTTCAGTTCGAAATTTTAATTTTACTCTTTACAGAGCACTGTTCAATTGAGTGTTAATTGTAATTGTTTTCTTTTAAAGTATGCATATAAAATCTCACATATAGTGTAAGTGGTGAATGTGGTCTTTATAATACTGCAGGTGAAGCTGAAACTCAGGTGACTTGACATACACTTTCAACTCTGGTTTGTAATTGCCTTCAAGAAGTTGCATAAAATCTCTGCCTAGTTCCTGCTCCATTCAACTGTGTTATGATAACCTAGAGCCTAATTATTTAGTGCCTTGAAATCATGACTAAGCAGTGTTGTGAAAATGCACATTAGTGTAAATAATTTGAAGTGTTATAATTTGAAAATGTGTTTGCCTTCACCATTTGTGCTATTTAATTGTTTTTGCATCTAATAATTTTGCTTAGAGAGCTTACTACGTTTCCTTTTTTAGCTCATGACCTGGCACAACAGTGTAGTGTTTGGGCTTCTAGGAAGCCATGAGGTTTAATAGGAGTTAAAATAAATGTATGTCCTTTATGTATAAAATAGCATCTAAATTGATCTGAACATGCCTTTAAAAGGTGATCTATATGTTTATTGTTTAATTTGAGCTTTAACTGTATTACTGAATTTCAAAATCGGTATGTGCATGTACAGATGCATTTGTGCCCAGTGTGTGTGTGTGCATGCATACTTCATAAAAGAAATAAATGAAGGAATATGAATTGGTGTAAATCATTTAACCTCAGTCTCTTATGTCTTGCTTAAAGGGCTATCTCAGCTGCTTCTGGCTTCAGTAGAGGATGCCATGTTACAACTGTAGCCTTTTCATGGCTGAGATAGAATATAGCTGGGATTTGGTCTGAGCTTTTCTGATTCTGGAGCTTGACTTGTCCTTGGGAGCTGATAAATGACAGCTAGAATGGCTCAAGGCTGTATTATACATATAATTGTGTGCTATCTATGTATATTACGTGCTAGGGGCTTTGTTGCCTGTGGCAATGTGAAAGTGGGTAGAGGAAGGAATGGGAAAGTATCTTCTTTAAATGATAGAGACAGTTTTGTGGTGAACTGAACTGTGTTTTGGAAATGAATATGCTTGTGTGAACACAGTCTTTTATTTTTTTTTTGTCTCAGTTTTTAATAAAATATGTTGAGATGGGACGTTTCAGTACTTTCAATGTTAAAGAAATTGAACTTGTCAGATAGTTTTAGTGCCAATGTCTGTACAAGGCAATGTTACTTCTTAGGTTAGGAAAGGACACCGCAGCAGCCTGTAATTTAAGATATAACTTGTCAAACGTGCGAGTGGAAGAAAAAATTAAAATATAACATTTGACTTAGAATTTGAAGTGCCTTCCCTGCACCAGGCCCCTTTTTTCCTTTTTTGAAAACTAATGCCGTTGCCTCAAGCCTGGCCTGACCTGGAGTAGGTGAGGCAGCAGTTCTGTGCTTCTAGAAGATAAGGAGTGTTAAGTGCGGTTGTCTGCCAGTCCTGCTGCCTCTTCCCAGCTGTGTCATGAGAAGAGATGCGGGAAGCTGCTTACTCTGAGCAAGCAGCTATGCCTCCCTGGTTCCTGGCTGCTGCTCTGGGGTTCTGGAGAGCTGGAAGTGGAGGCAACAGCCGGCAGTGTGCCTGACAGTCTGCTGCACCTGCCAGCTGCAGCGGGATTTCACTCTCCCTCACAGCAAGCTCTTATCCTTGGCTTTTTGTTTGCAGGTACCTCAAAGCTTCTAGAAAAGTCAAAGCTGTTTGTGCCATAAAGCAAGGAAAGGAAGTGCATGAAGTATTAATTGGACTTTTATTGAATGAGGGTTTATGATAAAAGATCAGAATGGGAGGAGAAATGTGTGTGTGTGTGTGTGTGTGAGATGACCCAAACCACAGCTGTATGTGACTTGATGGTCCTTGTTCTTAGGGCATTATCCTGTGAACAAGTCAGTTCTGACACAGTGTGATAAATTCCTGCACGGGGTGAAGCCTGGAGTGTGATTCCCTCTGTAATATCCTTGTGTGTCTGCCTTGGAGGTAGTCACGTGTCCTTGCCACGCTCCAGTGCAGCCTGAAGCGATGCTGACTTTTGATCTTGTCCTTGCAGTTTGAGCGACGAGAGGCAAAAATGGCCCAAGTGCCCACTGATCCGAATAGTGCAGAAACTGCTGACCAAGAGGAGAGTTCTCCAAATATGATAGTCTACAGAAAGGTAAGGATTTGGAGCTGTGCGCGAAAATCCCTTCCACACAGAATTTAGCATTTGGGAGCTTGGAAGTTGTATTCTGCTCAGTAAAAGCACTGAAGCTTTTTAGTATAAAATACTTGATGACGCACAAGTATGTTGAAGTTTGTAACTTTCTGTGAATAGCTGTGATATTATGACTTTAATCATTCAGGATTACCAAGACTAGCTAAAATTAACTGTACATACCTTTCAAATTTTATCACACTAAGCATAAAGCAGTTGCCATGCAGCAATCTTTTAGTAAATTTTTTTCTATTTTCATATGATGTTTTTTCATAATTAACAAGTGATTGTTTTTACTTCCCATTTCCTTACTTAAGTAATCAAAAAAAGAGGATCTTCTCATGTGCTAGGGAAAGTGAATTAGACAAAGGTACAATAACAACAATGTATGATGTCAAAGAGCATTCTTTCACCATGATAAAATGTCTTATTCTGAAGTATGTGGGAGGTTGTATAAAAGATGAAGGAAAGCAATCTATGCAATGCCATTTGCTAAGGCATTGTTTTATTGTGAGGCAGGTGTATCCATTATCTTTGAAATTGAGTCTTTGTACAGTTCAGTGAAATAATGTAAATATATTTTGTTTAGCCTGCAAAATAATTCTTATGTGGTATGCAAAAGTACTGCATAGTTCTGACAAAAAGAAAATTTCTTGTATAGCTTAAATGAGCCGCTATTCTGTTAACTTAAGAGCTACAATGGTAGCTCAGATCGAGTCTCCTTTTGTACTGAAATGTATTGGGTGGGGCTACATGGTTTTGTTTTCAGCTTGCATGACTGCAATCCTGGTGACTTTCATATGCTGAGAAAATACTTCAGGTTTCATACAGAGCATAAGTTGTTAAAAGTGCTACTTTTTGACAACCATAATTTTGGTTTAGTTGTTGCATGTTTGGTTTGGAATCTGGAATTGTTAACATGGGAAAATTCTCTGGGTAATGTGTAGGCTTGTTTGTTTTGAATGTGTTATGAACACACTTTGGCTGCTAATTTGGAAGTAGCAGTAGTCACTTAGTCAGATTATCTTTTTAAAACCTGTTTGCTCAGAGGTACAACACCCCAGCAGGTTGAAGTAGATATGGGATATGAAAGAAGTGTCTGGTTGCATGATGTAGAATTAGGGCATTAAATCTGTGACTCTGCACAGTATCCACTTACCTGTTCCTGAAAACACTGTGATTTTTGTGTGCCTCACTTTCTGTTCATCTCATGGCATTTCTACTTAAGAATTTCTTCATTTCTTTGCCTGTTACGGTTTTATTTTTGTCACTGTAGAATCGGGCTTGAGAGTTCTATGGGATCAGTGGGGAATGTATTCATACCATTTGATTCATCTCTCCTTCCTGGTGTTCCTCAGATGTTGGTATTATCAGCCATTCATAATACAGTCATCTGTCAAAACACATAGTTGTCTTTTAGAATAGCGTGCCCCATGCATTGTGCAGTAATACCATATTCTCTATTGCCAATATTAAGGTAATGCATGTCTGTCAGTTTTGTTTTGTTTTGTTTTTTCACTGAGGGTTTTTGTTGCTTTATAAATAGGGTCAATATGACATATTCTTCAGTATAAATTTCTATTGTTAATTTTCTAAATGTAGTTTACATTATTTTTGATAATTAGTATTAGATATTATTTAGTATTTTGATTTTTTATTATTTAGATATTAGTTAGATATAGTAAACATTATATATTCCCTAGTGCGGAAAAATCATGTGCAAAATCTGAGACAGGACTTTTATTCTTTTGACTACCTCTCTCCAAATTAATGTTTAGTTCTTCATCTCTCATTTCCTTTCAAATTGCTTGATTACCAGTAGTGAATGAGAAAAGCACTGCACTGGACTCCCTGAAATATTGAACACAATCTTCTGGAATACCACAGAATTCAGGGCTGGTGTTGTGTCACAATAGAAGAAAAGGTTTGCTTCTCACAGCAGAGATCCTGACATGCAATTGTTGATCCCCCTTAGGAAAAATAAGTAAGAGTGGACTTCAGTAATGGGACCACGGTAAGTTCTGCTCTAAGTGTGAACTATTTTCTTGCTTGTGGCTTTGAGAGAAGCAAGCCCTGCATGTAGAGCCCCATACTTATGAAATAAAGTTCATACTTTATTTTCTGAGAGTCACTGAGATCTATTTGAAGTTCATATACAGAGAGGGTGGTTGTAGCCTGGTTTTATTTACAGTCACTAACAAGACATAGATGCATTGAAAGGACAAATCAGACCTTAGGTACTGAATGTCCCTTTGGAGCAACCTCTCTGTTTTGTTTATGGAGAAAACCCTAGAAGAGGCTGTGTTCTTTGTTTAGGTAGGTAAAACTAAGTGGGATGGGTTTTGGCCATGCAGAACAAAATAAACTAATTTATTTTTACTCAAATTGGTTCATGATATCCTCTAAGGACCCCTGCAAGCAAAAGGATTCTAACTGCTTTGATTGCTACAGCAGATGGTCTCAATGAGATAAGTCTTATTTTCTTCTACCTTCAGTGTTAACCTTTTGGGGGTTGATACTTATCCACTTGTGAGACATACTGGTTTTTTAATCAAAAATACTCAATGTTGCCCCACTGTTTTGGAAGGTGCCTGTGTGTGAATTAGAAGTGCAGATGCACTTGTTAGGGTTGGCAGTGTTTAGAGTATGATTTGCCTCACCTTATCTTTGTTAAAATCAAATGTATCCTAAACTACGTGTGCTGTATTGCCTAGGTCTCCAGTGACAGTTAGGTGTGGCTAGTTCCTAGGTGTCAGGTACTTACGGCATATGATAGACATCCATAATTAAGCAAGCTGGATTCCACTCTTTGGACTTATGCTTCCTCTCATCTCTCTGTATGTCTCAGTGCTGAGCCTTGGGCTGGTTATAGGGCTATGAGTAGTGCTGCAGTGAGGATGTGCTGTCATTTATCTTCTGTGGTGTAGTGAAAAATGTAAGGATGCTGCATTGCTGTTTTAGTAGTGCTCTGTAAGTAAAATGTAAGAACCATGTTTTGTTTAATCAGTCTGGCCGCATCTGAAGAAGATGCTGATGTATTTTTTGATGGAATTATTACTGAAAGAGTGGTGCACAGTGCTTAGAAGGGCTGTTTGGAATGTGCTACCCTCCTTTGCATGGGAACGGGGAGTGACATCCCAGTCTTCCCTTCACCCTGTGAGCATTGTGTGGGTGCTGCAGCATGGAAAGAAAAAATTGCAATTAAAACAGTGAGAGGAGAAAAAACACTCTTAGCAAACAGTAACAGAAAATATCAATTGATTTTAAATGCCTGTCACATTCCCTTGAAATCTAGCCACCCTTGATTGCCTTTCTGTCTTCCAAGTGCTGGTTACTGTGTCCCAGGGGCCCTTTGGCTCATTGTTCCAATAATCAACATCTGAAAATTCATCTTTGGCAGAAAGTATTGGAAGACAAATGGTTCATGGGCGCCTTCTGGCACCAGACCTATTAGGTGACCTATTACCAAAATAATTTGACAAATCAAATTTTCTTACAGAAACGATGGTGGGAAATTGTCATGTCACTGAACAAAATATTGAAATATTTAGGGTTTGACTAAAGGGAACTGAGAATACCAATAAGCAGTAGTACCTGGAGAATATAACAAGAAAGATGAAAACACAGAAGTGAAAATCTAGATTGGATAGCAAGTTGTGCTTGCTCCTGAGAGAGATCTCTTAGGATTGGGGAGAGTTTGTAAACTGTACTGTTTAGAGATGTTTAGAACCACTGTAAGTATACATGCTCTCAGAGTTGTCAAAGGGTACTGTCAAAGAAATGACCTGTATTGTCTGATGGTAGATTTCCATTTCTGCTTAATTTTTGCCAGATACCTCTTCTACGTCTGCTTGCTCACACTGGCACTTAGTGAGTTAAATTTTGAATTTTTATGGTTACTCATTGTAAATCTTTTGAACAAGCAGGAAAATCTAATTTCCAAAGGCAATTACTGTTCTAAGTAAATGTAACACAAACTTGCAGCTGCCACAAGATGCTTTTAGAAAAAACTGAGTTGTTTGCTCCCTTCAGCACTTGGCAGCCTTACTGTCTTTTTAAATGCTGATTTGAGATCTGAATTGAAATCATTAAAAAAACCAAAACAAAAAAAAAAAAAGAAAAAAAGAAGCAACCTTATATTAGCAGGTTTTCTCCAGGCAGATCCAGGGTTTCGGTTGTGGCAAGTAGCTGGAGTATTGCTTTCAGCCCTGGTCTCACATACTGATAGGGCAGGAAATGAGAGAACAAGCAGTTGTGAAGACAGGTGTGTGCATGCAAAAAAAGGTATGAACCATGGAGCAGAAAGGTGGGAGAAGAGACTTGTTAAAATTATCTGTTCACATTAAAAAAAAAAAAAAAGCTGGTATTATGAGCTAGTCAGAAGAGCAAGACTGGTATTTGATTGCTCCTAAGTTATGCTATGAAAAAAACATCTCAACAGGGCACTCTCCAAACAACCAAAAGCAGACGAACCCCATAAGGGTATAATCCAAATAATGACTTCTAGTAAAGAAAGAAAAAACTGCAGTGTTTTAATACGAGATTGATTTCATGCATACAACTTTTAATTTAAAAAAAAAAAAAATGAAATCATTGGCATCTTTTTTGAGATTTCCCTACCCCTTCAATGTTTCGTGCTGTTTTAATAAAAGGCAACAGAACCTAAAATGTATTTAAAATGTTGGAAACGTTTGGCACTCTTTTTATTTGTGTCTTTAGATATATTTTAGGACTCTGCTGCATGTAAAAGCCTTGAACCTTGTTTTTGTACATGAAATCTGAGTTTTTTACATTGTTGTATTTGTAACTGGTTCTTTAACATAAAAGTGTAATTTGCTGATGATAATGCATGAGTTAATAACACTGCAGACCTTTAGATTTCAAATTTTACCAAAGGATTTATCTGTACTGTCATTAAAGATCACTTTATGGTATTTTAATCCACCTCTCTCTTGACATTTCCTGGCTGGTGGTTTTTTGTTTTTGTTTGTTTTGGTTTTTTTTTGTTTGTTTGTTTGTTTTTTTTTTTACTGTTTCCTGACTAAAAGCAGTAAGCCAAGATTAAACCAGTGCTGAATTTGAGAGCACATATCAGTATTTCAGGAATTGGAATGTGCACAATTCTTGATAAGTAACCCCCAAACTAGCATTGTTAATGTTGGAAAATAAATGTTAACCTAGTCTTGTTCCCAAGATGTGTTGACACACAGGTTAGGCAGCAGGACAGCTTTAACTCTTCACTTCTGTATTGCACATTGAAAAGAAGGTTTCAGTTAATCTATCACTGCAAATACTCGTGTGCCTTGGCTGTAAACAGAAGAAACCTTGCTAATTTTTTTATTCAACTGATTGCAGTAACAACAACTTTATTTGCATAGAATGTTTCATGGAGAGGGGGTTGCCTGTCTACAAGATGGGCTACTTGTTCAACTGTGGCTGCAGTAATGGCAGAGGTGGCTGTTTTTTATCTAGGAGATTCCCTCTTGGCATTTCCTGCAATAACAATGGTAGCATTCACTAATTCTCCTTGCCTTACTCATATAGTAAGATCTGGGGGATAGTAATCACAGTAGTGGCATTAAATTTTGTTCTACGGAGAGAGACAGAGGCTGTACAGTGGGGGACAAAGATGGGAATGGCCATGTGCAATGGCACTGTCAGGTAGGAGCAGCAGAGAAGAGAGACCTGAGTATGTTGGAAAGTCATGGTCCAATATTGAGCAATGGCAATGAAGATCACAGGTATAACCCCAGTGTCTTGGAGAAATATTTTCAGGGGAGTGATAGGTGTCAGTAGTATTATGCAAAGGGCCAGTGATATGGCCTCTTCTAGGTCATGGTGTAGTCTTCTCTGTTGTCATCCTCTGTCTTCAGAAAACATGACCTGGTTGCATAGAACGGACTAGAAACCAGTGGTTTATTTAGCTGAGCAAAAGCTAGTACTCATGTGCAGACAAATTTTTATGAATTTCTGATGGATATAGGCTACTTGGAATTACAAGGTGGTTCCTAATTCTCCAAAAAGGGGAGCTCTGGAGCAGCCACCACAGGGAATACAGAGACCCAGGAAGCCATCTGGTTTTAAGATAGGTGTAGGCATGTTTTTGAAGAGATCTGTATGACATGGCATCTTGCAAAAGTAGAGAAGTAGACACAGTGAGCCAAGAAGTCTCTCTGGCTTTGTGTTTGTACCTGTTTCGGATTACCGTGACTAGGGACTGACTAAAATACCTTTAAATACCCTTTATTAATGGAATAATGAACAGTTTGTACTGGTGGAATTTGACACATCGTTGTCCTTGAACAAAGCTAATGCCGCTGACCTTGATTGTGGCTGTCAGGGAAACCTTGTGACAAAGCTGAGGGCTGTGGGTTTGATTTCCACATCTGCTTGACAGTATGAATGATTAATGATCTAAGGCATTAGTTTAAAATTGCAAGAAGTTAGTGCTCTTAGGACTTCAGAAGCTGACTTGCATTGTTGTTTAGATGCAAATACGGCTGTCATACAAGTGGCAGAAACATGTTTTTAGAGTCAGGTGGAGGTGATCCACCTTGAGGAAGGGATTTTGGATGCTTTGTGGGTTTTTGTTTCTTTCCGTTATGTCTTGCAGTAATAGTTAAGACTTGGTTGAGGTCAAAGATTCAGATTGGTAGGCAGTGAGCAAAGTTACAAATAGGAAAATATGTGTAATGTGGTAGGTAGATGGATCCTTAAATAACTATTTGTCCTTTTAGGTATATACACACATGCACATGCATGCACACTCACACACATGTATTTACATGCCTTTGAAGTAATGAAGAAGAATAAATAACCTTTATGTTTTATCCTGTCTATATTGTGTAGACTAATATAGGGGATACATTCTCACAACATATATAAGATATACCAAAATGTTATTTGTAGATGTATGTATGATGTATTTTCTTATATGTCTCATGTGCTTTGTATCTTTCTATTCAAATAATGAATGCATGGACTGATTTGTTTACATTTCACACATATGGATCTGTCTTTCCAGTCTGGGAAAAGGTGGTCTTAGCCCTAGTGTAGTGGTGCCCTTAGGTCTCGTGTATTGTATCCCCCTTTGTAGTCAGAGATTTTGGTGATAAGCCTGTAGCTTTTTCTTTGAGTTTGTTTTTTTTTTTATTTATTCTTTCCATATTCATAAGCAGTTGCCTTATTTAAACTTACCTTGTTTTCTTTCCTCTCTGGCTCATCATTTCTCTGTTCCTGTTTGTGACTGAAACAAACTGCCTCTTGCACCCATAAAAGTCTAATTACAGTGATCTATTACTTTAACTGTTCTCAAAGGCAGAAAAAAAGATGAGCCAGGACCAATAGCTATGACAACTTCAAAGTGTATTTTTAGCAAAACAACTAGTGCAAATTTAGCTTACAGAGATAAAGAGGGAAGGTTCAGCTAGAGGGTAAGGTTATGGTATTCTAGCTGCAGCACTTAGTGCCTTGAATTTTTGGAAACAGTTCTCTTTTATTCCCTTAGCATCTTTCTCATGTAATTTGCTCTGTATTTGTTGTCACTGTTTTAAGTGATAGTCTTGAAGTATTTTCACTGTGTTTATGTTTACTTACTTTGCTTCACTTTTACTTACTTTTTTACTTACACTGGTGGTTTACTCTTGCAGGTTGTCACGGCCTAAACACTGAATATGAGTGTTTTCTTTCTGCCTAAAACTTTATTTTAGCTCTGGGCTTGTTTCATTTATTAGAAACAAGCAAACAAACAGAAAAGATAAGTAATGAAGCCATATAGAGCTGCTAGCCTGACTCATTCCAGGAGGCAGCTTCTGACTATTTCAGATGTGATCTTGAACCCTAGTATTGAGAGAAAAGTGTGTGTGTGGAATTGGATGAAATGCGCATGAAACCCAGTTTTTCTTTTTCGTAATAGAACTTCAACTAAACCTTTATTCTATGCTGATTAATAAAATAACACTTCAGAAGATTACAAACTTCTTTCCAAGGGCTCTGCAGTAAGTTTTGAGTTGGACGATTCAGTTCAATAAACAAATGACGTGTGTGGGACCATGAAAATATGCAAATAAAGTTCCATTAAAAAAAACTCATGCTTTGCATCCTAAGACGTTTTGAAGCGTGCTTTCTCTTTTTTTGTGTGAAGTCATACAACGTTCAAGGGGAAGCAATTACTTTTATTCTTTTTGCTTTATCAGTGCTGCTGTTGTCCTGTATCTTCTTTGTGTCTGCTAAGTTAACTGAATTGAAGAAAATGGAAAGTAACCGGTTAACCAGTGCATAGGTCTGTTTAACAAAGAGTTGTATTCTCATTCTTGAAGGTAAAGTGATAAGAAAAAATGACAGAATATATTGTATCTATTTTTTAATGGTTTAATTGGGAGTAGACTAAATGGAACCAGTAGGAAGAGAATTTAGTCAACGGACATGTTAATGAACTAGTCAGTTCTATTTCTTGTTTGAGAGAAGAAGTGCATCAACTCCAATTTCATTATACTTCAGTTTTGTAAAAATACGGTTCTGTGAGATAGAAGTCAAACCAATGTTTCTGTGTTTATGTATTTAAGCTCTAGATGGAAATGTTTTTGTGCACCAGTCTTGTCAGAGTGTAATGCTGGAGGTATCACTTCTGTTCTTGTCTACAGTTTCATCATTTGATGAAAATAGGTTTGGTGGCCATTGCATATTAATAATTTTCCTCATTGGTTCTCTTACCATTTCACATTTTTTCCTTATGTCTTACGTTAGTTGGAAGCTTTAGCAAGGAGACCTGAAACTGGAGGGCTGTGGAGACTAACAACCTCTATTACGAGCACAATTCTCCCCTGCTTGTTGGAATGTTGTGGCTGCAGGAGCTGACTTGGTGTGGTGCCTCAAATAAAGGGAATATTTCATTCACTGATGCTGTAATTAGATGCCTTTCCCCATCAGTAAATCCAACACAATTTTGCTAAACATTGCTTGTAGCTACACAGTAATCAGCTCATTCAATAACTTGCACAAATGTCACAAAACCTTGACAGCACTGGGTTCTTGTCACTTGCGCTGTCCCTCCCAGGCTCTTAATAGTGAAATTAACTGGAGCTGTGTTAATTACATTTTTTCTAGGCATGGAAAAACAGAGCTGCAATAACGGCAGTACTGTTGTCTGTTTGTATGCTGAAGATAGTCAAACCATTGGTTTGTATCTGGAAAGTTATCTATGGGAAAACAGTCAGTAAACCACATTTTTTAATAATGAGAAAGAATCTGTTTGGAAACAAGGAGCCTAAGTGCTTTCTGCCTTGGTTGTCTTACCAGGAAAGGTGACCTACTTTGGTAGGCTTTTTTAACTGGAAGGCTCTTAAAACATGTTGAGTTATACTGAGTTTTCCTTTCTGCATGCAAGAAAGAAATCTGTTTTCTTTTTCAACGATGAAAATTGCATGTTTAAGTAATTCATAGTCTATTTGGCATTAATGGTGTTCTCTTCCCACTTAACAGGTATCTGAGGGTCCCAGGGAGCATAGCCTTGACCCAAACTTGCATAAAGTTGTGATGGACTGAAAGTTTTGTGGGATGGCCTATGCACTGTTTTTGTCTTTGCTAAACTGTTATTTTTCTGTGTTACATTAGTGAGTAATAGTATTTGAAGGAAAAATAGAGGACTGAAGGAGAATGCATCAAAAGTAGGCTGAAAGGGTAAGTGAACTGGAAGGGTGATCCCTTCTGGAGAGAGAGTTAAGACCTAATATTGCTTTTAAAAAAGCAGTGTTTGCTGACTTAGAATTGCAAGAGATGTTTACAGAATCATCAAGGTTGGAAGAGATTTCTGACATACCAAGTCCAACCATCAAGCTAACCCCACCATAATCACCCCTAAGGCCTAACTCCCAAGTGCCACATCCAGACCTCTCCTGAACCCTTTCAGAGGCAGTGACTCCACCACCTCCCTGTGTAACCTGTTCCAGTGCCTAACCAGTCTTTCAGTGATTTTTTTTTTTCTAGTACTTAAGCTGCACCAGGGTAGGTTCAGATTAAGATCATTTCTTCTTCTCCTTTCACTGGAGACATAGCGGAAGAGACCAACTCCCACCTTACTACAGCCTGCTTTCAGGTAGTCATAGGGAGCAATGATGTCCCCTCAGCCTCTTCTTGTCCAGACTAAACAATCCCAGTTCTTAAAGCATATTTTCAGTAGTCTTAGAAGTATTTGAGTTCACTGTGGGCTGCGTGTAAGCACTAACTGTAGCCTGTGGCTGACATAATTGCCTTTAATTGCATAAACTTGATTTATTCGAGAAACATTTGGCCATAGAATGAGATCCTGAGTCATCTCTGAGGTACAGGCTCACAGAAACTACATGCTCTGACTCCATTTTGCAGTTTCCCACTTATTTTTTTCTCCCTTAATGGTTTCATTTGATGGTCTGGCCATTCTCACAGTGTAGCTGTTTTAAATTGATGAAAATAACTGAAGATTGGATGTCCTTTAAACTATTGTTGTCTCAATGCACTGAGTTCACCTACCAGGCTGAGGGGGAGCAATGAAGGGGAGACATGGTCATGTGCTGGGAATATACTCTGTGGTGGACGCTGCTTTACACCCTGATTTTGATACATTCAATTGAAGTGCTAAGAAAAGGAGTCAATGACCAAAGAAACCATTAAATATGTCAGGTTGTAGAGAGCTTCCTGGGACAGTCAAGGACAAGCAGCTCAGATGCTTCTTTCTAA
Organism: Grallaria varia; assembly: GCA_013396735.1. Lineage (NCBI taxonomy): Eukaryota > Metazoa > Chordata > Aves > Passeriformes > Formicariidae > Grallaria > Grallaria varia. The sequence goes on from VWZG01006969.1 coordinate 684,298, forward strand.
ATGAATTACAAAAACATGCAGGAATGGATACACTGGCTCCATTACTTTAATTATTTTCTCCATAGTATCTTAATTTTTTCATACTTACTATGGCAGTTGACCAGTTTTCTCTGTGGCAGCTGTACCACTTCAAGAGTGTTTTGAATAGGGAAAGCAAAACCCTTGGGATGGGAAACTGGTTAATGGAGGGAGATTGTCATGAGAGAGGAGGTAGCTGTTTTAGCTTCGAGGCTTACACTGCACAGTCAGATGTGATTCAAAGAATAAGAAAACAATGACATTTTGCTGTTTCTTACTGGATCTATTGGAAATCACTTCATTCTGGTTGATTTTGGTATTCTGGACAGATACCCCTTGCAAAAAAGTTACCCTGGAGGCGCTGGGGTATTATGAACTGAGATGTTCAGACAATACCAATCTGTCCATCTTGGCTCTGGTGGTTTTCACAGGACCTTACAATTTGATTTGATAGGAAATCAGAAGCTTAGAAGAAAAGGCAGCAGTTTCAGCACAAAGGAATCCCTCTGGCTCTCGAGGCACCCTATCATCTCATCAGGGTTAACTTCTGAAGGGGCTTCTTAGATGTCCTGCTCATCCCCCTGGTGGTCAGAAGTTTGGATAAAAATTGTACCTATGTCTTGAGTTATCTTTCAATTTCACTTCAGCAACATTTAGGAAAAGCTCTTGGAAAGGTCAAAACCCAGCCCTAAACTGAAGCAGGAGAGTGCCTGTGTGGTGCACATGGAACCTCTTGGTGGTGGTGGTGTCATCCATAAAGCCAAAACTTGGGTAAGCTGCCTCTGATATTAAAAAAAAACAAAACCAAATCAAAAAGACAGTGAAAACCCCAAATAACAAAACCAAATCCAGAGAAAAACACCACCATCAACTGAATAGAATGAGTGAGTATGGTGATAAAGGCCTAATGAAGTGATTAGGGGTTGCTGGAAAAGGACTTGTCCACTGCCACTTTGTAACTGTTAAGAGCAAAAAGGTGACAGGCAATGTGGCTGCTTTTCCTGGAGCATTGTGTTGCATCTGTTTTATGATATTCTGTCTTTGGTAATCCAGTGACCTCACTGTCCATGTCCATATGTATTTACTAAGTTTGAGTTTTGTTCCTTTGATTTTTTCCCTCGAACATTGCTGCCTTAGTGTGTAAGCTTTTGCTGCTGGTGCTGAAATCAGATCCAAGAAATATCTTTTTACCTCTGTGGAATGCATAGTGTACAAAACTTGAATTACTGCTGACAAAATGTTTGCCTAATGGAAATCATTATTATCTTCCTGGTTTCCTAAGGATGAGACCTTTGAAAGAAACATCTGAAATGTTTAATAATTGTTGTTGTTCATTGTTAGCTCAGTAAGTTTGCAAGCAGCTGAAGACATTGTTGAATCATTATAAAATGGCTCTATAATTCACAGAGGAACTAAATGCTGTGAGGTACATCTGTTTGGGGATATGAGGATGAGAAGTTTTTTATTTATATGAACTGTTTATGAAAATTTGTGAACAAGATGTCAGTAAGGATTTTTACTGGGTTCCTGGAAGTATGTTTAGCAAATAAGAAATGGAGACCAAGACTAGCTTAAGTATGGCAATGCACCTCCCCCATGTGTTGCCTTGACTTAAGTTCGTTTGCATCCTCATTGAGGGCAGGTATTTGAACCCAGTCCTGTGGCATGAGGTGCACAGCTCGACTTCTGATTTCTCTTCATTTTTTTCCTTCCTACCATGACTCTTTTTTTTTTTTTTTTTGCTTACTTAACTGTAAGATCAAGAGACTGAGGGATCCCAGTGTTTTTTGAATTCATATTCTAGTTTAATGACTTCTTGATCTGGAAATGTTTCCAGAATCATCACAAGAAACATATTTTCTTCTCTGTGGCTTCCTGGCTGAAAGTGGAAATGTGTAGTAAACCATTTAGGTGCATGTGTGAAGCTGTCCTCCAGATCTTGCCAGACATAGCAGGGCCGGGAGCTAATTGAGGCTATCACTAATTGTTTACTCAGGACTGCAGGGAGACCTTGGAACAGGATAAATGGCCCCAATATGTCGGAAGAGCAATATATCCAGAAGAGATGGGTTAAAATCGTGTAGGAAGAGACTCAGGCAAAATCAGTGCTCAGGAAGGAGGAGGGATGGAGGAACATGCTTTTCCCCATCAGATTATGTGTTGACTCTGGCTCACCATAACTTTTAGTGTAATGCTCCCATAGAAATTGAACATTCCCATTTGGTGTGTCTAATGTTTTCATACCTTGTCTAACCTACCCCAGACTTCAGAAGGACAAAAGTATGTCTGTGCTGAAGCAGGTAAAGCTTTCAGGATCTTTCACCCCACCTCTTCTTGTCCTGATTAAAGCCAGAATACTCTTTTTCTCTTAGATTCACACAGAAAGGAAACAAAATTTTCCATGGAGTTCTGCAACAGAGCTACAGATCTTCACATACTGCTGTGGAAATTAGGTTAACTAAAAGCAGGAACTCTTAGCCTCTTTTATGCAGGTTTCTTAATTGTGACTCTTCAGTTTCTGCTGTTACTTGGGTCAGAGCATGAGTAGCAAGGCAGAGGGTATGGAATTAGAAATTTATTTTTTACACATTGCTGAAATAAAAGCTTCTCCTTGCTGAAAAATTAATTACTGAGTGTTCCAGCTCCTTATAAGATATTTATATGTTCTCCTGAGTCCTGTCTCTTCCTGTATCAAAGTGCTGTCTTGAGAACCGTTCAGGCGAGAGAGCTGCTCAGCTGCACTTGGTAGTCTTCCTTTCTGCCAAGGAGTCTCAAGACAGCAGTCAAAAACAAAGAGACATACTCTAGGGAAAGTATGAATATTAGATCACTCTGATTTAATCACTTGGGATACAGTGGCCTCAATTTACGCATCTGACATTTTGGTTTTTTTTTTTGTTGTGATTTCTAAAATGCATCTCCAAATGGTTAAATCAAGAGTTCTTAAAGGCATTTGAAATCCCAGGTGGGCAGTGCTTTTGTGGTACTGTTGTCCAAGGTCTGTGTCCACTATGTAAAGAATCTAGTGACAAAATCAGTTTTCTCTTACTTAATGGCTTTTTGTAATGTTTTTATTGTGGCTTCTTCCCTCCCTTTCCTCCCTGCCCCCCTCCTTCCATCTTGTCTTTGAAACAGAGAGAAAAGAATAATTTGCTGGATTTGCTTCATTTGAGAATGCACAGGATAGATGATGGCCAGATTAAATAGCACCCTGGCGTTGCATCAAATCTGTTACTTAAACATAGTGGTTACTCCATGGCTGCAGCAAGTGCTCTCCCAGGACAGGCAGCTGAGGAAATGTGTATGAAGTACAGCTAGAGTCTGTGCTGCTGTTCCCAGCTGCACCTTCAGAGTTACTGTCTTGAAACCTTATGTATGAGTGGAGGGAAACTGAGGTCAGTGGCTTTGCCCACTTTGAGATGGTGCAGGGATTGTCAGCTTAGGACATGCGCATTTTGTTTCCGCCTCCTCCAGTTCATCTGTGCAAGAGGATCTTTATAAGTAAAGTGGCATAAGAATAGGAGGATCCAGGAGGCTACTTAATTGGCATGCTTGTCGACCTCAGTGTTCATCTGTGCTGGACTTGGTTCCTGGGTGGTATGTGAGGAAGCTGTGGGCCCATTTTTAAAGCTTGCAGGTCTCTTAGCTTTTACAAGCTGTATCCCAGTGAAGATGTTTGTGGTCCTCCAGAAGACGAAGCTGATACTACCTATTTGTATGCAAAGCAGCTGAAGCATCAGTAATACTAACAGCATCAGTAACCCTGATAATCTGTCTGAGTCTATCAACAGAACCTTTGGGAGCAAAGCTTCAAAGTACTAAATGCAAAAACCTTGTGTTGCAGTCCCTGAGTAGTGAATGTGTTGAAGGTCAGTTGAGGTGTTTGACATCATGGTGATGCTGAGGACAGAGGGTGGCTTTTTCGTATAGAGAACGGGAAGATAGGTTTGATATTGTAATCTGTACAGGGTAAATAAACAGTCTTCTGCCTTCCATATCACTTGTGCTTTTTCTCCCTGTAGGTCACACTGCTGTCTCTGTTCTGTCATCTGCATTTTAAGTTATTATGGTTTTATTTATGATTTGGATTGTCTGTTTGTGCAAAAGCCACATTTGGATACCTTGTGGCTGATTGAACAATCATTTTTGCCATCAAACTTGCAATATGAAGGTACAAAGGCAATTAAACATGTCATGCATCTTATTGTTTCCTTTTTTTTTTTTTTTTTAAATGATTTTGGGAGTGCTGACCTAATTAAAGTGGCCAGTCTTTCAGTATGTAGTTTAGTCTCAAACAAAATTAATATCATGCTTCCACCCACTGTAATTTCAGGAAAGTAATATAGTGGTAATAATGTTAAAAAATCAAAGCTAAATTTGCTGTATTGGATGTGTCTCTATAGAATGGGGCTTCTTCCTAACTCATGGGTTCAAATTCAAATGAAATAAATACCCACAGTGTTTCTAGAGATTTTACTCTATGTAAGCATTTCATAGACTACTGAAATGCTGCCACTCTTGGCTGAGTAAGTATAGAGTTCAGAGCTGGAAGCTGCTTAATATTAAGAGCTGAAACAGTGTTCAGTATGTGAAGATGCTGTAGAAAGATTTGGCTGGATCAGAATGTAATAACTCAAATTGCAATTTGTCCCAGATGCTGGGACTGATACATTTACTATCGTTAAAAACAAAAAAACAAAAAACTCAGTCAGTAGCTGAATTTAAAGTCTGCCTTAAAAGCATGCTGAGCAGGGGATTTGATTTTACCCAGTGAATTACCAGCACAGCTTCTGAGACACACTGTATCTACTTGGGAGTTCTCTCACTTACTAATTGGACTTGTCCTTGCAAAAATGCTAATTCAGATTTAGCTGGTTTTAGGATTCTTAATGGCTCAACCCAAAAGCAAGAAAAGTCATTGAATGTACTCCCCTTGCCTTCAGCAAGCTTTTGATCAGGACTTGTCCTGTACAAATGAAAAGAGGCTGGATTTTGCCTTAAATAACTTTTTTCTAAATGAGGAAAAGTGTATGTGTGTATGCATGTTTTATGTTTGCTGAACCATATTTCGTAGTGACAGCTGTAAATGAAAAGAATAAGGGAAAAAGTTAAAGTCTGTTTTTACTGAGACCAACTTGGTTATGGTAGGAACTGGGATATTCTTGGGTGTTTTTTAAAGTTAGGGCAATATGATTGTTAAAACTTGAGATCTGCCACCACAAGGAAGGTAAAGCTGGAGAGCTTCATGTCCGAATGCACAGGCTACCAAAATGATCAAGAGCCTAAAGTATGTATCTCATGAGGGCATACTGTGGGAGCTGGGTTTGTTGAGCCTGGTAGAGAGGAAATTATATGGACTGGGAATTACAGCTTGGGAAGCTCAGGTTGAATGCTAGGGGGAGAAAATTTTGGTAGAAGGGCAATACTTCATTGACTGTGTTGCCAAAGAGGCAGATTATGATGTCCAAGGAGGTTTTCTGACCGTGGCAGTGTCTTCTGGAGAGGAGTGTAGCTGAAAGGCCCTCCTGTGCTCCCTCCTGGCCAACCTGGTTTTCTAGGTTCACTTCTGAAAATGAACAGATGTGACCTGTGAAAATAAAGGCTGTAGCACCTTCTACCACCTGTTGCCTATTCTGTCTCAGCTTGTGTGAGGAGGCTGGCAGCTGCCCTTACTCAATGACATCATTCTAATTTGCTTTATACAAAAAATATATTTTATCTTTGATTATTGAGTCCTCCTAGGTGTGTCCAGCAGTAGTATAAATTCTTTTCATATTTTTGCAGCAGAAGACTGTGCCAAAATTTTTTTAGTTATATAAGCCTAAATCCTCTATATGCAATTTCTGAATATTAATATGGTAGGAAGTTAGGCAGGAAAAGGAAATTTAAGAATAGTAACCATTGGACTGATAGATATAAGCAGAACAGAAAATGCTCTCTATTAGTAAATGCTACATACATATGTGCAATATTCATATTTTGCATATATAACATAAAGGTGTATGCATATATATGTGTATAACATATGCATGTGTATATGCATAGGATTTTGCATAAGTACAATATATGAATGTAAGTGTAGGATTTATCATATTTGAAAAGAGAGGGAGAAATATCCTGTGATGTAGGTAGTGAAGAGAAATTTCACAGATCTGGGATTCTGTTTTTCTTTCTTACTTCAATTCAGTTGACTTCACTCTGCCTCAGTCCATTCAATGAAAAGTATTAAAAGCACTGCTTTTTCTGTATCATCCCCTTCCTCTGTCAGTGACTACTACTTGCTAGTACAGTTTGCCAGAAGGTAACTCATGTTTTGTTTTTGAGAAGGCTTTGGCATTTCTTCTCATGCCAAGAAAAACCAAGATGCTATAAAAATACCAAAAAAGAAATGAAGATGAAGATCCCAGAGTTAAAGTCATAATCATATTGCATGAGAGCTTTTCTGCACTTAAGTGGTATCTTATAAACTTAAGGGAATAATTAAGGTGATGTAAGTGACTAGGTGAATATCCCATCCTAACTAAAGCTTGCCTCGAGTTCCAGGCCTGGTTTCCACTGGCGCTGCAGGCAGGCACCTCGGGAGGAGCCCAGGGTCAGCAGTGCTGGAGGAACTCTGCCCCTCGGCGCAAGCCCCTCATTGTTTTTAATCACCAGTATATATCTATATTAATAAGTTGAAGACATTGCTTGCTATATTTATATTTTCTTGTATCTAAGCAGACTAAGTCTAGCCCTTAACCTGTTGGTTTGCTCTGTCATTAGCTAAACTAGTCAGTTCCTGCTGTGCATATTTTTCTGCTTCTACAGCTACTTGTTTACTTCCTTTCTTTTTCTTTTGATATTTGTTTTTGCCCTGCATTGCTTAGGTTAAAAGCCCTAACTTCTAGAGCTTTAAAAAAAACCACAAACCAACCAAAAACCAAAACAAAAAGCCAAAACAAAACCAACTCTGCATAAGTCTGTTAGCATTGCTACATCCCTCTTGCATCTTCTTTAGAAGAGGAGCATCCTTTCTGCCTGTGCCTGTGCAGCATTTAGCCTAATGGCCCATGGCTTGAACTGAGTCCTGGCTGAATTAAGAAGAAGGAGCCCCATCCCAAGGGGAGTTGCTTAAAATACTTTAATTACAGTGTCTTGTAAAATTAGAGTAGCATTTGCATCCTGATGAATTGTAATGTTTTTTATTACTTAAGGTGCACATATGGTTGATCATGTAGATGTAATTTTTAAAGCAAAACAGTCTTGTATTCCTTTAGAACTAGAAATCAGATTCAAGGATAATTGAAATTCTGATTAACATAATAGTTTATATTCTTTCTGCTATACAAATTTAAAACGTAGCTAATTTGGCTATCTGTCTCCTGTCTAGTGGTGACAGAAATCCAAGCATTTAATTATCTTTGTGTTTTGAATGGCTTGTGGAACTGCAATTTAAAGCCAGTGGAGCAAACAGTTGTGACTTACTGGGATTAATTGATTGTGTTTCTGAATCAGCCTTTTGGTTTGTGGAGCTGCTCTCTACCAGCTCTCTCCTCTTCATCATACTCTCTAGTGCTTGGCAGCCAGCAGATGTATGTATTCCACCAGGTCTTAAATATTCTTAGATGTTCTGCTGAGTCCTTGCTCTTCTGGCAAAGAGTATGAAATTAGATACTTTGTATATATATGAAACCAAAGATTTTGTAATTCTAAATGAGAACTTGTGCTCTAGAAGGAACTAATAAAGGTTTCTCCTGCAGTTCCGGTTGGGTCTGAACTGTCTTGAGGTATGCGAACAGGAAGAGAAGACAGTGCTGAGTTCCATCAGCTGCTTTCTGGGTTTTTGGTTTGTTTGGTTTTTTTTTTTTTTTCTTTCTTACTTTCCTCCTCAAAGGATTAAAATATTGATGGAAGTTTCTGTTGTGGCAGTGCTTGAGTTCAGAGTCCTCTGATCAAACATCCGTGGGTTCTCCTTCTGTTGAGGTTTCCCTTCATGTTTGTATGTACTCTACAACAGATGGGTGAAGTTTCAGTTTCTTCCTAGTCCATCACTCTTCTCTGAGACTGCCAGAGACAGCAATTCTGTAAAGTGTTGTGATGTTCTTACACTGGTACTCAATTGCACAATGGCAACCCCACCAAATCAGGCCATTTCAGATTAGCGCTTGCTTAATGAAACAGAAATACCTTTTTTTCATATTTACCCTTTCAGTGCTAGACTCAAAGCAATTATATGGAGATTGAAGACTGTATATATAAATGTGATGAATAGTTTATTTTTACCAGACTAGCTGTCTTCATTTCTGCTCCATTTGAGGAGAAAATGTCAAATAACAAAATCAGAGAAGAAAACCCACAACCTGATGACGTGCTATTTTCAGGCTTTTGGAGTAGTGTTTGTAATTCTGTATAAGGTGGAACCATTTGAAAGAGAAGACCTTCAGTTTTCATGATTTAGATAACTATCAATGCTGCTGTTTTCTTGCAATACAGAGTTAATATATATTTAGCTAGATGTGGCCCATTCCCACCATGCTTTATCCAGTTAATGAAGCAACATTAACCTTACTTTGGTATGGACTTGCAAGCCAGTGAATTCAAGCAGTTTCCTGTGGTTTGGTCATTAATCTTTAAGAAAATGTTTCCATTATCAAGGGGAACAGTATTTTGTTTTGATATTTATAGAAACACATCAAGAAATCACTGAAGAACAGAAAATGGAAGGACTTTTAAAAGTCATTGATGGATCCCTTTTCCAACTTTAACACAGTTTTCTAAAGATTCCTGCTTCATAGTCCACATTATGTAGAGTAGATAATTATTTTTGAAATAATGACATCTTTGCCTCTATTGCCTCTATTGCCCTGAAAACTTATTATAGGGGATCTGTAGGAGATTTATTAACAATATCTTAAAGAAAACAATGAACTGCAGACAACACTTTTTTCATTTGCTTCTATCTAATGAGTCTGAATTTACCTCAAAAGAACTGGTGCAGGCAAATTACCTTCCCAGCAACAGTTTCCCTCTCATCTTGCTTCAGTCATCCTTAGAGGAGACAGCTTAGCATCTGAATTCGGAGTTTACTCTAAACACTTCGAGTGTCTCCTTAAACCAGCAGTAGAGCAGAAGAGATGAAGGTTTATCCTGTAGCCAGAATTTTAAAATAGTGCTCTGAAAAACTCAGCCCCTGCGCTTTTGTTTAGGTATCCAGGTATTGGAAATTGCCTTGGAGCTCTCATTGAGTTCAGAAAGGAGACTCTTGAGTGTTGTTTTTGGAAATCAGAACTCTTAAGGTTCTGAATAGTTAAGATTTCCTGTGTCTAAACAAATGCTTTAAAACTGGCAAATTCAAGTAAAGGCAGTATTTATAATCATCGAGTTGCATGACATAAATAAAATACACAGAATAAAAAAATGATGCAAGGGAAAGCATTTATTTTGAGTCCGAGAGAAAAATGTCAGGGTGCAAGATCAAATGGCAGATACTGTAGGATTTGGCTATGGTGTGCGACAGCTAATGACATCTTACAGTTATATTGATTATTTTATTGCTTCAGCCAAAAAGCAACAGTGTTCTTGCCTGGTTTTCAGCTGAGCAAGCAGACTCAGTCTGAAATGTACTTTCCCTCTTTTTATTTCACCCCTTTGCTTCTGTTGCTTATTCTTTACCCCTGTCTCCTGTGTGACTCAACAAAACAAATGTCATAAGGACCTCAAACCTGTTAAACAGGGAGAAATATTACCAAGTTTTGAGATCTTTAAAATTTCAGAGGAAGAATTTTATTTGTAGTGTGTTCCAAGATTTCCATCGTCAGATCAAACACAGTCTAGTTCGTTCTTCTCTGCTTGTGTCTGAACACTGCCTAATGTCAGCCCCACCAAGGCCGTGAGAGCACCACCAGTTCTTGCTGCAGTCAGTTATTGCTCATGTATGTGTGGGAATTGTGTCATTGCAATTTTTTTGTTTGCAGTTTCTGCCAGAGCTGCATAGATGGGTACTGAAAAGACATAGAAATGGCGTTGCCCTGGTTTAAAACTCTTGCCTTTGGCCTCATTGTTCCCATTCAGAGGCCTGTGTGTAATTTGGGAAGTTGCTGGGGTACTCTGCCAGGGTCTGGGTGAGGAAAGGATTCATGTGTCTTCTATTCTCTGAAGTTCCTTGTACTCCCAACCTGGTCTTTCATGGTTAGGAAAATGGCTTTTTTCATCTGCCATTGGCAGTCTCTAAAAATGGAAAGGTCTGTTCTGCAAGGCAGATTTCTTAAATTTCTTTTCCTTATGTTTCTTTTGTTGACTCTTCTTTTAGAATTTTGAGATTGAAAGTGGACAATGCAAAAAGGGCGTCATAGTAAAAAAAGTTCATGTTAATCCACATCTACTTTTATTTTAGATGGAAGCAACTTGAGAGGAACAAATTATCACATCAAAAATCCCTTCCACCAGAAGGGTGGTAAGCTGTAGCTGGAAACATGTCTGCATGTATTTGACCCTGGTTTCTTACAGCAACAAGTCTGTTGTAGAATTCTGACTATGAAGCTGAGGATCATAATCCTTCCTACATCAACCAATGAACAATCTATGTTCAAATCCAGTCTGTCACCTTCAAAAATACTTGCCTCCAAGTAGTTTCTGTTGTGCTGGACGTGCCATGAGGTGGGGGAGTGGGATGGAGAGAGATTAGCCTTCCTCTACTGTCTGAAGAAAAGAGCGAAGTCCTATACTGCATGTTAAGGGAAAGAATTGGGATTGTGTAAAATAGGTCAGAGATGTATTTAATTTTAAAAGGCTTAGGTTGAGAATGGAGAGAGTATAAAATTTTCCATAATGGCAATCAGGTAAGCCTGAAGTGTAGTGGTTATGAAATAATTACACCTCAGAGGGATTAGAGGCATCCACCATTGCCTGCTGCCTTGTAATGCCTCAGGGATTTGATTAACTTACGATAATTAAAGCTCTTACATTGGAAATACAGTATGAACATGGAGATTCTGAGAAGTTTCAGGGTGCAGCTCGGTACATCTGATCTTCATGTCAATGTGTGCTGTAAACATCCTCTCTCTTTAAGCACATTTCCTTATTGGTTGATCTTTAGTGGATGGCACCATGAATGAGTATGTTTCCTGGGACCCGAATGATTTGTTCAATGCTTTGGATTGCATTAAGATGATGCTACTGCTGAATTATCTGAAATGCAGATGAGTCTAATAGCTTCCTTACTTGGTAGTTTTAAAAAGCATGGAGGTGAGGATCTTACTCACTGTGGTCATCAGGACAGTAAAGCTGTGTAAGGCATGTATTCTGCTTAGGGAGGACAACTTCTGGATGGCTCTAACTTTTGTAAAATTTAGTTGGTACTAAATCAGAAATGTTATTCTCATTTACCTTCTTCTGATGTAGGTACATGTATAAATGGAGGTCTGTCACTCCCTACGTATAGATCTGTGGAACGTTTTGCAATCTATACTCTCTACTTTCATCAGTGCTTTCATCAGTTTTCTCTCACCTCTGAGAAAATGATTCCAAAGAGAATATTTTAATTTCTCACTGTATTGAGAATGCTAGAATCAGGGGACCTTGTCTTCACAATGAAGATGTGGATATTAAGAAATCTGAGTGTTGAGAATTTAAATTCCAATAGTTATTTTAGGATTAGTCCCAACCTAGATGTTATGCTCCCTTTTTGTAATTTTGTATAATCTATTTGAAAATTGGATAAACTCATCTTAGACAAAGAAGTTAGTGTGGAACATGAGAGCCAATATGAAAAAGATTGGCATTTAAAATTCTATTTTCTAGATTTTTTTTCCCCTAGGTAATTCGTAGGCTCTTCTTGAGAACTTCTTTCTACTTCATACAAAATATATGTCTGATATGTGAAAAGAGAAATGAAATTGTCTCAAAGTATGAATTTTCCATACATGAAATTCCATGAAACACTCTTTCTGTTTTTACATTTGCATTACAGCAAAGAACCTGATCCCAGCCATCAGCACAACAGAAGTGCCATGTGCATTGGCAGTGGCTTTAATTATGTGATGTTGTCAGTGAACACTTCTAAAGAGGCGTCTTAGTTACTTTTACTTGCAGAAAAATGATGTATTGCAGACCATGTAGTGGTGCAATACATTTCTTGCTTATGTGTTTATACTTCCTTAGCTGTGTTTTAGTGATTTAGGTTTTTTGTGACTTAACCACCATAAATACTGTTAATAGTTTTGTGGGGTAATAGCAGGTATTGCTCAAGAGGACAGTGTGGAGATGGGTTGCTCCCCCAAAGGCAATGAGTAGAATGACCATAGAAATTTGATGTTCTTTGACAGATGTAGCAGTTGGCTTCCTTGGCATTGTGTGAAGTGCTGGACTCTGCTTATGGGTGACTTCTTTGGTGACGGATGTCTGTTGTTGAGCTGTCATCTGCTCAGAGAGGAATAACTGATGATTTTCTTGTAAGGCTGAAGATGCACTGCTGGTGTCTGCTGACCTTTGCATAACCTGCTGAGGATGGGGTAGTCATGCTTAGTAAGTTACAAGATTTACTTATTACTTATGCTTCAAATGTAGGCTAATTTCCCCGTGAAATCTGTGTAAGCAAGATTCATGTTTAGATGCTTTTGTCTACTGCAAAGTTAACTCTATGTATTTTATTCAGAAATATTTTGGTGTTTAAGTTGTTAGTGGATTTATCAAGAATGTATTTTCAGAGAGAAGCAATCTAGTCAATGGTGAAACCTCACTAGCTTATTTTCCCTTGATCATATTAAGTACTCTGACATGTATATATCTCTAAGTATGATTAAGCTTATGCATGTACATGCAGACCAACATGTTTCTGTGCTTATTTGTGTTTCTTGACTGCAGTATGGGATATCCATGTTTTTTGAATAGGCATTTGTATCCATTGTTTCTCTTTGGCATGGTGGCACTTCCATGTTTGTGGGTTGCTTGGGTAGGTAATAAACTTTTCACTCATTGGACTGTCAGGGAGAGGAGTATAAGAGGCATAACTTCATACACAACTGAAGTACAGTAGTTGTTACCAAGGCTCTTAATACTGGGGTTTTTTCCTTTTTTTTTTTCTTGTTAGTTATTTGTTGCTTACTGTTGGTATTGAAGGTATGTTGAGATCAATATGGGGGGGAGGTTTCTACTTTAAAATGTATGAAGTTATTGTCCCTACTTTGCTTCTTTGCCCTTATGGTGGAGTCCACCAAAATATCTGAAACTTAGTACCTATGGAATATCATGTTTATACCTTTTCATACCTCTTCTTATCCTGGAGCTGAATTAGATGAGATGGAAGTACGAGGGGCTATTTCTAGGTTGTAGCAGTTGTATCGAGCTGATGACTTCAGCTTCTTATGATGGCTTGCACCAGAATAACTCTACCATGCAAATAAGTTTCCAGAATAAAAGATATTACATTTTAATTTAAGAGCTTCTTTCCTGTATGCTGTGGTGCTGATTGTTCTTAGTATTTTGAGCTCTCCTGCCCTGGTAAGGTAATGCCCAGTGTGGTGGGGTGAGCTGTGAGCTTACCGAGCCTTAGCTGCATTTCTGGGGGCAGTGCAGAAAGAGCCTTTGCAAACATGTTTATTTACTTCACTTTGAAAGCATCTATGAGTATCCTTGGGAAGTTGTGGAGAAGATCCAGTGAGCTGTAAAGTTGCTCCTCAGCTTGCTATTCACTACCTTACTGGGTCTTCAGGTTCCACCACATGTACGTGGGCTGAAGCCACTTCTTTTTCTTTTGCCCTTTCTATCCCACCTCTTCCTCTTCCCTCTTTCTTCTATTTTAATAATTTTTAAACATGTTTTATTTCTGTTGAGCAGAGGGTATTTCTCTTAAGCAGTATCCAGTGCAGTGCTTTCCCACAGGGCAGAGGTTAGCTAGCAGCTTCATCCAGCTCACCTGTGGTTCTTCCTATTCTCCTGGGTGTAAAGATCTGAGAACTCTCAGACTTTTGTTGTATACTGGGAAAAGTTGTTTTACAGTGACCTTCTGACATGGGTACTAGACTCATGCTAACCTAAGCTGCTAACTTATTTGAATTAGTTGGAGGTTTTGTTTGTTCATTTGTTTTTGTTTGGGGGTTTGGTTTGGGTTTTTTTAGTTTTTATTTTATTTTTGTCCCATTTTTTGGATGAGACTGAGGCCAAGAAATCTCATTTCAGAACTGTCCACAAAAATGTGCAGTGTTTTTTGAGAATGGATCACTTATACTATTCAAATGTTATTAATGAAATTGTTGATGTTCACTAGGTACTCAAATATTTTATCAATTCTAATTTGCCATCAAGTGCAGTTTTTTAAGCCTGGGGATCTTTAAAATAAAAATTCAGTGATTACAAATTGACTCAGTCACCTTCAGGCCTTTTGGTCAAGATCACTCTTTGTTCTCCTTAGCCTTCATGCCATGTTTAACTGACTCTGGATTAAAAAAAAAAAAGCACATTGACCTCCAGGCAGCCAGGAATGTTTTTTTCCAGAAATAGTTACTCAAAGTTCCTCTTACCAGTTACTTGCATGAGGCTTGCAAACATTTCAGTTGTTTTGAATGCTAGAAATCTTAGTACTTACAGTCTTGGAGTACTTAATCAGATATTTATGGTTATCTTTATTTCTTGTATTAAAAAGATGAAGGGCAGCTTTGTTTTCTACTTTCCTGAATGGTACATGTATCTCTTTTTCCCCGTGGAGAGACCCAAAGATGTCCAGCCTTCCCATGAGGGCTGGAGAATTGACAATTCTATTTCACATAAAAAAAAGGAGAGGTTTTGAAATTTGTTTCCTTTCACATTGTTTCTCCAGAAAATTTTGTTTTAATGTGGTATAGTATGTCCTTTTAACAACACTGGCATACTTAATTTCAAATTTTATCATTTGTTATTTTTGTATCGTATGATCATGAATTGTTATTTTACCTTTTTTTTTTTTAACTGCAGTGACAGTTGGTTCTATGGTTGTTACAACAGAAATGCAGAAAAAATAAAAATAGATTTATAAAATTAGGTTTTATTTGGAAATTAATAATAAAATGAACCGTAGTGCATTTTAATTTGTAATGGATCTACGCTGAAAGATTGAAATGGACATTTGTGGGATTATGCTATCTAAAGTAGTGCTTGTATTTTTTTTCTACAGCAAACAAAGCCCTTTTTATTATAGCTCATCTTGGAGCTGGATGCAGTAGTGCACAGGTGCAGCAGATCAGAAATTCTGTCGTCAGCATATTGGAAATCTGTAATGAAAGGAGTAACAAAATGATTAGTCAGGAGAAATGCACCTGTGCTGCTAAGTGCAAGACTCTACTACATATACTCAACTCTTTACATGCTCTTGCTTCTTAATCATCTGCAATTTATTATGTTTACAATTTATGTCTGCCTCAAAGGAGAAATGGATTTTTCTGGAGGATGCTCAAGCCACTGTTGCTTCTGTCCTGGGAAACACATCTAGGAGCCACTCGGTCTGAGAGGATGTCCATGTGCTTTGCTACATGTTCCCCAAAGCAGTGAAGAGCTGTAGGCTTCAGTGCTTTGTCAGCGTGGATTGCATCGCTGAGTTATTGCAGGCGTGGTGTGGGACTTCTACTAAGCAGACAGTGCTACAATATTTCAGGCAGTTTGTGTTTTCTAAGTCACAGCAATGAATGCAGGAAAAAAGTTTCAAAATTCAGCTTTATACATGATAGCCCAATATTGTTGCAAAAGTAGTACTGTATATGAGCAGTGCTGATTTTATGCTCTTGTCCTTTCCCGTCAATGTCTACATAGGATTTGACCATATAAATATAAGTAGATTCTTATTTTAGTGTTACAGCAAGGCTGTGCCTTTTCCTCTTTTTCTGGAACAGTACTAAGGTTCATAAATGCAACTGCAAGCATAAAAGGATCTTCATTCAAGTCATGGTAGATCTACTTGGAAGCGATTTGAGAAATTGAAACCAGGGGTGAATGGGGAGTTGAGAGGGCTAAGATTTTATCACAGTGCCAACACAGAGTTCAAATTTAATCTGTTTTATTACTTTTCAAACTTGGATGCATATGTTAAAGGACATAGAATGGTGCCAATGGCAAAGTGTTTCCCCTTAGTACTGGTAAAATTCCACATGAAGATGGTTGTATTTCTAGTGCTACATAACAGGGACTGAAAGGAGGACTCATGAGTGGTTCCTGATGAAGAGCTGAATAGATAATATGTGGTTTAGTCCTATCCATATTGATGGAAGAATTGAAAGGATGGGTATAAGGCTGAACTTTGGCAATTTTCCTACTTACCATATATTATGACTGAGTAAACCAAACAGCTTTTGCATACCATAATTGGCTGGAAAAAAAATTCATGGAAACATTTTGCTATATCAACCATCTTTAATATTTGAGTTCCAAACTTGTAGATGAAATTTCCTGATTTTCTTGTTCTTGTCCAGGAAATGGAATGCTCTTGGAATGACAGCAATGCATTACCCTAAACTGCAAAAAATTTATGCAGACAGGGCTTCCTCCTTCCTTGTAATATCTTAGGAGCACTTATGTTCAAAAAAGACTGTAGTGATCCCAGATTTTAAGGCAAGGTGTTTGATGTGCTTCTCTGTTTTACATGGCATGGTAGTCACACTTTGGTGATAAAATGTTGAAGAAAGTGTCTTTGATGTTGCAAAACCTGCTGATCTTCATCTAAATTTGTCTTTTGTCTGCTTTGTCCTTGTCTAGAAGTGCTGAACTTTTATAGGGGCTAATCAGCCTCTGCTTTATTATTTTTTTAGATCCTTTTGACTGTACAGTTGCTTGTTGCCAAGAGAGATAAGTCAGGACACTGCAATAGGGCCTGCTTATATATTGGAGGTGCCCTTGCTGTGATGAGCTGAGGTTTGGCTCTCATATTATGAATAGGGTTTGGTGAGAAGGACTCACAGAATTGACAAATGCCATACACATGCACTGTACTCTTAACTTCCAGTTGTCCTTTAACTGGAGGCTTTCAGGTTGGCTTGGTTTATGTTGTCTGTGGAGAATTACATAAAGAAGAGAGTGCTCGCACTAGTGCTTATTATGGTCATTTGAATGCTGGAAGAAGAGTCATCAGGCTTAAATTTCTGTTTTTGCTGCCTCTGCCACTGACTAGCTGAAACATCTTCAGGAAATGATTTCACTTGTTTCCTGTCTATATCCTTAGCTCATCAAGTAAGTGTAAATTGTTGTGAGTTATTCACTACTGAGAACTGGTTTTATGTAATATTAATTTTATTAATTTGCTCTTTTACTGAATCACCACAGCATTCATCATTCTGAAAACCAGGCCCTGAAAAGGGAATATTCAGGCATGCTGTGGTTTGAATAGGAATAAGCATGAACATGAACTTATTGCTGCTTTACAGAGCTGACCAGTTGAATTCAGAAACAGATCTGAGCACAAAAATATGAAGCAAGTGTAGAAGTGAATTTATATTGGAAGTAACATAGTTATGTGCTTAGGAAACAATACAAACCTGCATTTTTGACAGCCGAGCTGGATATTTCTCTATCAGATGTAAATTAAACTTTCTGGAATTTAATACTGTGCTCAGAAGTGTGCTGTTCTCTGAATAAATGGCACTGTTATTCTTTGGACTGCAGCAGTTAGCATTTCTAAATCTTGAGTGAGATATGCCCCTAATGACAGAGCACGCAATGCTGGATAATCTTGGCAGGTTTTCTGCTTGATGGAAAACCAGGTTACCCAGGGCTCTCTAAATATTTGCTAGCTAGGGATCAGTGAGCAGCACAGGGTGACAACGTGTCCACTGATGGGAATTTGCTCTACCCTGCCCGGGCATTCTGTGCAGGCATATGTGAGTTGAGCACCCAGCTGTGAGGGGTTGGTGCAGCCCCGTAACATTGTTTCCAGTCTATCATAAGCCACAAATGAAGCCCAGCTGTAATTTTGGTAACTCTTGGCCCATGTAACTCTGACTTTTTGCGCCCTGTGAATGTAGAAGCCAGCAACTTACACTTGCTGGGATGTTCAAAAGAAGAAGACTGCAGTTTATAGAACCATAGAGTATCCTGCGTTGGAAGGGACCCACTAGGATCATCAAAGTCGAACTCCTGGCCCTGTACAGGAAAACTCTGAAAATCACTCCATGCGCCTGAGTGGGCTGTCCAAACACTTCTTGAACTTAGACAGGCGGATGTCATGACCACTTCCCTGAAGAGCCTGTTTGAATGCCCAACCACCTTCTGGGTGAAGAAACTTTTTCTAATATCCAGCCTAAACCTTCCCTGGCACAGCTTCATGCCATTCCTTCTGGTTCTGTCACTCACTGGTCACCAGAGAGTACAGGTCAGAGCCTGGCCCTTCTCCTCCCCTCTTGAGAAGGTTGTAGACTGCAACTCCTCTTCTCCAGGCTGAACAGACCAAGTGCCCTCAGCTGCTCCTCATGCAGCTTCCCCTCAGGTCTCTTCACCATCTTCGTTACCCTCCTTTAGACTTAGCTTGATATCTTTCTTATATTGCAGTGCCCAAAACTGCACACAGGACTCGAGGTGAGGCCACCCCAGTGCAGAGCAGAGTGGGACAATCCCCTCCCTTGCCCAGCTGACGATGCTTTGCCTGATGCCCCCCAGGACACGGTTGGCCCTCCTGGCTGCCAGGGCACTGCTGACTCAGACTCAACTTGCCATCGATCAGAACCCCCAGGTCCCTTTCTTTGGTGCTGCTCTCCAGTGTCTTGTTCCCCAGCCTGTACATACATCCAGGGTTGCCCCATCCTACATGCAGAATCCAGCACTTGTCTTCATTAAAACTTTGTACAGTTGGTGATTGTCCAGCCCTCTGATTTGTCGAGGTCTCTCTGCAGAGCCCCCCTGCCTCTGAGAGAGCCAACAGTGCCTCCCAGTTTAGTGTCATCTGCAAACTTGCTTAGTATGCCTTTGAGTTCTGTATCCAAGTTGTCTATGAAGATGTTGGCAAGAATTGGCCCTAAAAGGGACTCCTGTGGGACTCTGCTAGTGACCAGTCACCACTTGATGTAACCTGATTTTTGCTATAACCCTTTGTGCCTGACCCATGAGCCAGTTTCTCACCCATCGAAGGACATCTTTATCTAGCTGTGTGCTGGACATTTTGTGCAGAAGGATACTGTGAGAGGCTGTATCAAAAAAAAGCGTTATTGAAATCCCAAAAGATTACATCAACTGGCTTCCCCTGATCTCATTTCAGCATTTCAAGTTGAAATGAATTTGTTCAGGGGACTGAGGTGCTCCGTGTTGCTGTTAAATGCTTAAAATGGGGTTCATAGAAGAACAGACCAGAATGCATAGACTGCACTGTGGCATAGAGAGGGATTTTGCTGTTTTGTGAGTAGTTTGCTCTTTAGAGTTTGTTTAATGCCTATTGAAAGGTTGCACTTAATGAGCACACATACTCCATTATCATAATTTTTACACTGGCTCTGTGCAGTATTTTATGTTTTTGTTGTTTTAATTTTTAATACAAGCCCCACAGTGAACAGAGATTGGAAAATGCAGCTCTTAGTACAGAGCTAACGAAGTCTAGAGAAGGGTGCTCCAAGTTCCTAGTGCACCTTTCCCCCCACTTACTGCTTGTGTTCTACTTGTAACAGTTCTACCTTGAATTACAGAAAATAAAATAAAAAAAACCTGCGCCGGAAAGTTCTGAGACCTTGCTGGAGAGCTTCATGTTAATATACCCTGGGCTTCTGGGAATCTGCTGCTTGTCAGCCCTTGAGTTCCTGATTTTTATATCAGTGCTTGGGCGTAACTGGAGGGAGAGGAGGGGTGGGCAGGAAGAGCTCCCTGAAGGCATCTATTTGCGAGAAAAAAAGATATGAAAGAGACTTGAAGAGTTCCTGTTGCTTGAGAAATCTATCTTTTCTGAAAGGCTTGTAAAATAAAATTGTAGGTGCTTCCTTTCTCTCTGAAATTTAATGTGATGAGTAGAAAGGGTGGAAAAAAAGGAGGTTTCTGTTGAGTTTTTCTGCTGAGGGAACATGAGAAGCATGAATTTCCTTTATGCACCTATTTTGCTTTCATTACTGTATTTTTTCCATATTGTCTTATTACACATCCATATAAATTATTTTTGTTTTTCAATAATTTATAGAAAATTTCAGTTTCTTTAACCAAATTTTGTCTGGAATAGGAAAGCAGTACAGAAATAATTTTAGCATCTTCTGCAGAGAACTGCATATTCATATGCATGATTGTTGCATCTTGGTGCAAATGTGTTGCTAGAGTACTTGTATAGTAGTTATATAAAGAAAGAGCAGCACAAGGGATAAAAGCTGTGCCATGTTATTGCTGGTTTCGAAGCGTCATCCAGAGCTTCCCGCATCAGCCAGAACATGTTGGCTCCATACACTGAGTCCAGGATAACTCTCTTCTGCTCTTTAGAGGCTCTACAAGGTCGCAGTCCTGTCTGGGGATGGTGAGGGAGCAGTTTCCTTTTACAGACTACTTTTGCACCTGCCCCTGCCATGCATCCCCCTCCCATGGCATATTTATATATTTGTAAGAGGGAGTAAACAGCTTTGGGCATTCTTCTGGAGGCTGGGTTGTGTGTTGTCTTTTTAATTTTGTTTTTTTGGTCTTTTTTTTGTTTTGTTTTTTTTTTATCTAAAGGTGAT